>PVKB01000359.1:0-320991 GCA_004027205.1 Ctenodactylus gundi | reverse complement strand
GGCAGTCCTCTTGCCTCAGCTTCCCAAGTGCTGGAATTACAAGCATGTGCCCTGTGAATCTTGTCAAAATGGTAGGTGAAGGTTGAAACAAAATTCAGGGTCTGGATCTAACTCTCCCTGTATTCACTAGGATGTCCTTCAGAATGAAAAAGCTGCTTTGCTCATGGAAGGCATAACAGTGTAGGGCCTTGGCTGTCAGTTCCAGAGGAAGAGAATTCCAGGAGCTCTTCCCATAGCTTTTCCTCTCAGTGATTACGTAGGCTGCCTTTTGCTTTTTATAATGAAAGACCTGGCTCTTTAGGACTTTCCACTTCTTTCTTTCTTCCTTTTTTGAGCCAGGGCCTCACTCTGCAGCCCAGGCTGGTTCTGAATTCACTATTGAGCCCAGGCTGGCCTTGGACATGGCAATCCTCCTGCCTCAGTCTCCCAAGTGCTGTGGTTACAGGCATAGCTGTGGGCTACCATGCCCAGTTTATGTGGTGCTGGGTAATGAACTTAGGTACTTAGTGCTTTCTAGGTAAGTGCTTTCTTTAACTGCTAAGCCATTCCTCCAGCCGTGGACTTGCATTTCTTTCAAGGACTGTTGATAAGATGGGCTGGCCAGTTTGAATGTAAGATACATAGGGACATACAAAAATTTCTTCAGACTTCCCTGAGTCATGATTACAAATAAAATTTTTATTTTTCTTGTCCTTTTTTATTTCTTTCATTTACTTTTGCTGTTTGGCAAAATAAGGACTCCACTTCATCAGTGCCATCAAAGGTATACAGCAAGTACAAAAAGAGGGAGCAATGTGAATTAGAAAGAGGATAAGAAAGATAATTACTCAGGCCTTTGCTGGGTCAAAATAATTCATAAACCTTTGTTTAACAAACAGATTTTTCTGGATTCCCCAAAGCACTCTTGGATTATATATTCAGCCAACAAATTCAAACTGTGAGAAGGTTTCTGTGAGGCAAGGTCTTGTGCTGTAGTCTAGGCTGGTCCTGAACTCACTATATAGCCCAGAGTGGCCTCAGACTCACAGCAATCCTCCTACCTCAGCCTCCTGAGTGCTGGGATCATAGGCATGCACTACCACACCCAATTTATGGTGCTGGGGAATCGAACTTAGGCCTTGCACTTGCCTGCGAAGTGCTCTAATTGCTGAACTACACCTGCACCCAAGAAAGTCATTTCTGCTTAAGTTTGTGGTTTTTGGTTACTCTTGTTGCCCCTGTTGAGTATTTGTAGCTTAGATGTGAACCCTGCCTAGTTCCTCTCCTGAGCATGATCATTGTTCCTTTCAACAGTTAACTGATGGTTTGGGAAGTTGCATCCTCCTAAGCCTGAATTTTTGTACCAGAAATTTTTTTTTAATCAACATATGTAATGTCTCTGTTTAATTCAACACCTTGCCTATATAGTCAACCTTCTTAGGTGCACAAAAGAAATGTAAATATGTATGCTTGCTTTTTGGCAGTACAGAACACTAAAAAAAAGAAATGTAAATATGTTCCTTGTATTCTAGGAATCATGTAGTCATATTGGGGAAATGAGAAATACACAAAATAAGACATTATGGTATGCTGTGACTGTGACTAGTTAATTGTATGGTCCAAAAAGTGAGCCAAGAAAGTAAAAGGTATGAGCTTCATCCAAAGGAGTTAAGCAGCCATATCTTCTTTTTTGAGATGGGATCTTGCCCTGTAGCCAAATCTGGTCCTGAGCTCACTATGTAGCCCAGCCTCCCAAGTGCTGGGATTACAGGCGTGCATCGCAATGCCCAGTTTAGGTGACACTGGGGAATTGAACTCAGGGCCTTGTGCTTGCTGGGCAGATGCTTTAACTGCCATTCCTTCAGCCCATGAAGCCATTTCAAACAGAGGTAACACTTGAGCTAGGCTGTGGCTCAAGTAAAAGTTCAGTTAGGTGAGGGTATGGAAAAGTAGCACTTCAAATTAAGAAGGAGATGAGTAAAAAGTCCCATGGAGAAGAATATGGCAATTTCAGAACATAGGTTGAGCATTGATCTGGCTTGAGAGGAGGTTCCTTGGGGAACAGTTTGAGATGAGTAGGTAAACAAAATAAACCTAAATTCTAGAAGGCTTCGGATGATAGAGAATTTAGACTTTACTCCATTGGTCAAGGTGTCACTTGTTAGTTTTTGAACAAGGAGGGGACCTGTTGAAAAGTCAGAAGTATAGATGAATGTAGAATGGGCCGGAAGCGGGGAGCTCCAAAATACAGAGATAGCTTTTGGAACCTGAGACCAGTGGATGATCAAGAAGAATGATATCAGAAAGAAGAGGACACAAGAGTCTCATACTAGAGGCCTTTGAAGGAGATATGGAGCTTGCTCTTTGCCAGGGGGAAGGAAGGAAAGGATCAAGCAAAGCTCAAGAGTTTAAACCCAGGTTGCCTCAAGAATACTAGTATCAAAGTTAGTAGTAGTAAGACTGAGAAGGGAGACTGATTTTAGAGGATAGTTGATGTTGACACACGTGGCCATGTTAAATTTTGAGATTATTATTGGAAGATCTCTAAGAACGTGTGAAATGTGTGTGTGTGTGTGATATTTTGCAAGTCCATAGTCCATTATCTGTAATTCTGAAATACAAAGACTTCTGTAAATTAAAGATTTGTTTGTTCAGTTTAATATGGAGCAAGCTCACTTAGCAAAATTTGGCCTGATTGGACACAGGGCTATTTATAGTTTTTGTTTGTTCTGCCTGTTACGAATACTCACATGTCTCATTGCAAAAATTAAGATGGTCTGAATAAAAAGTACTATGTTAACAAATCACAAGTCTTAGACTTAATGCAATATGTATAGTATGAGAAGGGGGAAGGACAGTATTCTGTACAGTCACTTAGCAACCTGGTTCAAAGGAGAGTCTCCCCTGTCTTGAGACATGTGACTGTCAAGGAAAAGTATAGAACCAATTTTCTTTCTAGTTTTTGTTCAGAACTGGGCACAAAGCTCTAAACTAACTGCAGGAAATGCAGGGGAGTATTCTGGTAGGGGACTGCCACACCCACTCCCTCACGCCCTTAGGAAAAGAGAAGACACTACATAATATACCAAATCCATGCCATACTGCCTCTCTAAGTCCCAGATGTGCCCCAGTGATTTTAGCTCAAGGTTAATGGACCTGGATTATCACTTACTGAGCACTTACATATTGGGTATTCCTCTAATTTTTTTACTTAATTATAGAATTCTTTTGATAAGCCTTTTAGATAAATATTTTAGTATTATTCTTACTTTACAGGTGAGGAAATTGAATTACTGAGGGGCTAAGTAAACAAGTTCAAGGTCATACAGTTAAATTTTAGAGTTAGGATACAAACTAAACAGTTAAACTTCGGTCCTACTTTTTTTGGGGGGTAATAGCTCTTTATTTAGAAACAAAGGATGGGGCTGGAGTAATGAAGAGCTTGCCTAGAAAGCACTAAGTCAAATGCTAAGCAAGTGCTAAGTCCCTGAGTTTGATTCCCCAGCACCACATAAACTGGGCATGGTGGCGCATGCCTGTCATCCTAGCCCTCTGGCGGCTGAGGTAGGATTGAGGGAGGCTGAGGAGTTCAAGGCCAGCCTGGCCTCCATAGTGAGTTCAGGACCAGCCTGGGCTCCAGAGTGAGACCGTGTCTCAGAAAAAAAAAAAAAGAAAGAAAAAAGAAAAAAAGAAAAAGAAAGGATGGGGCCAGGGCAGCGGTGGTGGTGGTGGGGGGGGGGGCAGTAAAAGCTCCCAGTTATCTGGGAGTGTGTCTGGAGTGGGTTGCACTCAGTGCTATATTTCTAACATTCTCAACAGTTACCTGTCAGGCAGATGAAGCTTTGCTTCATAGATTGAGGCTGGTCATAGAGTATTGAAATCTTCTATTTAAAGATTCACTGATTAAGTTTATTCTCACTGAGAAGAAAGTGTAAGGAGAGACGAAAGCAAGTCTTTGGTCACATGTGGGGAGAGTGGTGGATGAGGGCATGAAAAAGAGGAAACAGCAAAGAAGCAGAAGTGGTTAGAGTGGTGACAGGTTTCCTGAGCAGGAGTGTAATCACAGAACTCAGAGAGGTCAAGGAAAATGGTTGGTGGAAAGACACTGAATAATGTTATCTTTATCTGAATCTTCTATATCCATGGATTATTATTGTTGGCTCGACAGGGGACACTCAGATTTAGGATCTTGGCAGATTTGGGCACACCGTGTGGTATATGGAAGCCTTCATCCTGCTGTGGAATGGTGGTCATGGTATCGGAAACCTCTTCCTTACATTGCTTGGTAGGCACAGGGTCGGTTAGACTTGAGTTGTTGTGATTTGGAGCAAAAATTCATTTCCATTTCTGAATAACTTCATGTTTAACCAGTGCTCTGGTTATAGCTCATCATAAAATAAATTTAGTTCCTTCATCCTGGAAAGAGACTGAGGAGATTCCTTCATAAACTTATGAAAATGTAATGTTCTAGATTAACTAAGAGTGAGAATGTGTGTGTACATAGGTATTTATGTGTGTAGGTGTGTGTGTGTCTTTTTTTTTTTTTAACAATCTAATTAAGTGATTCTCAAGGTGTGGAACCTCCCTGGGAGTTTCCTGATACCCTTTCAGGAAGAGGGGTACATGAGATCAAAACTATTTTCATAATTCTGTATGATTTTTTTTAAAGACAAAGTCTTACTCTGTAGCCAGGTCTTGTCCTGAACTCATTGTGAAGCCCAGGCTAGCCTTGAACTCATGCAATCTTCCTACCTCAGCCTCCAAGTGCTGGGATTACAGACATGCACTACCATTCCTAGTTTGTGTGGTGCTGGGGAGTTGAACCCAGGGTCTTGGCCCACTATATGATGTTATTTACCCTTTTCATCTTTATTCTTTTAAGAATGTGCAATATTTACCAGAAGCTATGTGTATTATTGCAACACATTGAAAGTGGGTATAGAAGCAAGCATGTGCATTCAGCTATCTTAGGCTATACATTAAAGATATTTGCAGGGCCTGGAGGAATGGCACAGTGGTTAAAGTGCTTGCCTAGTAAACGCACAGTCCTGAGTTTAATTCCCTAATACCATATACAATAGGCATGGTGGTGCACATTTGTAATCCCAGAACTTGGGAGGCTGAGGCAGAAGGATTACCATGAGTCCAAGGCCAGCCTGGGCTACATAGTGAGACCCTGTCTCAAAAAAAAAAAAAAGAATGAATGAATGAATGATAGAAAAAAAGAAAAAGTAAAGTAAAGAAAAGAAAAATATTTGCATTCTCTCACTAATTTTTTTGAATGGTGGGATATAGCTACTTTTTATTTTTCTTTTATTTTTTGAGTCAAGGTCTTGCTCTGTAGTCCAGGCTGGTCCTGGATTTACTATGTAGCCAGGCTGGCCTCAAACTCACGGCAGTCCTTCTTCCTCAGCCTCCTGAGGGATTACAGGCATGCACTGTCATGCCCAGTTAATGTTTATGTTGTTCTCAGGAATCAAACCCACCTTGCCACAGCCTTGTGCATGCTAAGCAAATACTTCAATCACTGAACTATGTCTTTAGACCCCTGGCTAGTTTTTATACAAAGTCTTCATGTTAAATGGAAAATTTTTTTTTTTTTTAAACTATGTAGTCTGAGCTGGCCTTGAGTATATGGCAGCCATCTTTCTTCAGCCTCCCAGGTGCTGAGGATTACTGGCATGTGTCACCATGCCTGGCTTATGTAGGCCTGGGGAGTTGTACTCAAGGCCTATACTTACTATGCAAGCACTTTGCTTAGCTACTCCCCTAACTCCAAATGTAATGATTTTTTAGGTGCTTTTTTTAAGTGAATAAAATACATGTAAATATTCTCTGTTTTAATTTCTAATATAGTACTTATTAGTTGAAATAATCCACATGGGCAAAAGCTCTTTGAGGACTTTATTGATGTTTAGAATATAAATTAGAGCTGCCATTCCAGTGTAGTAGACTGGAAGAGAATGAATTCTAGTCCTTCCTGGGTGAAAGGAGTCTTTTTGTAGCTTCCCTGACTTTAAAACTGCTTTCCTGTTCTGTCATCTTTCACTGCCATTTGTTCCTCATTTTAGATGCTCTAAGGCTTCTTCTTTCAGGTCAAGTCCTGTTTTATTTTTGGTAATTTTGAGACAATTTTGCCATATAGCCCATGGTGGACAGAAACACAAATATGAGATTCTACTGCCTTAGCCTACCTGTACTGGGGATTATAGGCTTGTGTTTGTTTTACTTTTCTTCTGTGCCTGTTATTTTCTTCTGTAATATCTTTTGCCTTTTGCTTTTTTCGAACTCCTTTGTCACTGCTGCTTGTCAGGAGGTGGAGCTTCACACCCTGCTCCCCTCTTGCTGCTGCTCATCTCCAACAACCTACTTCATAACAAATACTTTTTAAGGCCTTGAGAGATTGGTCTTCACCTAAAACAGTACCTGGTGTCAAAAAGGTTGGGGTCACTGGTCTATAGCAAAATTTCTTTTTCTACTTTGTAGCATTTGCCAAAAAAGAAAGGTGTCCTGAAGAAGAGATGATATATGATAGGGGAAATTCCAGAGCCACTTGTAGAAATGGAGTGCATAAGGCTAGGAAATTCTTGTCTCAAAGCATGGGACAACCACCTAGGGTTCATTTCCCAAGAGCTTTATTGATTCTGAGGTTAGAACTGGAAGTTATAACTCACTGGAAAAGAATGCTTTCTAGGTAGAGAAACTGAATCAGGAGCTGTGAGCCATGAGGTGTTTGCCTAATGGTAAAGAACTGCCTATAGTCACCTGGGAATGGCTAGAGTAATGCATGCCAGAGAACTCTCTAACCTATTTATCATTTCTTTTGACAGAGTGACGTCAGAATTAAGTTTGAGCACAACGGGGAGAGACGGTAAGTTGCTTTTTGATCAATATTTGTGTTTATATGTGTTGAAGTTTTCATAAAGGGTCAAGTTTGGGAAGCCAACTTCTGTCGTGATCTCAGTGCAACTGCTTGCTGGAGAATAGGGTTGGTTGGGCATAAAGGGGAAAGCTTCTCTTTTTTGGCCTACTTAATTGAATCTAGTTTTTGGGTCTTAGAAATTGAAGGCATTTCAAGTGCTGCTATTTTATTGTTTTATTCTGTTCTACTATTCTGGGGTCTGCCATTTGCTACAGTGAGAAAATGAAGTCTCCAATTTTGCTTGGAATCATGATTTCCATACAGTTGGCATTGTGCTACTTGTGGGCATTAGAGAGAGGTCAGGATGGTTCTGTAATATAGGTATTGTTCCCATCTCCTGTAGAGAGCTTGGGCTTTTAGGACCAAGTTGTTGAATAGGAAGCTTCCTCATGATGTCTCTGGGTGATGGGAAGCTACCAAGTCCATCAGCTTTAAAAGATATCAGATGCTTTGAGGAACTAGAAAGAGGGAGTTTTAGTCTATTCAGAATCTTACATCATTAAGAAAAGTGAAAGGTACAAAACCCTTGTCTTCATCTGCAACATTTTAGTTGTTTATTATTGCTATTATTGTGTGTGGGAGCTAAGGTAAAAGTTCATATTATCTAAGGAGAAACGTTTAAAAAGTATACAGAACTCTGGTTAAAGAATATTTGGGACGGTATATGTGTATGTATGGCCTGGGTGCACCTAAATATCTCTTTCAGTATTTGCTTCCTACTCCTTGCCTCTCTTTCCCACTGCTATCCCACTTTTTTTTCCTTTGCTTTGAGTATTTGGAAGAATGAAGAATATGCCTATGTAAAGAAGTTCTTCAACTTTGAATGTCCCACCTTAGGGCCTTATTAGCTCCACATGTTCTTTAGTATGGGAGATCATTGCAGTTTTCAACCCACATTGAAGCTAGTTCCAGAGAAGATGGATGGCTGCTGTTCTCCCTTAAAAAGCCTGCAGGTTTATTAGAGGCTACCCAGTGGAAACATTGTGGAAACTGTGGCCTGTGGAACCAGGGCCCTGATGCTCCCCTGTGAGTTCCAGTACTGCTCCAGCCCTGGAGGAAAGAAGATCTGAGTTCTGTATCCAGCTACTGATTTTGCATCCTGCCAGAAAGAAGAAAGTTAAATTGCTACTTCATCATTGCTGCTTTTCACACTTTCTGACCTGAATGGGTTTTGAAAAGATAACCAAACTTAGAGTAGGAGAGTCTTCAGAAGTAGATATAAAATCAAAAGCTCAATTGTGTTAGAGCCTCATTATGCAGTTACACTCTCCTGAATTCCCTGTTCCCAAAGTGGTATGTAGTTACAGTGAGCAGACTTACACTGAGAAAGTGTATGTGTTTGGTTTTAGAGAAGCTGCCAGATTAAAACCACAAATATTTAAGGTGGTCAGACAGGAATGGCCTTCTGAAGCCCTGAGCAGCAGAATGCTGGTATCAAAATTTTGAAAACTGTGCATTCTCTTTTTATGGTGCTGTTTTCAGGAGCCATGGCTTTTCACTGTTTATGCATTATGTGTGGAACTGAGGACTTTAGAAAGTTGGTACCAGAAAGCCAAGTTCAAGCTGCTTCTGCCAAACATGTATTTTATATCCTAAGATTCTATAGAGAATATCATTGTGGACTTTCTTTACTTTTTATATGGAATATGAATAGGATCTTTCTAAAGGTAGACCTTTATAGAATTTACAGAAAAGAGGAAAGTAGTGATTTTTCCCATTCATTTATGCCAGGTATCCATTCTGGTACGTAGACTTTGTTTTAGAAGGGTAGGGACCAGATCTCTTCCCCTTTGAAAACCTTAGTGACAGGACACTGGTGGAAGGGGTAGTCACAGGTATTAGATCCCTTTTTGAAACATTGATCAAAAAAAAAAAAATCTGCCAGTCTATAAAATTGCAGCAACTTGGCTCTTACCACATCTGCAAATCCTGGTTTCTGATCTTGATTAGACTTTTGCACAGCTTTTCAGGATCTCTAATGGCTCATTGGCAGGCGAGGTGCAGGAGAATTTAATCTTTGACTTTTTCAGTGCTATGCTAGGAACATCTAGCAGACTTAGAGTATTTTATCCACAGAGGATCTTCTCACTGATCTGTGTCTCCAGCCCTTTGTTTTATTTTGAACAGAATGCCACTGAGTTTCTCAGGCTGAGTTAGAACAAGGCTGGTCCCCTTTGAACAGTCACTGAGGTCCCGAAAAGAAGAGTATGATTTGATATTAGGAATTAATAGGAAATCATTTGAATAAGAGGCTCCAGAAGATACCTTTGTCTAGATAAACTATCCAGATAGCACCTGAGTAGTGCCTAACTGCTTAGGACATTGGATTTAAGAGAAAAGATAGAATTACAGCATTTGTGGATTTCCTAGTGGAGACAGACAAATATTAGTTGGCAGTATAATTTCTAAAGGAAAATCTATGGAGGAATTATCTTCTTGAGATGTCAGGCCATAAATGACAGATTATGGTTAAAAGTAGCATGTTATCAGAGTTGTCCAATAAAAGTTTCTGCTATAATGGAGATGTTTTGTATCTCTGCTGTCTGTTACTGTAGCCACTAGCCACTTGTAGCTAGTGAGCAGTTGATATGTAGCTAGTGAGACTGAGGAACTAAATTTTAATTTACATTTAATTAATTTAAATAGAAACATGGGGCAAGTGACTGCCATATTGAGTAGCACAATTCTAGATTATGAAGACTTTTATACTATTCATTAATTTGAGCCAAAATAGCTCAAATGAACATTAAAGAATTATCTGGTCATGTTTTATTAAAACCCAATGGCTTAGATTCCCGCTTTCCTGTGATTTGTGGCTTCTTTTTTTAGTAATGCCACTTGCCACTCTGGGAGAACAAGAAAGATATGAAAGAAGCACACAGTTCTCTCTGTCACTATGTGGGAAGGCAAGAAGTGTGGAATACTTGGCTCTGTGCTACTGTTATATCACTAGCCTGATGTCATCCTGCCTGCGCATACTGAGAGATGAAAGTTGTTTTAAGAAAATATTTTTTTTTTTGAGACAGGGTCTCACTCTGTAGCTCAGGCTGCTCCTGAACTCAAGATTGGACCCAGGTTGGCATTGGACTCACTGCAGTCCTCCTGTCCCAGCCTCCCGAATGCTGGGTTTACAGACATGGGCTGCCACTCCCAGTTTATGTAGTGCTGGGGAATCGAACTCGGGTATTTAGCACTTATCTTGGTACTTGATAGGCTTTTTTTTTTTTTTTTGAGACAGTGTCTCACTCTCTAGCCCAGGCTGGTTGTAAACTTTCTTGCTGCAGAGCCCAAGCTGGACTCCAACTTCCAATAATGTTCCTGCCTGAGCCTCCAAGTGCTGGGATTACAGGTGTGTGCCACCATGTCCAGCTTTATGTGGTGCTGGGGAATTGAACTCAGAGCCTTGAGCTTGCAAGGCAAGTGATTTAAGTGCTGTGTCATTCCTCCAGCCCCTAAAAGGGGCTTTAATATCTCAGTCACATGTAACATCTTTTCATGTGTGTATTAGTCATTCATAACTCTTTTGTAAATTGTCTTTTTTAAAAATCTTATTCTTATTGCTCTTTTAAGTATTTTCAAGGTCAGTATTTTTTAAAAAGCTTCATGGTAGTTTGTATTGTCAACAGAAGTTTAAATGTTGTGGTCAAATCTGTCTTCACCTCTGTCTTCTGTTTAGGTTATACTTAGGAAGACCTTCTCACTCTCAATTCTTTTTTAAAACTAGAATCTCACTGTGTTTCCCTAGCTTGTCACAACCTCCTGGTCTAAGCCATCTTGCTGCCTTCTGAGTAACTACGGGTGCAAATGTGTGCTACAATGCCTAGCTAAGAGTATTTTTAAAGCCTATATTATTTGTGTTTGTGTTTGTCTTTTTTTGTGGTACTGCAGATTGAACACAGGGCCTTTACTCTGAACTGTACCCCTAACCCTTTTTATTGTTTATTTGAGAAAAGACCTCATTAAGTTGCTAAATCAGTGGGCTCAAATTTGGTGATTATCCTTCCTTAACCACCCAGCATGCTGGAATTACAAGCTTATACCTCCAAACCAGGCTGTATGTTTTATATGGAATATCAATAGGATATTTCTAAAGGTAGGCCTTTATAGAATTCACAGAAAAGGGGAAAATAGTGATTTTTCACATTTATGTCAGGTAATTCTGTAAATTTCTAATTTCCCTTCTGTTTCATTTATCACTTTGCTTATTTTTGTTTAATTAAGTTCTAGAATAGTGAAGTGGACCTATATGAAATTGCCACTTTTCTGTATTAAGAATGGTTGACCATCAGCCTACTACATTAATTAAAAATTTTTTATTATTGCTGGGCATGGTGGTACATGCCATTAATTCCAGCACTCTGGGAGAATCACAAGTTTGAGCCCAGCTTGAGCAAATTTAGTATTTAGTGTCTTAATAAAACCCTCTCTCAGAAAAAGAAAAGGTTGGGGATGTAGCTCACTGCAAAAGCTAGGGGTTCAGTTCCTAGTATTCACAGAAAAAAAAAAACTGATCAGGCATATCAGCAACTCAAGGAGAATTTCTATGATTTTGTGGTTGGAAATCTCAATTCGAATCTTTTGGGGTTTTTTTTTTTTTGAGACAGGATCTCCCTCTGTAGCCTAGGCTGCTTCTGGACTCACTATGGAGCCCAGGCTGGCCTTGGACTCAGGGCAATCCTCCTGCCTCTGCCTCTCCTGAGTGCTGGGATTCCAGGTGTGCGCCACCACACCCAGCTTATGTGGTGCTAGGGAATCATCTTGGGTTACTTTGTGCTTGACTAGTGCTTGCTAGGCAAGCGCTTTAACGGTTGAGGCATTTCTCCAGCCACTGGAAATCTCAATTCTGATAATAATCAGTATTGCTATTAGTGTGGCATCTCAAAATGAACACTGGAAAAGATCTTTTAAGCACTACATCAAGTGCTAAGTACCTGAGTTCGATTCCCCAGCACCACATAAACTGAGTGTGGTGGCGCACACCTGTAATCTCAGCATTGGAAGCTGAGGCAGGATTGTCGTCTTGAGTCCAAGAGCAGCCTGGTCTCCATAGTGAGTTCAAGAGCAGCCTGGGCTGCAGAGTGAGACCCTATTTCAAAAAATAAAAAAGTTTCAAGTCTTGAGATTAAGTCATTTAGAAATTGAAAGCATGTTTTCAAGACTGCTGCTTTGATCTACAGGTTTTCTAGTTTGTTTCTTACCAAGAGTATTTGGAATGTAGTGTTCAAATCCAGTGGCCTCCTGTGATACTTCCAATAGCAGAAAGATCTAAGCTAAAGTAGAATGAAGTGTTTAGGATTAAACAACGATCACAAGAGCTACTGTCAACACTGGGAGATGCTCACATGAAAGGTGAAGAGGTGAAGTAGATAAGAAAAACAACAGAAAGGCAAACTAAGTAAAAAGAAACTCCTAAGTTGAACAGAAATGGAAACTATACTCAGGTGACTGCTTTCTTAACTCTACATTTTAAAATACATAGTTAACCAACCTCCGTGTTCTTTTCAGAATCATAGCATTCAGCCGACCTGTGAGATATGAAGATGTGGAACACAAGGTGACAACAGTGTTTGGACAGCCTCTTGAACTACATTATATGAACAATGAGGTGAGAGAGATGGATAGTGTAGGGACACAAGGGACAGCTGCTTACCTTTTCCCTCTCAACTAAGCCTTTTTTTTTTTTTTAGTTTGTTCATTTGATATTGTCTGCAGGTTTTCATTTTTGGGGTCCTTTTCCTTAATTCCAGTAACTCTGAGATTTCTATTTTTTAACCATATAACAGATGAACGCAGCTATTTCCATTCCTTCTACTCATTAAGTGCAGGTAGATCTTTGTAGATATTCAGTGCAGGTTGTTCTTCCTTGCAAAATCTGGTAAAAATACCTTGTTCTGTTTCCTTTACATTTTTTACGATTGTCTTTCTTTCTAACACAGCCTTGAAAGGTCAAATATTGCAGAAGATTTAGCTGGGGAGATATGGAAAAATTTGGATATAATCTCTGTTATCATCATAAATGCCAAATTCTTCTCTCAGAGTTTAAGTCCTGGTTGTAGCTTTCTTTTCCCCCAAAACAGTTAGCATATACCCCCGTGATTTCATTAACTCTTCCCTTCCTGCCCCACTAACAGTTTTTATTTAATCCAAATTTGAAGGTCACTCGGGAAAAAAAAAGTCTTCTAAATGTCAGTTACTTTTCTATTTCCCTAGCTCCGAGAACGTACTAACATCTACACCTAGCTTACTCTACTGATTTGCTTTGGTCTGAAAACAATGTATTTATGCATTTGAGGGAATTGAATAGGGGGGCAAGATAAGAAAAAATGGCAATATTAATGGTTTTTTGACAGATCTTCACTGTGTAGTTTTATTTGTTGAAGAGTTAAATTTTTCTTCATAGTTTAGAGCCAGGTACAGTGGTACCCACCTGTAATTCTAGCTATTCATGTGGCTGAGACTGGTGGGCAATTTAGAGAGACCCTTTCTCATTATAAAAAATAAAGAAGGGCTGGGGATGTAGCTCAGTGCAGAATCTTTAGGTTCAGTCCCTAGTACTAAAGTACTAAAACACACACACACACAGAGAGGGGGAGAGAGAGAGAGAGAGAATGTAAGAACCCCGACACACACAACACATACACACAGTACATAAGAACCCCACAAATGTAAATATCAAGTCTATAGAACTTTACCTCCAGCTCTTGTTTAGGGCCAAGGACAGCAAGTCAGCATTTGAAAGGTGATTTTTAGTTAATAAAGATTTTTCTAGAGGGTTTAGTACTCTCTTCTTTTTCAGATAATCGTGCCACTAAAATTCCAGGCAGGTATATTGGCACAGGCCTGTAATTTCAGTACTCTGGGAGGCTGAGTCAAGAGGATCACAAGTTTGAGCCCAGCCTAGACAACTTAGTGCTTTAGTGAAATATCTGCTCAAAAGAAAATATTAAAAGGAGCTGGTAATATAGCTCACTGAGAAGACCCCAGGTTCAATTCCTAATCTTGAAAAACAAAGAAAAAAAATATTTTAGATGTCCTCAAACGGTCCTGCCAGCAAAGTAACTACCTAGTATTATGTAGAAGATTCCTTATTTTTTTCCCATAATTATTTTATTAGTATATGTGATACCTAATATTTACATTTGTCAAGAATTGGATATATATGTATTACATCTTAATAATTTATACACTTCCTCTTCCTCCTTGTATCCCATCTTCTCCTACCTCTACCTCCCCTTCTCATCTTCACAAAGTCTGTCTCCCAGTTTTCTATCATTTATTATTTTAGGTTTTTTATGTAAGAGAAACCATGCAATATTGAACCTTCTGTGTCTGATTTATTTTATTTTGTATTATGGTCTCAAAGCACATCTATTTTCCTACACAGGACTCATATTTATCCTTCTTTCTGGCACTGTTGTACTCCATTATATGTATATACACCATTATCTGTTGATGGGCATATAAGCTGCTTCCAAGATTTGACTGTTAAAGCTGTGCTTCTTTAAACATGGACCATTGTAATCATGATTGTATTTAACTTTTCAGGAAGATACCTTGAAGAGATACAGTTGGGTCAAATGGAATTTCTAATTTTAGTTTTTTTGGGGAGTAAAGAGTCCCTTATTTTAAGTGTTTTGTGGAAATATAAAGCCAAATATAAATAACTTTATTAAAGCATATGATTAAGTGGTTTTTAGTATATTCATAGAGTTGCTCAACTAGTACCACCAGCTAATTCAAAAACATTTTCATCACCCAAAAAAATAACCCGGTACTTATTTGTAGTCCCCGTTCTTCTTTTCTTCCAGTTCTGCACTTAACGTACTTTCTATCTTTTGGTTTCCTATCATGTAAGTGGAGTAATATAACGTATGTCCTTTTGTGCCTGTCCTTTTTTGGTAAGCTTATGTTTTCAAAGGTCATCTCTACTGTAGCATGTGTCAAAACTTCATTACTTTTGTGGGCAAATAATAAATTTATATAACATGAATATGTAACTTCTGTGGATCTGTTCAAATATTATTGATGAACACATTTCCAGTTTCTAGTGATTATGAATAATGCTGTCATAAGCACATGTGTACATGTTTTTTACATGAACATATGCTTTTAGTTCTTAAATATATGTATAAGTGATACTGTAAGGTCATATGGCAACTCTGTCACTTTTCTTTAATTTTGCAGTTTTTCTGTGATGACTGCATCATTGTACATTCCTAACAGCTTTATATTACAATTTCTATACCATCCTTCCAAAAGTTATTTTATCTTCTTTTTATTATTTTTTTTAACATCCTAGGGATCAAACCCAGGCCTCTGTGTGCTAGGCAAGCACTCTACCACTGATACCCTAATCCTTTTTAAATAGACATGCTGGTGGATGAAAAAATAATGAATCATTTTGGTTTTCATTTGGATTTCCCTAATGCCTAGAGATGTTGAGCATCTTTTCATGAATTTTTACTTTTTAGCTTGAGGCAGGGTCTCCCTAAGATGCCCTGGCCGGGCTCACTTGAAATCCTTCTGCCTTGGTCTCCCAGTGTTCTGGAATTACTAGTGTATACCACTTCATATGGACCTTTACCCATTTTAAAAATTAGACTGTCTTTTATTGTTGAAGTTTAGTGTTTCATGTCTGTGTGCTTTAGACTCATATATTTGAAAAATTATAGCCTTGTTTTTTGAAAGTTAACAACTATTACAGAGATTTCTTTATCTCCCCTTGAAAACAGTTCTTATTCCTGTTTTGAATGTTACCCAGAAAGAAATTTCTTCTTTTTCTTCTTCCTCTTCTTCTCCTTTTTTATTATTTATTTGTTTATTTTGAGACAGAATCTCACTCTGTAGTCCACACTGGTCCTGAACTCACTGTGTAGCCCTGGTTGGCCTAGAACTCTCAGCAGTCCTCCTGCCTCAGCCTCCTGAGCACTGAGATTACAGATGTACACCACCACAACCAGTTATTGTGTGGTGTTAAGGCAAGCATTCTAGTTACTGAGCTACGCCTGAAGTCTCCAGGAAGGAATTCTTTTGCAATATGGTAAAATTTGCAAAATGATAAAAATTTTAAAACATTCTCCCATTCTATGAGTAGCTTAGAGATTGATTTGTTTGTTTTGCTTTACTGGGGATTGAACCCAGGGCCTTACACATGCTAAGCAAGAGCTCTAGCAACGAGCTATATTCCCAGCCCTTTTTATTTTTATTTTAAGACAAGGTCACTAAATTACATAGGCTGGGGCTGAACTTGGAGTCCTTCTATTGTAACCTTCCAGTTAGCTGGGATTGCGGGTATGTAGTACCATGCCCAGCTGAAATTTAACTTAATTTAATTTAATTTAATTTTTGAGATAGGGTCTCACTGTGTAGCCTAGGCTGGTTCTGAACTCACTGTGTAGCCCAGGCTGGCCTGGGACTCAACAGCAGTTCTTTTTCACAGCCTCCGGAGATGGATTGCAGCATGTGCCATCATTCCTTGCCTCATGGGGTGCTGGAGAATCGAACTTAGGGCCATGTGCTTGATGGGCAGATGCATTAATCACTGTGCCATTTCTCCAGCCCTGAAGTTTTATTTTTACTTTATTTTATTTCTGCATTCATTACTTACTTTGAGGCAGTTTTACCACTACTCCTGGCTAATGAAATTGTATTTTAAATACTATTCTTACTATTTGTTTGTTATAGCTGAGGATTTAGAATTCTCTCATCTCATTGTATTATAAATTGGAAACCAAATATATATAATTTTTGAGACAGGGTCTCACTCTGTAGTCCAGGCTAGTCCTGAACTCACTATGGAGCCCAGGCTGGCCTTAGACTCAGGGAAATCCTCTTGCCTCAGCCTCCCAAGTGCTGGGATTACAGGTGTGCATCACCATGCCCAGCTTATGTGGTGCTGGGGAATCGAACTCGGGTACTTAGCACTTGACTTAGCACTTGCTAAGCAAGCACTTTAACCGCTGAGCCATTCCTCCAGCTCCTGGAAACCAAATAATTTGGGTTTTGCGTGATTTGTAAGATTTATAAGACCTTTATTTGTTGTATAAGAGCTGACATTTCATTTGTTAGGTCTTAGGCAAAGCATATCTTCGCATCTTTTAATAAATACTATATACTCAGTGTCCTCTTTTTTTTGACAGTGAGTGAGATTTATTGTACCTCAGGGACTCCTCCTTAATAATTTAGTGGAGTGAAAATGGGAGAGGTGTTTTTTAGGTTCTGGTAACTTTGTCATTAAACATAAAGGTATTAAACCCTGCTCTGTGGTTTTAAATTTGTATTCTTATTTGAGTAAATTTTCATCCTTTGCCCATTTCTCTACCTCTCCTGTGCTTTTCTGCTTGTTCTGTTAGTATTAGCGAAGTTGGAAAAAAGGAGGCATAATTCTGCTGCTTCCTTTGGGAGGAAGTATGGGAGCTGTAGTGTTTGGGATTTGGTACTGTTACTTCTTCAGAATGGGCATTTTTAGAGAGAAATTTGCCAGAAAATATCTCAAAATACTGAGGTGTGCTACAGTAGTAGGTGAACTCAGAAACATTAAACTAAGTGAAAGAAGCTAGATGCCAAAAACAGTGTATATTTGAATAGAATTGAATACGCATGAAATATTGCTTGGTTCCATTTATATTAAATGTTCAGAAAAGGCAAGTCTGTAGAGACAGAAAATAGATTAGTGGATTCCTGAGGCTGGTGGCAGGAAGAGAGAGTGACTCCAAGTAGGCACAAGATCTTTTTGGAGTGATGGCAATCTTAAATTGAATTGTGTGGGCTCGAGGAATGGTTCAGCAGTTAAAGCACTTGCCTAGCAAGTGCTTTGTCAAGCGTTAAGTACCTGAGTTCGATTTCCCAGCACCACATAAGCTGGGCATGGTGGCACATGCCTGTAATCCCAGCACTCGGGAGGCTGAGGCAGGAGGATTGTCATGAGTCCAAGGCCAGCCTGGGCTACAGAGCAAGACCCTATCTCTAAAAAATAAAATAAAATTGAATTGTGCTAATGGTTGCACCACTCTGTGAAAATGTTTTATTATACAGTTACAGGGGGAAAAAATCATTTCAGGTAGCTCTTATAATCGCTGTGCTGTTCCTTCAGCCCTGAAATTTTATTTTTGTAATTTTATTTCTGCATCCATTTAGTATTCAATGAGATTGGTTTTTCCCAAACTTTTTAGTTTTTATTTTATTGCAAACTGAAACATTGAGGTAAATTTCTTTCTAATGATTTTCTGTGTTCTGTGTAACAGCTCTCCATCCTGCTGAAAAACCAAGATGATCTTGATAAAGCAATTGACATTTTGGATAGAAGCTCAAGTATGAAAAGCCTAAGGATATTGCTACTGGCCCAGGACAGAAACCATGTAAGTGGCCCCTGTTGTGAAAAATTTGTTTTCCTTTAGGTTGCTTTGCTTCCTTGACAGAATTCTCTTTCCTTCAGCCACTGCCAGAATAAAGAGCATGAGTAGAATCCAACCTACCATGTCAGTGGCCTGAAGGCCTTCTATATTCAGTTTCATTGAGAGCCAGATTGTCAGTGTCAAAGTTACCACCAATGATTATTTAGCTGATGGTGTGGGAGGAAGGAAAACTAAAGGAGAAAGGAGAAAGGTCTTTTGCTCTGTATTTATGTTCTATCAATTAGGTTTTGACTCCCCAAAAGAGAGATTTGATTAGTGGGGGGGCGGGGGGGGCTGTTTAGTAAAGGCTGTGAAGGATTTGATTGAGACTGTCATGCTTTGTGAACCCAACTCCTACAGCTCCACAGCCTTTCTTTCCCTGGGGCCACATTTAGAAAACAAACTTCTTTCTAGTTAACAGAGGGGGGGAAAATGGCTGTGGCTGAAGGGCTATTGTAACTTACCAGCTGTTGCTTACTAAAGGCAAGAAATCTGTGGGAGCTACCAAGAGTGGTTACCTGGTTTCTTCTTACCTGGTTTCTTCTCCGTATGTTTTCTGGGTGCTTACATTTCACAGTAATGCTGACAGTTTGGTTTTCTCTTCTAATCACTAATTCCTCTATCAGTTTTATTCCAGTGCATGTTTTTGAAAGTTTCTTGGCATTTTTTTCCTTGCATTATGCTTGGAGACAGTTGACTGTGGACAGCTGATAGGGCTACATGAGAACTGTGGCAATACCACACTAGGACAGAGTTTAGGTGGATGGCACTCATACAGAGCATTTATTTTCTGTAGAGACTTAAGGGTCAGGGGTGTCATTGACTAGGGGAAGACACAGAATGCATTTAGGAAAACATAGACTAAAGAAGATAGTTGCTCATATTATAGAACTATCCTTGTGCATGGGAGGAAAGGTTGTCTTGATTCCAAATATATTTTGTAGATGTATTTTGGGAATTTTTCTGAAGTAAAACTATACAGTTTATTATTTCACTTTTTCCCCAAAACCACAGGAGTCTTCCTTTATCATTTCATTTCTGTGTTCAATTTGCTCATTTGCTCTGCATCATTCTTTCTGTCTGGCTAGTAAGATCTAAATTTAGCCTTGTTTTCAGGATTTACTACTGATTCTGACTTAGGTCCTCAATCCTGTCTTTCTATATAGTCTTCAGCCTTCTCCTACTCCACAGCCAGCTGGTTTTTTCTTTCTTACTCTATGCTTATCACTTTTTTTAAGGATCCAGTTTGATTAGTACTTGATAGAATTTGTTCAGCATTTTTGACTTGAGAGCATTTTTCATTATTCCTTTATTCCTTCAGCCATTGGGTATGTAATAGTTTGTATACTAGTTTATACATGATTTAGTAATTGCCTTCCAGTTTTTGCTCCCCAAGAACAGGAGCTATATCTTATTTTGGAAGCCTTTTCTATCCTCTCAGTAAATAAAATATATAATGAGTTTCTTTTGAATTGTTTGGAAGAGTCATGCTGAGGTTATTTTTAGCAACCACCTTCACTATACAAGAAACTTTTGGAATTGGAGTTAGGTTGAATTTATGTTTCACTGGTAACTAGCACCTCTGACTAATACTGATTCCTAAATTCCATGATCCCCCAGTGAGGTTTTTTACATCATTGTTCCCATCAGGAAGTGGGTACACTCGGTTACAGATACTGCCTTGGTACCCAGAACTGTTTGAAATGAATACTTATGTCTAACACTCATGGCATAGCACTTGCCGTGCAAGCATATGGCCCTGAATTCAATTCCCCAGCACCACATAAAGCTGGGAGTGGTGGCACATGCAATTATTCCAGCACTGCGAGGCTAAGGTAAGTGGATTGTCCTGAGTCCAAGGTCAGCTTTGCCTACAGAGCAAAACTCGGTCTCAAAAAAAAGTAAAACCAGTGTAAGTTTTTGTAGACCTTAAAAAAAAGGAAAAAGCTATTTTACATAATGTTCTTGCATGATATCTTTATTGACTTATTTTTGCATATGTTTCTCATCTTTGGCTAAATGTATATGTACTTAACATATAATTTTTTCTAGTATTTATGCAATATTTATTTATTGTATTTGTTTTCAATACTGGAGATTTAGCCTAGGGCCTTCACACTGAGTTACATCCTTAGCCCATTTTTTATTTTTTATTTTGAGACAATGTCTTACTAAGTTGCTGGATTGCTCATGTTGGCCTCAAACTTACAGTCCTTCCACCTCAGCCTCTCTAGAGTGCTAGATTATAGGCTTGTGCCACCAAGCTCAGCTTTTGTGATTTTTTAAAAATTCATTTTTTCACTTAACATTGTCATGAGCTAGGTAATGATGCATGCCTGTGATTCCAGCTACTCTGAAGGCAGGAGGATCACAGGTTTAAGGCAGCTTGACCAATTCATTGAGATCTTTGGCTCAGAATTTAAAAACAAGTAAGACTGGGGATGCAGCTTAGCAATAGAGGGCTTGCCTGGCATGTAAGCTCCTGTGTTTGATCTCCAATACTACCAAAAAACCAAAACAAAACAAAAACCCAAGCCAAAGCAAAATCCAACAAAAGAAAATTTTTCTGTGTTAATAGATAATCTTCATAATTATAAGAATGAATAATTCTCTTAGAATGGATATATCATAATTTTTGTTACTGTTGGGACATTTAAATTGCCTCCACTTTTTGTAAATATAAAAATTTGCATTTAAGACTAATGGTGTAATGGTGGTGATACCATCTTCCCTTGAGAACTTTCTCAGCTAGATTTCAAATGCTTTGTTGAGATAGGTCAGCTTTGAACCTGCTTTGTAGACTAGGCTGGCCTTGAACTTACTAGAGTACTCCTGCCTCAGCCTCCCAAGTAGAATGGCATGTACCACCATGAAACCCAGCAGAGACCTCAGGTTTCTCAATGAACAAAAGAATCATGATGGAAAAAAATTATGTGCTGCAGATTCTTCTCTTGTAGAACAGTGCTTCTCTGTTTGTGATGAAATAGCAGTTCTTTTAATTTCCATTCTCTCAAGGGTCAGGTTTTTTCTTCCTAAGACAGGGTCTTGCTCTGTAGTCCAGGCTGGTCCCATACTCACTACATAACCCAGGCAAGGCTCCAGCTCATAGCGATCCTCCTGCCTTAGTCTCTCACCCAAGTACACAATGCAAAAACTGACAAGTGAAATGGAAAAGTAAACTAGAGGGTTTTGTTTGGTTGGTTGGTTGGCTGGTTTTTGGTAGCATGGGGGTGATCTAACTCATGACTTTGCCCTGAGCTCCACCCACCCCTATTTTATTTTGAAACAGAATCTCGCCAAGTCACTAAGTTGCCAAGGCTGGGCTTGAATTTGCAGTCCTTCTGCCTCAGCCTCTCAGAGTGCTGGGATTACTGGCTTGTGTAACCAGACCCAGTTAAGAGTCTTATAAAATGAAAGCACACAGTTTTTATTGTTAGTCAGTAGACATAAAGTTCTTCTGCCAGATTGTTGTAAAGTTTCCAAGGATTACTCTCCATCTCTCTTCTCCTGGTAGAGGACTAGTATACCAGCATGTGATCTGGCACCATCCCAGAGATTGCACTTAAAGTACACTGTTCCAGGGCACTGTATCACCTGGTCTCTCCCTCTCTTGCTGATAGTTGTTAGTTTGTTTCTCCACTTGTAATTTCTTGTTTTTAGCAACTGCTTCATCCATATTTTCTTACTACCTATTTCTTTACTTCTTATTCCTGTGGCAAAATGTTCTCTTTCTTCTCTTTGGGTTCTTTTTCTACTGATCCTTTCAATCTTTCTTATGTTTTTATCTGTTAGCATGGTATGGTCATGCCCCTTCCATAGTACCTTGGCCAAGGTCAGGTATTAGGCTTCATTGTTGTTCTTACCTGAGGAGTTCTGAATTTGTTAATCACAGAACTGCCTCTTTGTCAGAAGAGCCTTGCTAATCTTACTTTAAACTATAATTTTAAGATACTTCATCAACTTTTAGCTTTTTGTCTTTCTCCCTTTTCAGTTTTGATTTTGAGACAGGGTCTTACTATGCCACTAAGTTGAACAGCATGGGCTTGAACTTGAGATCCTCTTGCCTTTGCCTCCGTTGCGCTGTGTTTATAGGCCTGTGCCACTGGGCTTGGCTTCCCGCCTTTTTAAAATTTTTTCAATTTTGAGACCATGTCTCTCTAAAACACTTAAGTTGCTCCAGCTGGGTATGAACTTGTAATCTCCTGGCTCATACTCTCAGAGTGCTGAGGTTACAATAACATGTGTACCACTACACCTAACTAGCTAGTCCTCTTAAAGACCTCTTTAGACATGGAAGTATCTAATTCTTATCCTTCTGCTATTGGATACCTTATAACATTCTTGTCACACTCCTCACTAACTATCATAAAATAATCTCAAGGGTAACATTCTTTTGTCACATATTTTGATATGATAACAAACTAAAGAGCCTTTTTATTTCATTTCCTCAGGTTCTTTCTGACAAAAATGAACTATTTGTTTCATCCAGATGTTGCCCACTTCTAAGTTTCTTATCAGTAAACATTGGAGCTAGGGAGCATAGCTCAGCTTGCGTAAGAAGGCCTGGGGTTTACCTCTCAGTACCACATACTAGCGGGTGTGGTGGCACACACCTGTAATTTCAGCACTCTGGAAGCTTGAGACAGGAGGATTTCTGTGAGTTCTAGGCCAGGCTGGGCTACATAGTGAATTCAGGACCAGCTTGAACTGTGAGCAAGACTCTGGATCAAAAAAAAAAAAAAAAAAAAAAAAAACTTTAGCACCATCTTGCCTACAATTTAAATTCAAAATACCAAGAATAAGCTAAAGCATAATTCTTTTCAGAATAATGGGACAAATACAGGAAGATAGAAGTGGCCAGGCAGAGTGATTTCTCCCTGGACCCTATTTAAAAGTAGGAACACCTTTCTTGTAAAAAAAAATGCTTGTCTTCATCCCTCAGTCAATCCTTTCAACTCTGAGGGGTCCAGTGCAGGCATCTGTTATGTCCTGGGTACACCTGGGGAAACTGAGACTTGCAATGACTTCTCCAGTAGAGTCAGCATATAATAACAGAACTGGTCTAGAATCCAGTCAGTCTGATTTGTAGTTCAGTTCCTGTCAATTACTATCCAGGAAAGGGATATTAAAATTGCTGCAGTCCTTGGAAAATCTTACCCAGGGCCCTCTTAGGTTGAGTATATAGCCCAGGCCAGCCTTGGACTCTCAGTAATCCTCTACCTCAGCCTCCCGAGTGCTGGGATTACAGGCATGTGCCACCACATCTCGCTTCATGTGGCGCTAGAGATTCGAACTCAGGGCTTTACGCTTGCTAGGCAAGTGCTTTAACCACTGTGCCATCCCTCCAGCCCAAATATCATTAGCAATAGAACAAAATGTATAATGTTTTTTATGAGAGAAACTTGTAAGGTGTTATATCATTGTATTACCAACAACTAATAACCGATAACTGAGCTAGAAAAGATCCTGGGGAAGACAAAAATTTGTGTAATAGATAGAAAACATGGCTTTGTTATTCTGACACTGCATAGCTTTACAACAGATTTTTAAAATAGACTTTTAAATGAATTCATGAATAGTAAAGCTGTAAACTTAAATACATTATAATGGTTCTGCCATGATGACAGTCTTCTGTGCAAATGCCTCTCGGCACCACCATTAAAATAAAGGACTAGGGGCTGGAGAAAAAGCTCTTTAGTTAAAAGGGTTGCCTAGCAAGCACTAGGTACCTGAGTTCGACTCCCCAGTGCCACATAAGCCGGGTATGCACCAAGTACCTGAGTTAGATTCCCCAGCACCACATAAGCTGGCGATGGTGGTGAACACCTGTAATCCCCGCACTTGGGAGGCTGAGCTGGGAGGATTGCCATGAGTCCAAGGGCAGCTCGGGCTCCATAGTGTGAGTTCAGGACCAGCCTGGGCTACAGAGTGAGATCCTGTCTCAAAAAACAAGCAAACAAATAGGACTGAATGGAATGCTATTGGTGAGATCCTGTGTACCATTCCCTTACAATCTTATGTACAAAATTAAAGCAGCTCCTCTCTATCATTTTTCCTCCACAGATGTTTTCTGTCCTTTTTACTGTGTAGTTGAATCTATTTCTTTTCTTTTCTTTTCCTTTTATTTGAGACACAGTCTTGCTGTGTAGCTCAGGCTGGCCTTGGACTCATGGCAGTCCTCCTGTCTCAGGTTTCTGATTGCTGGGATTACAAGAGTGCACCACTATGCCTTGCTTATGTGGGAATCGAACTTGGATACTTAGTGCATGACGTGATGTTCCTCCAGCCCCAGTTGAATCTATTTCTTTTGGGTTGTGTGTGTGTGTGTTTGTGTTCAGCCTGTTTTTACTTATGATTTCAGGTCAAGGTCTTGCTAAATTACCCAGGTTAGACTTGAATTTGTTGCCCTCCTTCCTCAGCCTTCCAGAGTCCTAGGATTATAGGCCTGCTCCACTGGACTGGCTTCTTTGTGTTTTATCACCAAATATTTTGGGTTCACTTATGAGTCAACTGTTATAACTTATTTTTCAGCTGTTCACCTATCTTCCATTCACTGCTGATATTATTATTATTATTATTATTATTATTATTATTGATACAGGGTCTCTCTCTGTAGTCCAGGCTGGTCCTGTACTTACTATGAAGCCTAGGCTGGTCCTGAACTCAAGACAGTTCCTCCTGCCTCAGCCCCCTAATTGCTGGGGTGTTAAACCCAGGGCCTTGTGCATACCAGCTAAATAACTACTGAGCTACACCTCCAACTCCTCACTGCCAGTATTGATGCTCACAGTTTCCTGGTAACTTTTGTACCATCTGTGCTAGCCGCGCACTACTACCCACAGAATCCTCCAGAGATGTTCTTATAAAGTGGCCCAGTGCCACATTCTAGTTGCTGGGTTTAGGATCATCTTCTAGCTACATCACATCTATGTGCTCCTTTTACTCTGTGACAGTTTCTTATTACTTTTTAGGTATTGTCTTTCTTTCCATCTTTCTGAGTATTGTTCAACATTTATAACCTTATTTTTGTTTATGGTGTTATTTTCCTTTTCCTTAAATCGAGGTTTTTCAAAACAAGGCTGAATATTATAGTAACCTGACAAGATTTAGAATTTTCCAGTGCTTGGACCTCATCCCCAGAGATTGTGTTATAGTTGGTTTGCGACATTAAAAGCTCCCTAGGCATTTCTACTGAGTAGCAAGTGTTGAGAACCATTACCTGAAATGAAAGCATGGCTCACCTCTGGAAGCCTGACAACTTATGGTCCAGCGGCATCAGCATAATTTATTAGAAATACAGCTGTGGGCCTCACCCTAGACCTACTGAATCAGAATCTGCTCTTTAACAAGACTCGGGATTTAAGTAAATGTGTTACAAAGTGTGAGGAGCCATGCTCTAAAACCTTCATTCATTTCCTTGATTTGCTTTCCAAGCTGTTGCAGTGACTTCAGCCTTTCCTTTTACCAGTCAGTCTAATTTATGCTGGCTGTTGCAGCTACTTTCCTGCTAAGCTTTTTAATTTTAAAACTGAGAGTATAGAGTGCATGTGTATTGGTGCATTCTCATTCATGCTGTCAAGACTCAGTGAATTCTCAGATCTGTGCAAGGCGCTGCACCCAAGCAGGTGTCATGCAGGAGATTACCACGCAGCTCTTCTCTTTATGGTTGCAGTGTCGTGGCCCTCCCTTGTCCTTTACAAGCCTGCTTCCCCAGTGAGTGGCTTTGGCTGTTTTTTCCTTTCTGACTCTCAGCAAAGAGCTATTACACATTGAAGGCTTCAGTAAGAACATTCACTTCCCCTCAATTTTGACTTCCCCTTACAATAAGACAGTTTGTCAAGACAGCCCAGCATGTGACAAAGTCTGGTGTGGGGGCTGCTTGGCAGTGAGTTTGCCCTAGGAGCAGGAAACATTTTTCCTGGAGGACAGGATGTAGAAATTGTTTAGGTCGGATTTTTTTCTTTCTTATGGAAGGTAGAGGTTATAGAGAAGCAGATAGAAACTTTGTCCACAAATTGTTGATAAATCCTGAGTGCCTATTCCCATTCTCAGTAGTTTATTTGTAATCACATCCTGACATCACTTGCTCACTTCCAGCATTTTCTTTTAAGCTTTCTCAGTGTACAAGCACCCTCCCCCGACCCCCTTATTGCTTTGATTTCTTTCTAGGGTTCACCTGGTGGCTTGACTGAGTTTATGCAGAGTGGGAGTCAGGAAGACTGCTGACCCTGTTCTGAGGTCCTTGACCTCCAGCATAATGGTGCCTGTGGTAGCTTTTCCTAGTTGAGCACAATCCTAAAATGATTCACAGACAAACCTTGGTGCTTTGGAGCAACTGAGATCTTTTTACTTTAATTTTAAGATAGTGATAGTGGTGGGGAAGAAGCAACATGGTAAAGTATTTTTTTAAAATACATATTTAGCAACCAGAATTTTGTTGGGCAGAAGAGTTGCTATCATTCACTCTTTCGACCCTCTCACACAGGTGATATGGCTGCTGAGATAATTTCCTGCTTGCTCTTAGAGAACTTTATGAGAGGATATTTACAGCCCTCTGTTCTGTTCTATTCGGCAGATCATTATAGGAATATTTGTTATTCCTCCATGTCTGGACCATCACTAGTTAAACTGGGGCACCAGGTCTTGGTGCTTATATTTCACTGAAAATACAAAATTACATCAAGTGAACAGTGATTTACCAAGACAGATAGAGGTATACAGTTGGAGAAAGCCAAGTGGCTCCTGTGTTAGGGATGTGAAGTAGCTTGAAAGTGTAAAGAATCCCAGGAAGAGGCCAGGAAACTTACAGGCTGCTTAAAGATCTAGGTCAGCTTTTTTCCTCTTCTCTTACAGACCAGTTCCTCTCCCCACTCCGGAGTGTCCAGACAGGTGCGGATCAAGGCTTCCCAGTCTGTGGGGGATATAAACACCATCTACCAGCCCCCTGAACCCAGAAGCAGGCACCTCTCTGTCAGTGAGTATTTTACTCCCTCTGTACTCTGTTGTATCTGCTCATATTTGAAAAAAAAATCTTAAGTATTTATTAAACAACATCAAATGTATATTAACTCTTACTCTGTTCAGAGTAATTCTCTATGTTTTTATTTGGGGAACAGAGGTAAGGAAATGACTGTAATGGTATTCTGACCCTCAGATGTCTTCCAATATGATGGTATGATAGTGTGACTAAATTTCGTTTAAATATCCCTGAGAAAGTCATCTCAGATATCCATTTGAAGACTTCCAACAGAGTCTTCACTTACTTTTGATCATTCTTTCCCCAAAAGACTGTGGACTTGTAAAATTAGGAGTTAGGTCTGAGTTTGATTTTGACTTCAAACCTCTTGCTTATGATACCTGAGGAGTTAGGCTTTAAGGAAGATGTTGGCTAGTTAAATTCATAGTGAGTCAAACTAAGTTCTCTGGGAAGGACAGAGTAATCCTAAATTGACATAATCCAAAATCAGGTTTGTATACTATATCAGATAAAACAGTATTTGGACCTGATTTTTCAGAACTTGACAAGAAAATCTGTTTATTAAATTGTGGAATATGTATCAAGAGGGAAATCTGGCCTTTTACACATTTGTGGTATACCTACTGCCCTGTTGTTGTTGAGATCCCTACTGCTTCTAGGAAGCTAAGTTTGCCCATTTGCATATAAGTACGTGAAACTGAGCTGCTCTCTGAAGATCCTGAGCTCATCTTAGGGCAATTGAGCATTGATCCCGTTACGGAACCTATCTACATGATGTACCTCCTCAAGGAGTGGCAGGAAAGATGTGCTACTGAAGCACTGATTTCACCTCACTAGTTTCTGAGACCTGAGTAAGTGCTGGTAGAGGTGCTAAGCTGAATGCATGTAAATGAATTTGAGATTTCTGTGAATAATTGGTAGATAATGTTTTCAGGAAGCTTGGTGAGGAGGAGGAGTTCATCACCACCCAGCAAGAAGCCCTTGGAGGATCCCTGGATAATGGATGTCCTGGAGCTTGAGAATGTTTGCCAGCTGGCCTCTTCCAGAATCTTTGTAGAGATTGAAAAGGGTTGGTGGGCAAGATGGGCTCCAAGAACCTCAAGTGCTTTGGAGTATATGTGGGATAGTGTGGATACAGTGAGAAAAAAGGGCAGAACCAGGAAATTGGGTGGATGATTCTAACTGGAATCACCTGGGAAATACATTCTGGGAAGGAGTTGTATAAGCTGGACTTGAGAGATTATGGAGGACTGTCATAGACAAGAATGAGAGTTCTCTAGCTTTTAGATTGTACCTGACTTGTGCCGTTACTATTCCACCATGCTTCTGCCTTGGAGCCAGCCTGCCATGGATTGAACCCCCTGAAAATTGTGAACTAGAATTCTCCAAAGTAGCTAGAGCTCACTATTCTTCAGGTTTGGTGTAGGTGTGGTAGGGAGGGATGGTACAGGTTTGGAGGACAGACTTGTAATAATTTGAAGAAGCCATAGAGAAGGTTGAGAAAGAATGCCTGGCTTACTTTCTGAGTACATTTGATTTCATGGAGGTTTTTAGTAAGTAGCAATTTTTGCCCCCATATTCATCTCCATTAAAATGCTAATCGAGTTATTTTATTTCTTTCCCATAAACTGTAATTTTGTTCATTCATTACCAAAGTACTATATGCCAGAAGCATAGGAAGTGAAAAAACAAGGGTCTTTTCTGTGGAGATAAACCTTTATTTGTCTGACATGATCACTGTGTAATTCCAAGCTGTGACTGTAAAGTATGTTGTGCTGTAAATGTGAATAGCCAAGGGATAGGACCTGACTTTGGAGCCAGGGAAACCTCGGATTACCACCTGAAGCACAAATGGGAGTCAAGCAAATGAGACATGGGGAACAGGCCTCCAGGTAGGGGATGCTGCAAATAGAGGCCTGATATCAGGAAGGAGTGTGGAGTGTGGACTATCAGACACGTAGGAAGTCCTGAGGGCCGGAGAGCTGGGAACGGAGAAAGGAATATAGAATGTGGCTGGAGAGGGAGGCAGAACCTTGTGGAACATGGCCAAGATGTTAATCCCTGGGCTGGAGGAATGGCTGAGCAGTTAAAGTGCTTGTCTAGCAAGTGCTGTGTCAAATGCTAAGTACCAGAGTTTTATTCCCCAGCATCACATGAGCTGGGCTGGTGGCATATGCCTGTAATCCCAGCACTAGGGAGGCTGAGGCAGGAGGATTGCTGTGAGTGCAAGGCCAGCCTGGGCTCCACAGTGAATTCAGGACCAGCCTGAGCTACAGAGCAGGACTCTGGCTCAAACAAAAAACAAACAAACAAAAAGCAAAAAAAAAAAAAAAAAAAAAACCCTCTAAAGTGGCTTTTCAGTGTTTTGTGTTTTTGATGTAAGGATTAACATCTTATTTTTATTTTTATTTTTTTGAGACAGGAGCCCAGGCTGGTCTTAGACTCACGGCAATCCTCCTTTCTCAGCCTGTTGTCTCAGCCTCCCGGCTCAGCCTCCCAAGTGCTGAAATTACAGGCATGTGCCATCATACCCAGCTTATGTGGTACTAGGGAATTGAACTCTGGTACTTAGTGCTTAGTGCTTTTTAACTGCTGAGCGATTTCTCCACCCCCCCCCCCCTTTAGAGTTTTTTTAGGGGAGGAGGAATGAGTGGGGTTACACGTCCAGATTTACGTTTTGAAATAATTACTCTGGTCTCATTGTGGAGAACAGATTGGAGGGGATGAGAATGAACCCAAGGAAACCATATTAGGTTAATGCAGGTGAAATATAGCAGTGAAGAGAAGGAGCTGGAGGATATGTGACATCTAGAAGTAAAACCAACAGAACATGGCATTTTAGTGGTTCATTAGGTATGGATTGGGGACCCTACCTCTATCAGGGAATCCTTGCAATCTCTTCAGGGTATCTGTGAGGTTGAAATTATTTTCATATTCATACTGAGATCTGACACTCATACTTAACAAGTGTAGTGGGTAGTTTTCCAGAGTTTATGTATTTGAGGTGGTGTCATCTCACTGATGACTAATGGAATGTGCGTTTGTATATTATGTTTTAAGAATTTCTGAGCTTACTGTAGCACAATGATATATGCCTATAATTTGAGTTACTTAGAAGGCTGAGGCTAGAGGATTGCAAGTTTGATGCCAGCTTAGGCAACTTAGTAAGGCATTTTCTCAAAATAAAAAATAAAAAGTGCTGGGAATATAGTTCAGTAGACCTTGGGTTTGATCCCCAGTACTAAATATAGAGGGAGGAGGAAAAGAAAAAATTCTCATCTTGGGCTAAGGTACATAACTCGGTGTTAAAGCACTTGTCTAGTGTGCATGAGGCTCTGGGCTTTATCCTCAGCCTGAATAAAGAAATAAGCAAAATTAAATAAAATCCAAGCTTTAATTTTTAATATGACAGATTATTGGGGCTCAGAAAATAATGTGTGGTGCTTTGGCATGCTGAGTACTTTGAATTAAAGGACGTTGGGAAGGCATTAAAAACAAAGTCTCAGCCTGGCCTGGGTAATGCAGGTCTATATAATCCAGCACTCCGGGAGGCTGATGCAGGAGGGCTGCAAGTTTGAGCCCAGCCTTTTCTCAAAATCAAAAATAAAAATGGGCTGGAATGTAGCTAAACATGAAGGTCCTGGATTCCATTCCCAGTACCACCAAAAAAAAAAAAAAAAAGAGGAAAGTTTCATTCTTTCTGGTCCTCTACTCCCATCTTTTCTCCTCTGTCTTTTAGAGAAACTAGAATTCTCTTTTCCCAAATCAGGTCATGGAAACTAGTAGAACCATTCTGTCTCCAATCATAAAACCTACAGATATTTCTCTATAACCTCCTCCCATCTTTCTGAATAAGAGCTGAGAAATTTTTTGACCTCACTTGTCAGATAGTATTGTGTAAGATCCTTGTGCTGGAAGAGTTGTAATTAGAAGGAAGGAATGTCACATAGACTAAAAAGCATCTGAACAGGCCTTGCTGGGTTTTCCCCCTTGGCCTGTTACCATCAGGTGTACTTAGTCTAAGCACATTTCTATACCACTGTTCATTCTTCATTGTATCTAAGCGTAAAATGGACAGTTTTTCCTAGGTCTTTGTATCTTCATTCTGAAGGGCTCTTGGGTTATATAAAATTTGGATTAAATAAAATAGATATGCTTTTCTCTTGATAACCTGTCTTTTGTTATAAGAGTATCTGCTGTTAATTTTATGAGGGGTGAAAAAGTGTTACATTCTTTCTGCCTCTACAGGATAATTAACATGCATAAAAACTCTTATGTGTCCTAAGTTTTAAGGGATTCTAAGACTAAAGGTCATAAAATGCCAGTGTTGAAAGAGGGGGTTGATCTGTTACCATTAGGTATATCCACTCTAACTACATTAGATTGAGGGTTAGAGCTGGCTTATAGAGCTGGGTAAATTGCACTGCTTTGTACTAAGGCAAGGTTACTTCAGTAGAACCTGGTTTCAGATCCTGGTAAGGGGCAGATATAATGTTTTAGCCCTGTTTTGGAGGTGATGTGGCTTTCAGGCAGCCAAGAGGATTCAGTAAATGAGCAGTCAGATATACAGAGATCTATAGCTCAGTTGAAAGGAAATCAGTGCTAGGCTGGGGGCAGGGGTGGGGGTGGGGTGGGAAATTGTCAATTGGAAGACATGGGACCAGAGAAGAATGCCTAAGCAGAGAATGTGGAATGAAAAGAAGGCCTAGGAAATCGACATTTAGTGACTAAGTTAGATGAGGAAAGATTGAGCCTACAAGGGTCACAGGAAAGGAGTAACCAGATAAGTGGGAAGGAAATCAGGAATGTAGGCAGGAAGCTTTATGTGAAACCAGTAAGGTGTAAAGGACAAAAGGGTAAGACACACAAACTTGTCATTTCATTCACAAATGTCTGTCCTTGCTATGAGCTGGTATAATATAAGCCTATCTGGAAGTGAAGGGAAACACGAAGAGTCAAGCTTAAATAATAAAGGACTAAAAGAAGTCCTAGTAGTAGAAGTGGCATCAGAGGGCAAGTCACTAGTTGGTAACGTTAGTAATTCAGCCTACCACTTGTCTTTCTCTCTTCTCCCTCCTTCATCATCATTAACATACCTGTGACAATGTAGTAAGAGACTCCAACATGCAGATATTTGGCTCCCAGAGCAACATTTGTGAAGATGGACAAGTGAAAGGAACCCCAATCCAGCTTTATATATTTTTATTCAGTTGAAATTCTTCCATATATAAAATTAAAAATTTACTTTTTCTCATTTTACCAGTCAGCTCTAATGAGAGAGAAAGAGAGAGAGAGAGAGAGAGAAAGAGAGAGAGAGAGAGAGAGAGAGTCCATCCTCTCCCTCTTCTGGAATGAGCACACTACCATTGAGCTACATCCCTTGACTTTTTTACTTTATTTTGAGACAGAGTCCTGCTAAGTTGTCCAGGCGGGCCTCAAACTTATTATCCTCTTGCCTGAGCTCCCTATTAGATGGGTCACAGGTATGTACTACAATGTCTAATTTATTACTCCTCCTCCTCTTCTTCCTTCTTCTTTCTTTTTTTCTCCCCCAAACTGGAGATTGAACCCAGAACCTTTGCACTGGTCTGTAGCCCCAGTCTTTTAAAAAATATCTGAGAGACAGATTCCAGTAGAGTTGCCCAGGCAGAGCTCAAATTTGTGATCCTCCTGCCTCAAGCTCTCATAGTCTTGGCATAATAGGTATATGCCACTATGCCCAACTCATCTGCTTTCTTGAATAACTCAGATAAAATCTTTCATATGATAGTTTTTCAAATATTTGAAATCAGCTCTGATGTTCCTCCTTTTGTCTTTCTATCATAATGTGCATACCTTGAGTTCCATTTTGTTTTCAGTCAGTCTGTTAAACTAGTTCATGTTAAAACAACAACAGCAAACAGACAAAAAATGTAGGTAATGATTGAACTTAAAGAGTTTTAATCATCCTGTGGAGAGATCATCAGGCAGGCAGATGAAATTTCCCTAGATGAAGATGTCCTATGGAAATTCTACCACCTTTGAGGCTAAATCTAAGCACCGTTCTTTCATAAAATTGTGTGGTACCCTGAAGCCACATAGTGAAGCCTTCACTAAAGGACCCCTTTAGTGACACATTCAACTCCGATTTGTCTTAGTGGATCTTGTTAAGTGTCTTTGCTTCTGTTCTTAAACCATCTTTCTCCTTGTCTTGCCACATTGTTCACAGCTTGGCAAGCCAAACTAACCTCTAAGATGAGTGAAGGCAGTGAATCCTTTCAAGCCATTCTGTAGTTGGGGGGGGGGGGGAGGTGGGTTAATACTGTAAGAGATCAATGGAAATGAGGTCAGGATATCTTTAGGCTGGAGATCTGAGCAGGTTTTAAAGGCATTGAAAAAGACAGCTGAAAAGGAGAGGACAAAGGTAGAGACCATGGGTGAGCTGGCTCCTGCAAGTGTGGATCAAAGAGTCCAAGTAGAGAGTTGTAACACTTTGGAAGGAAGAAAGAAGCCCCTGCCCATACCAGGAGAGGAAGAGAAAAATCATGCAGATTGGAGAAAGGGAATGTTGAAAGGGTAAGAAAACTTATTATCGTGACATCTGTGCAATAGAGAAGACATGGGATAGTACAAATTTCAGTCCTGGGACAAGTTTGAAAGGCTAGAAAGCAGGACTACAGAGGTGGTGGCTATCCATGTGAAAACAAAATGGACAACTTCCTTCACTTCCAAAGGGCTTTTTTTCTCCTTTCTGTATACTCTCATGATACTAGATAAGATCAGAAACTATAGAATAAGATGGTAAGTTTGAGAAATGAAACACAGAGGATATTGTCAGGATCTTATGGCATGAACATGTTGACAAGTACTGTTCTGCACAGGCTGGTCCCTTGTGAGGATTTTTGGGAATATTGGTTAGTTACAATTTTTTATCAAGGAAGAAGGAAGATTTGATAACCATCCCCCACCTCTTCTGTCTCCCAAGAGAGAAAAGGATTTAAGAATATGTCTTTGCACTTGTAATGACCTGCAGAGTGTAACACTGACCCAGAGTTCTAGACTTACCTGCAGAGTCCACCTCCTGACTGCATCAGCTTCCTAATGAGGTTTTCTGATGAGAAGGGCCAGAATCTAAAGAGCCCATCTTTCAGGTTTGAGTTGAGTACAGAGCAAAAGAATCAGCCATTTTTGAGGATGAGAATTTATCGCAGACTCTATTTCTCTGGATTAAGAAGGCTAGCAGAGTAACATGTCCTGAGAGGAGTTTGGACAACTGGCACCTTAAACCCTGGTCTTCTTACATGTAAAATGCCTTCAGAGTTGGCTGTGGGTCACTCTGAACAGAGGACCACTGGTTTTCCTTTTTGCTGATGCTGAGATGGGCACCTTAACACAAATGGCCGGCTGAAGCTACAGCAGCAAGATAGGCTAGAATACCAAGGAATAGTGTCCCAGGGAACCCGTCCCTCATCCCCTTGCCTTTGCTTGCCTCATGAGACTTATGGAATAAGCTATGCTGTGAATAGCAGAGCTTTGTGCCATCAGCTCACTGTTGTCATTGCTGGTAAATAGATGACCATAATCTCATAATCCAGTATCCTGACCTATTCAGTTCCCTGTCTCATTTGTTCTTAACTGTTTTTTGTGTATCTCATTGGCTTCCAATTTCTGAAATGAAGATTAAAAACAAAACTGAAAATACCCTGGAACAGTTCTGCCAACTCCTGGTTTTTCCATTCGCTTCCTCTGATAGCCATTGGTTTCGGGAGACTTCCCTTTCCTGCTCCAGGCAGTAGGCCTGTGCACAATAGCCTCTGGCATGTTGCCCATCAGATAAAAAGGTTGGCTCTTTGCAGGCTACAGTGTAGATTGGAAAAAGTGAAAGTCTCTGGCTGGAAATAAAAGCTCAGAAAATCTTTGCTGTTTTCCCCCCAGGTCCTCCTGTGTCTTTGGAGCTGGCCTCCATGAGTTAGTCTCATCCTACCTACAAAACCAGGGGAGAGTTCAGTGGAGCTCATGAGCGAGGGGGTAGATGTTAGGCAGGTGATGGATATTTTACTTAAGGGCAGTCTTATTCCAGATAGTCTGATACAGTGGTCCCAGCCATACAGCCGTGTACCAGTACTTGTCCCTATCCTGAGCTGTTAGGAGGTGGAACTTAACTCCCTGCTGTCCTTCTGCTGCTGCTTGTTTCAAAACTGTCCTCCAACAATTTAATGCGTAACAAGTACCACCCCTCCACTTTTGGTCAGTCCTATGGAGAATGGTTTTCAACTAAACTGTTCCTTGGTGTCAAAAAGGACCACTACAGTAGTTGGGGCAACAGTTCATTCTGTCTGGGGATAGTCTGGACCAGTGTCTGAGATTTCATCTATAAGTAAGAGTTTTTCTCTTTAATCAACTAATCAACTTCTTTTTTTTTTATTTTTAAGGGGAGGCATTCTCATTAAGCTAAAACTCCAGCACATTTTAAAATTTTTAATTTTGAGACAAGGTCTCACTATGTTACTGAGTTGCCCAGGCTGGGCATGGATTTACAGTTCTCCTGCCTCAGCTTCCAAGAGTATTGGGATTACAGGCCTGTGCCACCAGGCCCAGCTATCAACCTCTTTCAAGAAACATTTTATTGTTCTTGATAAAACATGTAATTCTTTTAACTCGAGAGCATTTTGGTCAGGGTTTATTTGCACAGAAAAGAACTCACTCTAGCTTGTTATAGAAAGAAGAGATTTAGTATACATTCTGGCTTGCAGAACTTTTAGGAAAAGGAGAAAAGCAGGCTTTGGTTCATCCACCCAAGAGATCTCTTCCTTAATTGGGAAGCTACTAATCAAGAAGCCCAATGCCCTTTGGCTCTGCTCATACCAGACACACTGGGATGCCTGCACCTCTGTGACTGGGACCAGAATCTGCAGGAATATCAGGAAGCCTCTAAATCTCATACAAGTGCATCTTACTGGGAGAACCTAAAAGGAATCTTAGAAATAAAGCTTTTAGCCAGGCTGGAGGCCCAGGCCTTTAATCCCCACACCATGGGAGGTTGTGGCAAGTTTGAGCTCAGCTTGGGCAATTTATAAGAATTTTTAAAATGAGCTGGGAATGCAGCTCGATATAAAGGCCCTGGGTTCAATCATTATCCCCCCCAAATGAAACTGTGTGTGTGTGTGTGTGTGTGTGTGTGTGTGTGTGTGTGTGCGCGCGCGCACGCGGAAAGCTGAGGCAGGAGGATTGCTGTGAATCCAAAGCCAGCCTGGGCTACAGAGCGAGACCCTGTGTCAAGAAAATAAAAGTCTTCTGAAGTAAAGAGATACTAGACAGGTCTAATGGATGCTGAGCCTAACTCACATCTGTCATATAAAATGAAGGAAATGAAAGGGATTCTGTCTGGTTCTTGTGTGTGATATGTCATGTAGCTGTATACTTGTGTCACCACATTTGTAACTTTCGAAGATAATTACATTTTTGCAAGTGAGGAAATTGAGGCAAGAGAGTTTAAATCATTCTGCTAATGTTTGTCAAAGCCTCATTTGTACCCACTCATTTCAAAGCTGAGTTGCCCAGGCTGGGCTGGAATTTGAAGTCCTGCTGTCTCAGGCCCCTACATTGCTGGGATTAAAGGCTTGAAGCCATCAGGTCTGGCTTTGCATACCTTTGTTGTTGTTGTTGTTGTTGTTGTTGTTGTTGTTGTTGTTGTTTCTGCTGCTAACAAATGTCAGTGTTTGGATTGAATTGCCACAGTACTTGGAGCTACCAACATGCTTTCAAAAGTGAATGTGGGACTCAGCTCTAAGCTAATGTGTGCAAGCAAGGGGTTAAATAAGTGCTGTGTTGTGACACATAATAAGACTTAAAAAGGCCCTTTTTTCATGGTTGCACTGGAATTTTGTATTACAGTGTCAAATAAAATAGCCAGATACATGAGTCCTAACATCTGGGCTATTTGGAGAAGTAGGTCATTTTCTTATCCTTGGTCTAGATTTCTCCTCCCCTTCATCTTGTCTTTGCCCCTGAGCCCTGTGTTGGCCAAGTAGCATTTTGTATATCTGAGCTTTTCATGAACAACCATGACCAAAACAACTCTGAATTTGAGTGATGTAGAATATGACATTGTGTCTCCTCTGTACTGTCAAGAAATTCCCACATTAGCCTCTCTTCTGCCCAGCAAAAAGAGAGTCACATTTCCCATAGATGGGATCCCTATTCTATCATTTGCTCATAGGGAGTATCTCAGGGAATTTGGCCTAAAACTAGTGTGTTGAGCAGCATGCCTGGCCTTTTGGAAATATATTTTGGTCTCAAAATTGTCTTAACTGCTCTGTATTGGAAGTCAAACTAAGCCTTTGTTGTTGTTGTTGTTGTTGTTGTTTTGTTTTGTTTTGTTTTTGCTCACAGCTCTCCTATTATGCCATTTTATGGCTTTAGGTCTCAGATTACCCTTCAGCTCAGTGTAGATGGTAATTCTGCTGCAGTGTATTTTAAGAATTAAATACACTGAGGAATGTCACAATGGTTAAAGTGCCTGCCTAGCAAGCAGAAGGCCCTGAATTAAATTCCCTAGCACCACATGAAGCTGGATATGGTGGCACAGGCCTGTAATCTCAGCACTCGGGAGGCTGAGGCAGGAGGATTGCCATGACTACATATGGGGTTAGCCTGGTCTACATACGGAGTTCAAGACCAGCCTGACTACAGAGACTCTGTCAAGGTGCTGGGGAGGAGAGGACAGAAGAGAAATAATGTTGGCTGGTTTAATTGCCTAAATTTATGCCAAGGGCTATCTTAGTTTCTGCTAGGCATCAAGAGCACATGGACAAACGCCTTTCTGCAAACTATTTGAGATCATGTGAAAGGCATTGGCTCAGATACTGTTTTAGAGTAGAGATATCAGTGCCTCTACACTTTGGGTGAGATATTAAGATAGGAAATTCAGAAAAATTCTGTGCCTTTTTTAGGGCAATTAAGTTTCTGGTTACTGCTCTAGAATCAGGTACAAAAGCCAGATTATTGAGGGCTCCAATTAGCCTTCCTGCCTGAGATGAATCTTTAGATTGATGCCATCAAGGAGCAATTAAAGTGTACTTGATGACAAATTGATCAGGTATCTCCTGTACAACTGATTGAACTGGGTATTCTAAACAACTAATTTCACTTGAAAGAATGAAGGAACCAGTCTCTCTCTCCTTGATACTGGGATTGAGCCCAGGTTTCTTCACACTAAACTACATGCCTAGCCCACTTTCATTTTTGATTTCAAGCCATGATCTCGCTGAGTTGCTAAATTTCCCATGTCAGGCTTGCACTTGGAATCCTCCTGGGCTCCCAGAGTACTGGGATTATAGGCCTTTGCCAGGAAGGAGACAGTCTCTTGATGGACATCGGCAGTAATAGTTCAAATACCTTAGAAGCTGTCTCAAAGAGCAATACTCTGTAGCATTTTTTTTTCCATTAAGTGTTTTTCTTTCTTCTCTGTGGGGGACCCTTGGAATACTGGGAGGAGACTACTTGGCTCAGGGAGTTTTGTTGAACCTCAGCGGGCTCATGAGCAGCCTCTGCAGTAGTTGGACCTTCCCTTCCAGAGCACAGGCTCCATATATAAAATTAAAACTGTGTGTGTTTCAAATTTTCCTTTGAAACAATTTCTATTAAGAAAGGAGAGAGTTGGTATTGACTCTTTCTGACTTCAGGGTAGAATGAGTCAGGTTCTCCCCAAACCTTTAGCTTCAGAACTTATCTTTTCTCCTTAGTCATTCCCACAGAACATCTGGCCTGCAGCTCCAGTTCAGAAAACCTAGTGGTAGAACATTGAACTGGACAGGAGAATCTGACCAGTGGGGAAAGTAGCCTGTTTTGTTGAGATATGATCTTCTGCTGTTGCTGCTTTCTAGAAATTGCTGGCCATGGAGAAATGAAGTGTGTAAGATGAAGGAATGGAGGGCTCTTCTGTGTCTAATATCCTGTCTGACAGTATAAATTTATTCCCCCCAGAAGAGGAAGAAGGCTTAGAATAAGAGTCTTACATAAGTTTTGAAGCTACTAGATATATTTGTGTGGAGGTATTGTTAAAACTTTTTTTTTTCTGTCCTGTGCTGAGGATTGAACCAAAGGGCTTCTTTGTGCCAGGCAAGCAGTCTACTATTAAGGTATACCATTAAAGCTATTTTTTAAACCTTCTAAGGATTGACTCTCCTGGATTGTCTAGTAAGCTCAGAAAGGGAAAATATTGCAAAGGTCTGGTCTTCTGTTTTCTCTGATCATGGAAAGCAGCAGTAAGACAGAAAAAAACTCGGCACTAGGAGTAGGGAGTTGACATCCAGTTTTAAAATCCCTCATAGGGATCGGGGTGAAGTTCAGCAGTTAGAGTATTTGGCTAGCAAGCACAGGGCCCTGGACTTGGTTCTGCAGCATGCCTATAATCCCAGCACTTGCGAGGCTGATGCAGGAAGATTGCCATGAGTTTGATGCCAGCCTGGGCTTCATAGAGAGGTTCAGAACCAGCCTGGTTGCAAGACCTGGTCTCAAAAAATAAAAATAAAAATAAAAAACCCTTCTAAGAGAATACGAATAATACATAAATCATATCTACACTCTTGGGTTGTTCAGTGATGTTATGATAAACCATTCTATTCTAAAAGCTGATGAGTAAAAAATATATTAATTGGCTTTATATTCTATCACTTATAAAACAGATGGAATTCCTGCTTCCTAATTTTTTTTTTTGAGAAATGTACAAGTTCCTTAAGTCTGTTTTTTCCTCTTTTATATACAGTAAATGTTTATATCTCAGGATTGTTGGAAGAATTAAGTGAAGTAGTAAATGTAAAAAATCTTGCAGAATACCTATTATTTAGCAGTCACTCAGATGATATTTGCCAAACCTCTGTGGCAGGAACACAGAAAATCAAATGATGTAATTACTGTGAATGTCCAACAAAAAGTAAAGTACTATAAATGCATACCTGTGACCCTGTTACTATAGGAAGCTGATGCAGGAGATTTCAAAGTTCAAGCCCAGCCTGGGCAATTCAGTAACTTATTGAGATCTTTTCTCAAAATTAAAAGTAAGCCGTACCACATGTAAAGTGACAAAGGCTCCCTTGTAAATTGGCAAAGGCCTGTAATCCAGCACTCTCAGAGGCTGAGGCAGAAGGATCAGAAGTTTGAGGCTGGCCTGGACAACTTTGTGATTTAGTAAAACCAAAGAGAGAGAGAGAGAAAGAGAGAGAGTGAGCGAGCGAGCTGGGGATAAAGCATAGTATGACAGCCCTGAATTTCATCCCCAGTGCCAGAAACTCAAACAAAACAAATAAATAAGATGGCAATGGAGTAGGAATGCTGTTTGAGTGCTCCTTACAACCTCATCCAAAAAGTTGAGATATAGTTAAAGACCTACTTGGTCAGACTGGAGGAATATTGCTCAGTGGTTAAAGCACTTGCCTAGCAAGCTCAAGACCCTGAGTTCAATTCCTCAGAACCACATAAGCTAGGTGAGCCAGGTGTGGTGGTGTGTGCCTATAAATTAGCACTCCAAGGCTGAGGCAGAAGGATTGCTGTGTGTTCGAGGCCAGCCTGGGCTACATAGTGAGTTCAGTACTACAAAGCAAGACCCTATCTCAAACAAAACAAAACAAAACAACATTAACTATTCAACTTAGCTGGTAGAAGAAGAAGGAAAGATCCAAGAAACCATGGGAAGGTTAGAAACCCCAAAGACAATAAGAACATGCCATCCTGGGAAGCCCAGGCTTCCTAGGAAGGGCTGTGAGCAGTAGTAAGCATCCAGCAGCCACAGGTACAAGGTAAGCCTGGAGCTAGAATCTCTGGGACTTAAGAAGAGCCTCCAGCCCAGACATCAAGAAATGAGCCTGCAGGTAGTGCAGACTGCAAATGCACTGTGAGCTGCCCATTGTAAAGGCCTTCCTGCAGCTCAGTAGTCCAGTCTGGGAGGAGCAGTTCGTGGCAGTGCCATACTAGGAAGTGAGATAGATAGGATCTATTTTGAAAAGAGTCCAAGTCTGAACTATTTAGGGTAAAATAAGCCATATAAAGGCCACACACCAGGGATTTTGGGGACACTCACAAGTGCCTAGGGAGGAATCACCCCAAGGGACAGAGAGGAGAGAAAGGCTGTTGACCTTCTGAGTGGTTCGGGTCTCAGTGAGCAGGCTGCAAAGGGCAGAAAGCCTCACCCTCAAGGGAAGGAAACCAAGATAGATGGAAGAGCTTTGTTGAAAGGGTTGAGAGTAAACAAGACACCTTGGAGGCCACTGAACTGTTGGGTCATCCTCACTGTCTACTTCTAGCACAAGACTCAGTGAACTGAAGTTCCTCAGCAATAGAATCATGGGAAGACAGGGCAGTAGGACACATGCAGAAATGCCTGACTTCCTGGAAGCTAATACGGCCCCTGAAATAGAGGAACTTAAGGGAAAGGTAGTCAAATAAGAAGTGACCAAACAGTTCAAACAAGACGTACTTAAACAAATGCAAATATTACTAGAGAGCCTACAGAAGAGCCAAAACAAATAATGGTATCTATGACGAAAAAGTTTACTGAATTTATAGAAGACACAAATAGAAAGGTGGTTGAGGTAAACAAGGCAATGTAAGTGTGACCTTTGGAGAGATTATGTCAATTTGAGGCAGTCAGGAACCACACCTGGATTAGGGTTTGGGAACCATGCCATGATTGGGAATTGAGAAACAGCCTAGATTAAGAGTGTGAGTGATTTGTGGGCCAGCCAATGAGGGAAGAGCACCCACCCAAATGTAAGAGGCCCAACTGGAACTAGAATGGTATAAAAGTAAGGAAGAAGAAAGACTGTTACAGCTTTTTCCTAAGTATCTATGGATATGGATTTGCTATACACTGTAGATCTTCACAGATTTGTTCCAGTCTCAACCTGTGCCTGTCTGCCCGTAGTTGATTTTCAGTTGCCGATCTTAAGGCTCCAGTCTTCACCACTGTTCTTTGAACAACTGAGATCTGCAGCATACTCTCACTGGCTGTCCTGCAGTCCCTGACGGGAGTTCTACTTCATGGCTGAGCAACCATTTGACACTCCAGCTCTCTCACATGCAGGCTGTGATGTTAGCCTATCTCCTATCCTTGGATCTGTAAGCCTTCCTAATAGATCCTTTTTTAAAAAATAATTTCTGTAAATTCTGCCTTTTGAAAGAACTCAAACTAATAGAGTAAGATATGAAGAAATATTTTGATTGAGAAGTGGAAAATCTAAAAAGAAATCCAGCTGAAGTTCAGGATGCAACAAATTAATTTAAAAGCAGGAGAACCTGGCTCAAACATTGTAAGGACAGAGTGTCAAACTTACATAAGATTGTAGAATTAAATGCTGCATTCAGGAATGACTCAAAACAAGAAGTAAGTAAAGGAACCTGGATACAACAGCTGCTAGGTGACCCAAAGAAAATCAACCTCAGAATTATAGATGCGAGAGAAAGCAGAAGATAGCATAAAAGGTATAAAGGATTTCACTTAAATCACAGAAAAAAAATTGAATCTAGGGAAATTCATATCCAGGTATAAGAAGCATACAGAACAACAAAGAACTCTGATCAGGAAAGAACCTTGCTACATCTCCTCCTAATCAAAAAGAAATTCAATACAAAGAATTTTAAAAGCATTAAGAGAAAAACAGACACTATTTTATCACAGCAAGCCCATCCAAATAATTGCACATTTCTCAGTGCAGGTTTTAATGGCCAAGCAACCTAGAATGAAATCTTCGAAGCTTTTAAAAGAAAGCACATGTCAACCTAGGTTGTTGTATTCTGCAAAATTATCCCTGAAAATTGAAGAAGTAAAAATTGTTCACAGTAACAAAACCCAAAAGAGTTTTAGCACCACCAGACCAGCACTGGGGAAGGGAGGGCTGTAATAAAGAGAAAAAACAACCAATACCAGAAAAACCAAACACAGGATTCAATAAAAATCTTACAATAGTTGCTGTCGGTGTTAATGGTCTTAACTCACCAATCAAAAGACAGACTATCAGATTAGAAGAAAAAACAGAGCCCTGCCATTTGTTGTCTGCAAAAGAAATGCTTCACCCACAAAGAAGCACAGACACTGAATATAAAAGAATGGAAATTTACACTCCATGCTACTGGAGCCTGAAAACAAGCTGGAGTAGCTATACATGTTCTTTGACACAGCATATTTCAAAACAGACCAGAAAACACAAAGATGGACATTATATGCTGCTAAAAAGAACAACAGGAAGAACTCACAGTTGTATGTGCTCCTAATATTGACATACCCAATTACATAAAAGAGAAATACTGAATGTGAAAGGTCAGATGGACCCCAATACAATCGTGCTAGGGAACTTCAGTACCCTACTCACAAATAAGCAAGTCAACCAGACAAAAAGTTAACAAACGTCAGAGCTAAATCACACCATGAAACAAATGAACTTACAAATATCTATGGAGTGTTCTATCCAGCATCAGTAGAATATACCCTTTTCTCAGCAGCACATAGAACTTTCTCCAAAACAGAACATATCCTTGGCCATGGGACCTGCTTAAGAGTATACAAAAGAATTAAAATTATTCCTTGCATACTTGTAGATCATAGTGGAATGAAACTAGAAATCAACAGAAAATATAGAAATCATAGAAATATAAAGATTAAATAATACATGATTGAAATCTGGGCATGGTGCTGCATGCCTGTAATCCCAGTACTCAGAGGTTGAGGCAGGAGGACTGTCATGAGTCCAAGGCCATCCTGGGCCATATAGTGAGGTCAGGGCCAGCTTGGGTTACAGAGTGAGAACCTGTCTCAAAAAAAAAAAAAAAAAAAAAAAAAAAAAAAAAAAAAAAAAAAAAAAAAAAAAAAAAAAAAAAAAAAAAAAAAAAAAAAAAAAAAAAAAAAAAAAAAAAAAAAAAAAAAAAAAAAAAAAAAAAAAAAAAAAAAAAAAAAAAAAGAAAAAAATCTTTCTAAAGTCAAAGGACAATGGAAGCATATCATACCAGATTCTGTGAACCACAATTTATAGGTATGAATGCATATTGAAAAAGAGAAAAGAACAGGGCTGGAGGAATTGCACAGAGGGGAAAGCATAATACTCTTGGTTTGATTGCCCAACACTGCATAAGCCAGGTATGATAGTGTTCACCTGTACTCTCAATACTGAGGAGGCTGAGACAGGGCAACTATGTGCCATTTGTTTGAGGACAGCTTAGGCTTCATAGTGTTAGTGGTTGCAGTGTCAGGCCCCAATTCTGACAGGCCGTGGTGCCAAGTTCATGTCTCTACAGGCTTGAAGACTACAAGCTTGAGGGCTAAGTTGTGAAGATGGGAGGCAGGTTATGAAGGAAAGGTTTTATTGGGAAACTTACAAAAGGAGAAAGAAAAATAGGGTGAAGTTCTGCCACCCAGAAGGGGGACCCAGAAATGTGGGTTGCCCTCTTGGCTCAGTGTCTGGGGGCTTTTTATAGTTGAGCTGTGTAAGGGGTTGTCCTCTTCTAAGCAGCTTAGCCACCAAGGCTTATTGGTAGGTTCTCCAGGCTTAAGCTGCTGCTGAAGCCCACCCCCAAGAACCCATCATCAAATAGTTGTTAGGAGAAGCAGGGAATAGCAGGAGTTAATCCTGCTTTTCAGCAACCTCTTCTCTCTGGGGTACTGTGTATCTCTAACCGCCTATAACCCCACTGTCTTCTCTAATTAAATAGTGAGTTCTGGAGCAGCCTAGAATACAGAGCAAGTCTATATCAGAAACAAAACCAAAACAAAACAAAAAGCAGAAGAATCTTAAACAAATAATCTAATGGGGTGGCTCAAAGTCCTAGAAAAATGAGAACAAGCCAAATCTAAAAGCAATAAAAGGGAAGAAATTATAAGAATCTTGGCAAAGATTAGTGAAATCAAAGCTAGAAACCAGTACAGAAGTTCAGTGAATCAAAGAGTTGGTTTTTTTGAAATGTTAAATAAGATTGATAAACCTCAAAAAAAAAAAAATTGGTAAACTTCTGGCCAAACTCGCCAAAAGGAGGAAAGAAAAAATTCACATCGGTGCAATTAGAAATGAAAAAAGTGAAATCACGATGGACGCTGTTGAAATCCAGGGGATTATGAGAATCTATTTTGAAAACTTATATTATGAAAGCTTAAATTTGAAACCACAGAAGAAATGAATTCCTAAATACATGTGATATACCAGTGGGGCTGGAGGAATGGCTCAGCGGCTGAAGCACTGCCTAGCAAGTGCTAAGTACCTGAGTTTAATCCCCTAGCACCACAGAAGCTTGGCGTGGTGGTGCATGCCTATAATCCTGGCATTTGGGAGGCTGAGATAAGATTGCCTTGAGTCCAAGGCCAGCCTGTGCTCTGTAGTGAGTTCAGGACTAGTCTGGGCTGTAGAGAAGACCCTTAAAAAGAATGGGTGCAAAGATCCTTAAGATACTTTTAAAAGCAATGAAATAAATCACTAAGAAAGACATATGCCACAACTAAGTTGGCTTTATCCCAGGGTTGCAAGGATACATACAGCAGTTACAGTAAACAAAACAACATAAAAGCAATGACAGAAATAACGTATCTTAATAGGTGCAGAAAAGCCTTTGACAAAATACAAGATCCTTTCATGATGAAAACAGGTATAGAAGAATCTTACTCAAGCTGATAAAAGCAATTTATGGCAGTCCTACTGCCAACTTACCTAATTAGGGAGAAACTGAAAACATTACCCCTAAAGTCAGGAACAAGACTAGAGCATTCACTCTCACCACTCCTGTTTAACAGTGTTTGAAAACTTAGCTAGAGCAAGCAAGCAAGAGAATGATATAAAGGGATTACACATAGGCATGGAAACTGTCATTTTTAGATGACATGATCCTTTATATAGAGCACCCCAAAAACTACCAGAAGACCCTTAGAACTAATAAATTCAGCCAAGCTGCAGGATATTAAATCAGTACACAGGAATCAATAACATTGCTTTACAGCAACAGTGAAAACATAAGAGAAAGAGAACTTAACTAAGCAAGTGAAAGGCTTCTATTATGAAAACTATAGTGTTCGTTAAAAAAAAAATTGAAGAGAAATTATAAAATGGAACGACACCCTCAGTTCCTGGATAGGCAGAACCAATATGGTCAAAATAGCTATACCTTCAAAACTGGCATACAGATTCAATACTATCCCAATTAAAAAACCAACAGCATTTTTCACATAACTAGGAAAAATGATTCTAAAATTTATATGGAACCAGGATAGCCAAAACAATCCTAAGCAACAAAACAAAAGCAGGAGAAACCACAATACCAGGCATCAAGTTATATTACAAAGCAACAGTGATTAAAAAACAACCAAACCACAGGGCTGGAGGAATAGCTCAGCAGTTAAAGCACTTGCCTAGCAAGCGCTACATGGAGTGCCAAGTACCCAAGTTGATTCCCCAGCACCACAAGCTGGGCATGTGATGCACGCCTGTGATCCCATCACTCAGGAGCCTGAGGCAGGAGAATTGGCTGTGAGTCCAAGGCCAACCTGGGCTCCATAATGAGTTCAGGACCAGCTTGGGCTACAGAGAGAGACCCTGTCCCAAAAAAGCAAAAAGCAAAGCACATGGTATTGGCACAAAGACAGATGAACCAATGAAGCAGAATTGAGGATGCAGAGACAATGTTTTTCAGCACCTTCAGTCTCCGACAGGGGCCAAAAAACACATACTGGAGAAAATATAGCCTCCTTAACAAAAGGTAGGAAACTGGTCTGGTTATCTATATGCAAAAGAATGAAATTAGACCCACATCTTTCACCATATGCCAAAATCAAGTCAGAATAGATCAAATACCTAGATATTAAAATGGAAACACTTGAACCCACTGGAAGATAAAATAAGCAAAACCCTTGAAGATGTAAGGGTAGGCAAGGACCTTCTCAGTACTAACACTCAGTGTGCATTCATGAGATAATGCCAAGAATCAACAAGTGGGATTACATCAAATTAAAAAGCTTCTGCATAGCTAGCAAAGGAAATAGTCAACAGAGTGAAGAGAGCATTGACGAATGGGAACAATTTTTTGCCAGCTACTCATCAAACAGAGAATCATTAACTAGAATGTACAAAGAACTGATATAAATGAGAGCCTCCAAAATAAAATATCCAGTAGGCAACTGAAATGAGTAGACAGCTCTCAGAAGAAATCTGAATGGCCAATAAATACATGAAAAAATGTCCCGTGTCTTTAACTGTCAGAAAAACACAAATCAAAACAACACTGAGGTTCCATCCAATTCAGTAAAAATGGATGATAACAAGAACTTAAAAGACAGGCGGAGTGCATAGCTCAGTGGCTAGAGCGTTTGCCTACCAAATGGAAGACTCTGTGTTTAATTCCTTAGTACTCCATAAGCCTGGCTTGGTGGCCCATGCCTATGATCCCAGCACGTGGGAGGCTGAAACAGGAGGACTGCCTTGAGTTAAAGGCCAGCCTGGGCTCCATAGTGAGTTCAGGACCAGCCAGGGCTACAGAGCGAGGCCTTGTCTCAAAAAAAAAGAAAAAGAAAAGAAAGAAAGAAAAAGGAAAAGAAAAGAAAGAAAAAGAAATGGAAAAGGGAAATTAAAAATAATCGCCATGTGATATGAAGGGTCTAGGGATGTTGCTCGGAGGTTAAGAGTACGTGGCTAGCATGCACAAGGCCCTGGGCTAGATTCCTCAGTGCTGTATAAGAATTAGCTGCCCTTGGTGTTTCTTAATCTGTGATTCCAGCACTCAGGAAGATTGCTGTGAGTTTGAGGCCAGCCTGGGCTACATACTGAGTTCAAGACCAGCCTGGACTACAGAGTAAGACCCTGTCTCAAAAAAAAAAAGATATATATATATATATATATATATATATATATATATACACATATACACTGACATACATACATGTATTTGTATATATATATATATACACATGTATAAACATCTATATGCACAAACATATATATGTATTCTGAAATATATACCAATTTCTCATGCTTATTATGTATTACAAATCCATACTAACAGAATAAAAATATATAAATATAAATTTAAAAACAAAAAATAAAAAATGGCTAGTCCAGGCCTGTGGCACAGGCCTATAATCCCAGCATTCTGGGAGGTTGAGGCAGGAGGATTGCAATTCAGTGACTTCATGAGACCTTGTCTTAAAAAAATAAAAATTTTAAAAATGGCAGGGGATATAGCTCAGTGCCAGTGTAAAAGCCTGGGTTTAATTCCCATTATCACAATAAGAGTGGAGGAGCTGGGGTGGAAGGCGATGAGGGACACAACATACTATGATTACTTGTAGAATTAGGAAGTGTAAGAGTGCATAATAGTGAAAGAGGCACGATCTCTTGTTACTAGCCAGAACCTCGGGGCCGTATTCTTACATGATGCAGGTAGAGAACAAGTAACATGAATAGAGACACAGAACAGCAGGTATATCCAGTTTTCTTTCCATGGGAATCCCATTTAAAGATGCTGCTGGGACCCCGAGCTCACGAGCACTAACCTGATGTGCAGTAGTACATTCCCCCTGTATCTAGTTTTGTTTTCCATATTTTTCAGCAGTCAGCTGCAGTCACAGAATATTAAATGAAGAATTTCAGTATCAAGCAATATATGTTTTAAATTGTACACCATTTGGAATAACATGAAATCTTGCTCTGTAATGCCTTGGGTGGTAATCATCCAAGTGTAACCATGTTATATATGCTACCCACCCATTAGTCACTTAGTAAGCATCTCAGTTATCAGATTTACTGTCATGTTATCACAGTGCTTATATTCAGGGAACTTTTTTTTTAACCTAACAGTCGCATCAAAATGCAAGAGTAGGGCTTCTGGTCAAGATGGCGGCTGAGTAACAGCATTGCACAATATCACCTCATCAACTCACTTAAAAAGTCAAGAAGATAATTAGAAAAAGCATGTTTGGTGTAGCTAGGAAAGACAGGCGCAACCCCAGAAACTGCAAGGCGACCAGCAGGAGGCCAGAAACTCCAAAGGATCATCAAAACCGGAGAGAAAAAAAATCCACTCAGTCCAGGAAGCTGCCGCAGCTGGCAGGCAGCAGCAGACGGAGGAAAGCTCATGGGGACCTGAACATCTGACTGAGGATGGAGGAGAGGATGGAGCACACAACAACGGAAGAGCCTGTGGGTGGGTCAGAAGCAGCTGACTCGGCACGGCCCCGAGCTGCCGGTTCCCACAGATCACAAACAAGGTCCGGAGGCCAGAACCTCAGCCCATGGTAAGCGTGGATCCAGACAGGTGGGAATCATTGGCTGTGGGCGGGCCAGCCTCAGAAGCACCAACCCGCGGATATGTGTACTACAAACGCAGCATGCGCTCCCCTAGAAAAGGCCCCAGGATCCCAGATCAGAAACGGCGCTCAACAGCTGTCGCAGGCAGTGACGTCAGCAGGAGCTATTCTCTTTCCTGTGCACCAGAGACAGTCAGAGGTAGCAGAACCATGGGGAAACGTGGTAACAAATCCTATACAAAAAGATCTGACTCCCCAGAGGAGGATGCAAGGGGTGCTAAAATTGCAGGACTCAAAGAGATGGGCAGGAAGAATAGTGACTTATGGGCCCAGATAGTCAGTGAATTAAAGCTGGAATTAAAGCAGGAATTAAACCAGGAAGCAAAGCAGGAAATAGAACAGACAGCGCAAGAGCTACAAGGACACTTAGCTAAGCACAGAGCAAGCCTTGAAAAGAAATTAGAGGAGACCAAAGAAGAAATGGGGAAGCACAGTTACAAATCTCCTACAAAAAGACGTGAAACCCCAGGAGATGAAGTCATGGTAAATAAAGATGAATACGGCAAAAATGATGGCAACTTCTAGGCCCAGAAATTCAGTGAAAACAGAATTAAAGCAGGAAATAAAATGGACAGCAGAAGAGCTACACCAATACATAGATAGGCAAAAAGCAAGCCTAGAAAAGTAACTGGAGGAGACCAGAGAAGAAATATACCAGAATATAATGAAGACAAAAGAAGAAATTAGGGAAATACACAACAGAGATACAGAAAAATTGAATGCAGATATTCAGGAAATGAAAAACACGCAGGTAATAATAAGCAACCACTTTAAACAACTTCAGAATAGTATGTCAGACCTAGAAAATAAAGTGACTAAGCTGCAACATACAAGCCATGAAGAATACAAAGTAAAGAAAGAAAGTGAATCATTACAACAGCTGATAGGTGATTCAAGGAGAAATAACCTCAGAATTATGGGAATTGAGAAGACTGAGGACAAAACAAAAGGCTTAAAGGACATGTTTAATGAAATAATGGAGGAAAATTTCCCAAATCTAAGAAAAGAAATGAACATGGAACTATTGCAGCATATAGAACACCAAACGACTTTGATCAGAAGAGATCCTCATCACGACACATCATAATTAAAATTCTAGAAACTCAACACAAAGAGAAAATACTAAAAGCGGTAAGAGAAAAACAGAAGGTCACTTAAAAAGATAAACCCATCAGGATAATGGCAGATTTTTCAATCCAAACTCTAAAAGCAAGGAAATAGTGGAGCAGTATCGTCCAAGCACTAAAAATACATAAATGCCAACCAAGACTGCTATATCCAGTAAAATTATCTTTTAATTTAAAGGGAGAACTTAAAACTTTCCATGACAGAGACAGCTTAAAGGAATTCGCAGCCACTGAGCCAGTATTGCAGTAAATACTTAAAGGAAACTTGGACAGTGAAAGGGAGACCAGCGACACCAATGACCCCAGAGAAAAAGTGACAACAGCTAGAGGAGAATGAGCTGAGAAAAAAGTAGGTTAGTAATCAGTGAAATATGAGTAAATAAGATATGAAAGTTAGGAAACTCTGAAATAACTAGATTTGCCTTCATATCTGTCGCTTTAAGTATGTTTGTATGGTATAGATTTAAGTTCATTTCATATAGCAATGTGATATGGTTTTGACTTTGTTTTGTTGTAGCAATTCACTTATTAGGTCACTAATGAAAGTTTATCCTAAGGAGACTGATTGATGTAAAGATAACCTTGTGAATGTACAAATATGCACCTTCCAGTATTCAGCTAAGGCAATTGAATTTTATTTATTTTTTTCCTCTTCTCTCCCAAATTAACTAGTCTTTTGAACTACATGATTATAATTTTCTAGTGTGAGCTGGTGGGTAAGGCCAGGTTTAACAATAACAACAAAGTTGTAGGAAAATATGGAAAAAAAACCCTTTTGGTGACTATCCCAATGATGGCATTGGTTGGATTCAGAAAGGAGATATCAGGATTTGACTACTGCGAACCCATCAGAGGAATAGGAAGCTGGGGTAGAGTGGTGACTTGAATGAAATGACTTAGGCGCGGAAGATTAATGTGTTAAACACTGTATGGTTTCTCGGACTTGGAAAACCCAGAACACAGACATTCTCTGGAACCATATGAAGTGATAGCCGGAGCCAGGGGAATGGACAGGGAGTGGGTGGGAGGGAAGAAGATGGGAAGGGATTGTGAAGTCGATGTGATACATCAATGTACAAAACACCCAAATTCATTGTAAATACTATGTATTACATTTGTATATTAATAAAAGTAGTGGGAAAAAAGTGCAAGAGTAATGATCTTTGCAATTTTAAAACATTGTATTATTATAATGATAATGATTGTGTTTTATTACTATTTGTTGTCAGTCTTTTACCATGTCTGATTTATATAAGAGATGATAAAAATATGGTGAATCGAATACACGAAAAATCACATTGCCATTAATTCCACTCAGAACACTCCCTTCCTATTTTGAACATTTCCCATTGTTGTTGCCATTTCTTGAAGCAGTTATGGAAGTCTTCTTTTGTGATTGTTTTGTAAGATATGATCTAGGGCTGGAGGAATAGTTCAGCGGTTAAAGCACTTGCCTAGTAAGCACTATCCAAGTGCTGGATACCAAAGTTCAATTCCCCAACACCACATAAGCTGGGCATGATGCTGCATGCCTGCAGTCCCAGCACTTGGGAGGCTGAGGCAGGAGGATTGCCATGAGTCCAAGGCCAGCCTGGGCTCCTTAGTGAGTTCAGGACCAGCCTGGGCTACAGAACAAGACCCTGTCTCAAAAAAAAATTAATTAATTTTAAAAAGTGGATGTCATTGCCAGGTGTCACCTGTAAAGGCAGGTTCACAAAGATTACAGTTTGTCCTCATGTACTTCATTTGGTGAATCTGGTGCTGTGTGACTTCTGATTCTTCTTTTCATGGTCATGCTTGCTATCTGTTAGGAAGGGACTTTGTCTCGGGGAGCTGAAGTGTCCTAGGCTTTGGTATTATAATCCATCTGAATTACATTCTAACCTAGCTGCCTCATGCCTGCTCCTCCTGAGCCACTTGTAGGATCTTTTAAAAGTCTTTGTTTCTGTTTTTAAGTCTTTGTTTCTCTTCTGTAGGCTCGCAGAACCCTGGCCGGAGCTCACCTCCTCCTGGCTATGTGCCTGAGCTGCAACAGCACATTGCCCGACAAGGGTCTTATACCAGCATCAACAGTGAGGGGGAGTTCATCCCAGAGACCAGCGAGCAGTGCGTGAGTACAGGAGGCCAGAGTGAGCCTATAGGCTGTCAGATTAAGACTATGACCAGGGGTTCTCAGTGGTTGCAGCGCAGATCTGGGAAACTTGGAACTGTTTTGTAAACCAGGCCTGCCCAAATACAAGTTATATCCCTTTTAGGGGCCAAATATCAGTTACAGCCAAATAGGGATTTTAAGTTTGAGCCCAGCATAGGCAACAGACCCTCTCCTGTTTCAAAATCAAAAAATGTATAACTAAAAGGGTGGAGGCTGAGGATGTAGATCAGTACAAAGACACTGGGTTCAACCTCCAGTACTAAAAAGACAAGAAACAAAAACTAACAAAACAAAAAAACCCTCAATTCCTGCCAAAGATGGGATCCAAACTACCTAGCCTCCTTGTGAGTACTTGACAGTTTCTTTTCCAAGGGCCCTCACTGGTCTCCCCATACTCCCTGTGGTCTCTCTGTGTTTGTACTCTTTCTTAATGCCTGTCTTTGTTTTGACAATTTTGACGTGACCAATGGTGAACTGACAGATTGTGTTTTTTGTTGGCTGTTTGTTAGTTTTGCTATTTCTTTGTAAAATATAGGAAGTAAACTGTAACTAAATTATACTCTAGGACTGGTTAACGTGACCTTCAATGATGATAGGCAGTTGTTATTATCTAGGGCTATGTACACATTGCCATAAATGTAGTCTTAAAACAACATAGTTTATTGTTTTAATTTCCCTGGGTCAGGAGTCTAGATACCGCTTAACTGGGTTCTCTGTTCAGCATCACCTAGGGCTTCAGTGAAGGTGCTAACCAGGCTTCATTCCTTACTTGAGTTTAGGATGGTTCTCCAAGCTCCTTTGGTTGTTGGCAGAATTCAGTTCCTTGTGGTTGTAGAGCTGTGGTTTCTGTTTGTTTTTCTGGATGTCACTAAGGCCTACTCTGAGTTTCCTAGGTACCACCTGCAATTCTTTGCCATGGGTCCTTCTTACAATGTGGCAGCTTATTCAAAGGCAACAACAGAATCTTTCGTTCCAGTCTACAAAGATTGCTATGACTTTTATTTTTCAAACTATATAGCCTATGAGAAGCCCTTCACACTTGTTCCCTTGAAGATAAATTCACATTTGGAACAGTGTGACCTAGAATGTTTTTTGCTTCAGAGTCTCTTCCTAGGCATTTTACCGATGGCCTTTTCTGTTTTTCTATCCGTTGCTTCTACCCCACTGTTCTTGGGGTAACAAAGGTATAAAATTCCAGACTGAGGATGAGCTGGATTGCCTTTGTTCTTTTCCCATCCCATGGTCCTGTTCCTTGGCCCCAGTCCCTTCATGATTTTGTTTTGTTTTGTTTTTAGTTTAATGGCTCTGGAAAACATGGGAGGAGAATTTGACTCCTAGGAAGGTACAAGTTGGGGACTGCTGAGGTCCTCCTTGAAAGAATTACTACTCCTGGTAATAGGGCATTCAGGATAAATTCACTTCATAGGGTTCGAAACAGTATATTGAAAGAATAGTCTTTTGGGATTTGCTTAAGTGAAACTAAGATAAATTTATTTTTTTCTTCAGTCAGATTTAGGTAATACTGCAAGTATCAGTGGTTTTTATAATGAACAATGCATGATTCATGTTGATATTTTGGCTTAATTTTTTAACAAATTATGCTAACACAATATAACTTCCTTCACTTCCCTTTTGACTTCTGCAGCACTATTTTAACAAGGGTCATTCTTTTCGCAGAAGTATTTACTGGACTCAGCAGTTTATCCCAAGGCCTCTTAAGCCTTTTGAGTTTTTCTTCCCTCACCACACCTGCCATATTGTTATACTTAACCATTTTTTCTTTCTTGTTAACTGATCTAACTTTGTCAAATATATACCTGATGTATTGGAAGCAATTAATTCTTAGATTGGTTTTATCTGCTTTGGGAAGCCATTTTTATTTAGGAAGATTTGAAATTTTGCTTGGCAGTTAATTGGTTTGCAATTTTTTGGGCAGATTTTTAAAAAATTGAATATGATAATGTGACCTGAAGCTTCTGAAAATTATGGGTGAAATTGGACCCTACTATGAAATGAGTAAAGATATTTAAGTTGGAAACTAATGTGAAATTTTGTTAGTAATTTTCATAATTCTGGGACTTTGCTTTCCTACATAAAGTTTAGCTTTAGAGCTCAGGTAGTGAATATAGTTGGCCCTTTGTGTCTATGAGTTCCACATCTGTAGATTCAAGCAAGGCCCAGTAGTAGTATATGCCACTGAGCCCAGCCTTGTAATCTCAGCCCTCTGAAAGGCTGAAAAATCAAGAATTAAAAAAATGGGTTGGGGATGTGCTTCAGTATGAACACCCTGGGCGCAGTCTCCAATATCACAAAAAAATTTGCCTGCGCTAGACACATACAGGCTTTTGTTCTTGTCATTCCCTAAACAGTACAGTAGAATAACTATTCGCACAGCATTTACATTGTGTTGAAGATTTTGTTTGTTTGTTTTGCTTTTGTTTTTGAGACAGGCTCTCATTTTGTACTCCAGGCTGTTCCTGAACTCAATATGTAGTTCAGGCTGACCTTGGGCCCACAGCAGTTCTCCTCCCTAAGACTCCCCTCTGCCTCCCTAGTGCTGGGATTATAGGCATGTGTCACCACACCCGGTTTTATGTGGTGCTGGGGACTCAAACTCAGGGCCTTGCCTTGCAAGGCAAGTGCTTTAACAAATCCTGTGCTGTTCCTCCAGCCCCCAACCCGCCCCCTTTTTTTCTTTTTTGACACAAAGTCTTGCTCCATAGTCTAGTCTGTACCTGGATTCAGTCTGTAGCCCAGGCTGGCCTCAATGCAGAGCAATCCTACAGGGGCTGGGATTACAGGCATGCACCACCACACCCATTTTATGTGGTGCTGAGGAATCTAACTCAGAGCCTTGAGCTTGCTAGACAAGCACTTTAACCACTGAGCTATTCCTCCGCCCCTGCATTGGGTATTATAAGTAATCTAGGGATACTTTATATAGTAGGGAGTCCAGAGGCATAGCCTAGTGGATAAAGTGCTTTCCACGGCTCTGGGTTAGGCAAGAGAATTACTGTGAGTTCAAGGCCAACTTGGACTCCATAGTGAGTTTGGGAGGAGCCTGGACTGTAGAGTGAGAGACCCTTCCTCAAATAAAAATAAATAAATTAATAGTATTCAGGAGGATATACATGAGTAGTATGCCAAAAATTTGCCATCTTATTTAAGGGACTTTAGTATACACAGGTAATATTTGCAAGGATCCTGAAACCCATCTCCCAAGGATGTCGAGGGACAACTGCTCTGAAATGAAGGACCCCCCCTCTCAGCCCACCACATTTATAGAAAATGAAAGGAAAGGCCTTCAGGAGTTTAATTGGAGAAGAAGCTATTTTGAAGGCTTTTTGCTACTGCATTTGGCCAAAGGGTCTAGAAAATAATTTTTTATAGTTACTTGCTACCTCTGCATTGGAACCAGGAGCTCAGAAGTCGTTCCAGTACAAACTGTGCACTAATTAGTTTTATGTCTTAAGACAAATTTCCTAATCTTTTTAGCCTGCAGTGTTCATCTGTGAATTGGGACAATGCTTGTCTTTGTAGATTATGAATTATAGAGTGTAAACAGAAGCATTAAGGTCCCACCCGTAGTCAGTGGAAGCCTCCACAAGGTACTAGCATCTTCAGCACCAGGTACTGATGTTGATGAGAAAAAAAAAAAATGCAAACCAGAGAAGCAGCATCACTGCTTGCTTTCCTGGCAGAGTTCTGTGGGATGTTAGCCGTGCATTTCTCTCCCTCATAGAAACTTGCCTTTCAAACTCCAGGGGTGAATGGTACCTTATTAACCATTCTTTACATTCTTTAGCATGGGAAGAGAAAGGGTACTTCTATGTCTTGACAAAAAAGGACTATGGGCTGGGCCTGACTGGGTCATAAAGTCTAGGTCAGCTGGCTGGGATTTGGTTTGGGACTGTGGTTTTATTGCATGACTTGCCTTACAGATGCTGGATCCCCTGAGCAGTGCTGAAAATTCCTTGTCAGGAAGTTGCCAGTCCTTGGACAGGTCAGCAGACAGGTAGGGGGCTCTGGGTGGTTTGGGGGAATGCATAGGGATGTTTGAAACTGACAGGTCAAGGAAGTAGAGTTAGCTAGTATGTGTCTGAATTTGCCACAGGTTTATAGGCCGAGGTTTAAAATACACTTCTAGGAAATCCCTCTCCTTCATTCCCAATACCATGAGAGTATTTTGTTTACGTAATAAAGTGCTGTGTTGTTCTAAGTGTTTTACGTAACATATACTGCTCTTGTGCTGTTTTTGGCCATATTGCTATAACCTCAACTGAGAAATAATAGACTATTAAAGTTTGGGAGTAAAACTGAATACTCACTCATGGGTTTACTTCCATTTTTTTTTCTTTAAGTGTTTCTCATGGAATAAGAAAGGAATATGAAAATAAACAAAAAAGAAATAGCCAGACTGCCCAGCATACACACACTGCCTGCTTGATATGAAATCCTGTTCTTTTACTCTGGGAGGAAACAGGTGCTGTCCTTCATAAACTAACTGGCTCTTTAATTTTTTGAGACAGAGTCTCACCCTGTAGTCCATGCTGGTCCTGAACTCACTGTGTAGCCCAGGCTGGCATTGGACACACAACAGTTTTCCTGCCTCAGCCTCCCAAATTCTAGGATTATAGGCATATATTACCACGTCAGCTTATGTGGTGCTAGGAAATCAAACCTAGGGCCTTGGGCTTGCTAGGCAAGTGCTGTGCTATTTAACTGCTGTGCAATTCCTCCAGACCCTGACTGGCTCTCTAGAGCAGGCCTCTGGTATGCTCCCGCTCTTCCCTTGTCTTGCCCTTGTTAGGATTATTACCTCTGGCCAAGCTTAAGACCAGAATCAAGAGGATAGGGAGCAGGTTTGAGGTTTTTTTTGTTTGTTGTTTTGTTTGTTTTATTTTAGTTGGTGTCATGTGGGTACTGATCTTGTGAATGTGGCCAAATTTTTGTGAGTGTGGCAAAAATAGCAAGAGCTATTCAGGTGGATGCTGGGAAAAAGATAGCTAAATGTACAAATTTACTTATTTCCCTATTCCTAGATATTTCCTGGTTCTTACTTTCTCTTTCTGGGGTCTGGAAAGGGACCTATCTGGAGCAAGACAAATCTGTATACAGTCCCAGCTCCAGCAAATACTTGAGTGGTTTCAGACCGGTCCCCTAACCTCTTTGTTCTTCAGTTTCCTCGTCTCTAAGATGGTGATTGGTCTGAAAGAAAGATGCCTAGTATAGCAGCAGGAACCCAGACTTTGAAGTCATAGACCTAGATTTGAAGTCTGGCTCTGTTGTTTCCTACCTGTATCCTTGGGCAGGTAAATAAGAATGTTTATACTTAACCTGTAGGGTGTCTGTGAAGACTAGTAATAGCACAGCAGCTCTTCAGTAATTGGCAACTGCTGGTATATTATTTTTATATTTCCCACCTCACAGAGTTTTGAGGTTTAAATTAGAAAAAGCCCAGTCTATAAAATAAATATGAAAGCAGCAGTTTGTAAACTACGTTGTTATCTTTATCACTACCTTAGCGATGAGTTCCCTTGTAGCTCTTTACCTTGCTACAGAGATGGGAAGAAAGGCCAAGAAGAGAAAGTTGTCTGTGGCCTGGGTAGAGCTCTGTAGGAGAGGCCAGTTTACCAGTCAGGATCCTGTCAGATTTGGGATCCTGATGAGTGAAAGGAGGGATAGAAAAGGAGGAAACTGAGCTGGGACCATGGCCTAGTGGTTGGAGTGCTTGCCTAACAAACACATGGCACTGGGTTAAATTCTCCAGCACCACGGTGTCCCAGAATCTGGAGGCTGAGGTAGGAGGATTTCCATGTGCTCAAGGCTAGCCTGCACTACAGAGGTAGGTCTTGTCTCAAAAAAAGAAAGAAAGAAAGAAAGAAAGAAAGAAGAAAAGAAAAGAAAAGATCTCCTTTCCTCCTACTAGCTTTCTGCCACCTGTGATACAGGAGACAGGAGGAGGGCCTCTGCCTTTCTGCTCTCAGGGCTGTTCTGCGAGTATACTGAAATCTGTTTCATGATTCCGTTTTGTTTTCTCCAGCCCATCTTTCCGGAAATCACGAATGTCTCGAGCCCAGAGCTTTCCAGACAACAGACAGGAGTATTCTGGTGAGCTCACAAAGCTTGAGTGGGCATATACTGATATCTGGGTGGGGCCATGGATGTTCTGGGTTGGGAAGCCTTAACTACACAGAAATTCTCTTGGGCCTGCTGCTCTAGGGTCTCAGATGACCTGGGACATTAGTGGTTAGGGGCTTGCTCACCTGGATCTGCCCAGAAGCCAGTGACTCCCCTGTCTTACGCAGATCGAGAAAGCCAGCTGTATGACAAAGGGGTCAAAGGTGGAACCTACCCCAGGCGCTACCATGTGTCAGTGCATCACAAGGACTACAGTGATGGTGAGTGTGCTCCCATGCTGCCCCCTGTTGACTGCCTGGAGAATTTCCATGATTAGAGAGTTCTGCCTTGGAAGCCTTCTATAAGGGGCAGTGTGGGGAGCCAGGCACTTCAGGCTCTGTTTTTTTCCTTTATTCTTGAGGAATGGTGCTCCAGGAATGAGGCAAGACAGACAGAAAACTAACCAAGTGGGGAGGTCTGTATTTGTAGACTAAAATGGTACCACTCTGACCTCTGTCCATGGTATGCTGTGGGGTGCCATCTCCCCAAAGCCCTTTGTAGGAGTTACAGAGGGGACTAGAACTGTGGAGACAGATTAAGAATAGGACCCAAGGATAGCAAAAACCTGAGCTGTGTATTGGTCTCACAAGGGGCTGAGGGTTGCTCTTTTACCCTCCCTGAGTCCATAGTACCCTACAGGCTGCTTCTTAACTTGTGCTTGTGTTGATTCTTGGGGTGGTTGCTTGGGGAAGAGTTCTTACGGCATGCATCATACGGCATGCATCAGGTGGAAGGACCTCTAGGATGGACCTGTGCTGGTGTTATCTGCCACTTCTAGGTGGTTTGTACATTGAGTCTTTTGGGCAGGGGTCTGACTTGCTGTGCTCTGGCTCCTCTACCTTTTCAGGCAGAAGAACATTTCCTCGAATACGGCGTCATCAAGGCAACCTCTTCACTCTGGTGCCCTCCAGCCGCTCCTTGAGCACAAATGGCGAGAACATGGGTTTGGCTGTGCAATACTTGGACCCCCGTGGTCGCCTGAGGAGTGCAGACAGCGAGAATGCCCTCTCTGTTCAGGAGAGGAGTGTGCCAACCAAGTGTGAGGAGTGTCCCTGGCTAGGAAGAGATTACTAAGGGTGCAAGGGCAGGAGAACAGCTGGACCTTGGGGTGGTTAAGCTCAACAGTTCACTCCTCTAACTCATCCTCTCCACACTGGAAGAGCCTTGGAGGAAGCAGGACATTGGACATCAGGCCTGGCTTCATGCTTTGTGATAAGCCACTTCTCTCTGGTCTTTAGCTATATGTTTAAACTGAAGAGCATACATACCTTTAATTGCTGCCATATTAAGTTACATAGAAGCTTTTGAAGTAAAAGTATTTGTGCATTGTAGAAAAGTACTTCACCATGACTTTTACCAGTCCTCTGCTTCCCAGGACTCTGACCTTAAGGTCTGCTGAACAAGGCACTAGGCCTGCTCCAGGTGGGATGGTAATGCTACACTAAGAGACTTGTTGGTGCTAGCTGAGGGTAAACTGAGCTGGAAGTCTCATGAACTGGCATCTGAGACAAGGAGGGTATTCATAAAGAACATGCATATTATGACACCGTTTCCTGCTGTTCTCCCACAGCTCCTAGTGCCCCCATCAATTGGCGCCGGGGAAAGCTCCTGGGCCAGGGTGCCTTTGGCAGGGTCTATTTGTGCTATGACGTGGACACAGGACGTGAACTTGCTTCCAAGCAGGTCCAGTTTGACCCGGACAGTCCTGAGACAAGCAAGGTACTGCTTTCTTCATGCCCTGACTTCTACTTACTCTTTTCCACCGAAAATGCACAGATTAATTGTTCAAGGTGCCACCATTTGTCTCTCTGTCATCCTTTCTTCCAAGCTCCCTTGCTGTCCACATTGGCCCTAACCAAGGGGTAAAAGGACAGTGGTCCGTAGAACACAGAGTATCTGGTGGAGAAACTGAATCCATACCAAAATCCCAGGCAATCTAAGCTGGAGGTGATGGCCAGTAACACAAAAGGGCGCTTCCTGCCTTTGATCCCCAGACAGACAGTTCTCTACAGTCCACTGTCCAGGAGGCAATCATGGAGTTCATTTGCTTGGTCCAATTCTAAAGGAGAGATGATGTGACCTCCACCTCACTTGAGTACATACATGTAATAGTTACCTTAATTAAGTCCCTACAAGCCATCCTCCCTCTTCCCTGTCTGCCTCCCTCCAGGCCTGGGAATGCTTCCCACATTCCAGAGGCTGCCACAGGCCAGACAGTTGAAAAGTCTCCCTGTTCTCCATCTCACGTTAGTTACCTAGGAAGACCCTTGTGAAATGCGCACTAGGGCAAGCTGAGCTGGTTCTAGGCCAGCAGTCCCTAGGACCTGAGTGCCCAGGTGACCACTGGCCCCTCCCTAGGAGGTGAGTGCTCTGGAGTGTGAGATCCAATTGCTGAAGAACCTGCAGCATGAGCGCATTGTGCAGTACTACGGCTGCCTGCGGGACCGTGCTGAGAAGACTCTGACCATCTTCATGGAGTACATGCCAGGGGTATGTGCCCCTTGAGTGCATATGAGACTCACACAAAAGAGGGCCTCACCGGGGACTGAGGGCTGCAAAGGAGGATTACCCTTGTGGTCGGTCTGACCCCTGAGGCTCTAAAAGCTCAAGGGATCCAGGTGAGGTGATGGTAGGACTTGGAAATCAGGAGGTCTCTGCCTGTGGCTAAAGTGAGGGTGTGAGGTGAGAACTCTTTCAGGCCCAGTAGGTGCAGCCTTTACCTAACCTAGAATAGAGGCCCCTTCCCCTACTCTTGGGCCATACATCACTTGAGACTGTTTCAAGCTTTTTTCTGAGCTGTCCAGCAGCTCCTGGAAAAATGTCTCACGCATCGCAATGGGACTTGGTTAGATCACTGCTTTGCTGCAGTGCTGGGGGCTGGAAATAGCCTTGTCCCTCCCATAGCCATCCCCTGAGAGGACTCCCTCTGACTCCTTGTGGCTGGTAGGGCTCAGTGAAAGACCAGTTGAAGGCCTACGGAGCTCTGACGGAGAGTGTGACCCGCAAGTACACACGGCAGATCCTGGAGGGCATGTCTTACCTGCACAGCAACATGATTGTTCACCGGGACATCAAGGGTGAGCAGGGGTCAGGCTGTGTGAAGTCCTCAAGACTTGGGTTCAAGGCTACCGTTTAGTGACTAGGTGGGCCAATCACTTAAACATTCTGAACTTTCTAGAAAGGACCTCAGTTGGGGGATGGTGTGAAGATATATTGAGCAGTTGGGAAAATATTCCGAAATGCTGTGCAAAAGTTGACCATTTTGACAATCACTTTGTACTATATACATAGGTCTGAGTCTCCCCTCACTGGACTGTGAGCTGTGTGCAGCCCATGTCTAATTTATTGGGAGCCCCTGCCCTCCCAGCAGCTCTCAGTGACTTGGAAGGAGGATGGTAGAAAATGGGGTGTCTCAGGTGGTTATTACTGTCCTTTTGTGCCTTAGGAGCCAACATCCTCCGTGACTCTGCTGGGAATGTGAAGCTAGGAGACTTCGGGGCTAGCAAACGCCTGCAGACCATCTGCATGTCTGGGACAGGCATGCGCTCAGTCACTGGCACACCCTACTGGATGAGCCCTGAAGTGATCAGTGGCGAAGGCTACGGAAGGAAGGCAGATGTGTGGTGAGCATTAGAACATTCTGAGACCCCATTTCCTACTCTGGACTATAGTGGCTTTAAATTTGGAAATGACCTTGGGGGACTGAGGGCATAGCTCAGTGGTTAAAATGCTTGCCTAGCAAGTGCAAGGCCCTGAGTTCAATTCCCTAGCACCACATAAGCCAGGTATGCTGACACACACTTATAATCCCAGCACTCAGGAGGCTGCATCAGGAGGATAGCTGCGAGTTTGAGGCCAGCTGCTACTTAGGTAGTTTAGGGCCAGCCCAAACTACAAAGAAAGAGCCTGTCTCAAAAAAAAAAAAAAAAAGAAAGAAAGAAAAGAAAAGAAAAAAGAAAGAAAGGAAAAGAAAAAGAAAAATGCAGGTGGCCTCTAGAAGCTGGAAAGGCAAGGAAATATTTCCTCTATTCAGAGCCTCCAGAAGGGGCCATCCCTGCTGATGCCTTAACTTTAGCCCAAGGAAGCTGACTGCTGACCTTTAGAATTGTAAGATAATAAATTTGGGTTGTCATGCCAGTAAGTTTGCAATAATTTGTTACTACAATATCAATAGAAAATTAATGTAATTATCTTGGAACTTTTTTTTTTGATGGTGCTGGAATGGAACCCAGGGTCTTAGATACACTAGGCAAGGACTGTGCCACAGAGCCACACTATTCGAGGTCTTTCTATCAATTCTCAATAGCCCTTTTTCTCTAGACTCAGGACATACCCAGGTAAGCTAGAAATACTAGCTGGGAGGCTGATGCAGGAAGATTGCAAGTTTGAGCCCAGAGTGGGCAATTTAGCAAGATCTCTGGCTCAAAATTAAAATAAAAATAGGATAGGAATGTAGCTCAGTGCAAAGGACCTAGTTTCAGTACCTAGTACTGAAGAAAAAAAAAAGATACTCAGGTGAGTACTGGCCTGTAAGTTGATAAGGCTCATGTGGACTAGTCTTAAGAGTGCTTTCATTCTGGCCTCGGGGAGTCTAGAGGTGTCAACCCTCAGGTTGGCTCAACTCACACCTTAGTGTGATCTGATGAAGGCATCTCTTGGCAACAGTGCGTGGAGAGCTGTGAACGTAGAGTTTCCAGGGGTGACATGAAGTTCTCTCCCCCTTCAGGAGCCTGGGTTGCACTGTGGTGGAGATGCTGACAGAGAAACCACCTTGGGCTGAGTACGAAGCAATGGCTGCCATTTTTAAGATTGCTACCCAGCCTACCAACCCTCAGCTGCCCTCCCACATCTCTGAACATGGCCGGGACTTCCTGAGGCGCATTTTTGTGGAGGCTCATCAGAGACCTTCAGCTGAGGAGCTGCTCACACACCACTTTGCACAGCTCGTGTACTGAGCTCTCAAGGCCACGCTGCTGCCAGCCACCCCTGCTGCATGGGCAAGGGACTGCTGTGGGGCTCAGCAAGATTGCTGCTTCTCCCGGGCAAGGCTGTGGACTATGAAGCTGCAGTCCAGCCAGCATTTATCTGTGCCCCTTCTGCCACTGGGGCTCAGAACCAGGATGGGATAGCTGCAGCCTCAAGGACTGGGAGCCCCCAGCCTGTCAGAAGTAAGAGCTCCAGCATCCTAAGTTCATTGAGGAGAGGAGGGGATGGGAACCGTGTGCAAGGTGGCTGTGGGTCTTGCCCTTGAGATGTGTCCTGTCGTTGTGGTTGAGGCTGAAGCCCAGAGGGTCTGGGGCACAGGACTGATGCAAGGATTTGAATAGTGTTATTTTCATTCAGAGTGTTATTTTGTTTCTTTCAGTGTCTGGAGACCATCAGGTGTCTCTGGGCTAAATGAGCCCACTAAAGCCTGAGTTAAAGCCCAGCATCCCCTATCCAATGGAAGGCAGAGGCAGGTCAGCTTTGCTAGTCGTTGTCCTTTACCAAAGATGAATGAAGCAAAAATTATGCTGCCTTATTCAGGGAAGGAGGAGCCTATCCTGCCTGCCCCCAGGACCCTGCCCCCCAAGTAGGGTCCTGAGATGTGGAACTGCCCCTACTGAGGAAGGGAGGGAGCCCTGTTTTGTCAATGCAATTAATTGTCTCTGTTTTACAAGTTGGAGTCACTCCTATGCTGTACCCAATTTCTAAACTGGAGACTCTGTGTGCCCTCTGAGCTCTGAGTATCCCTGTGTGGTTGTAGGCCTAATTGCAAAGAGCCTGACTGCAGAGAGCTGATGGGGTGGCCTTTGTGTTCATGACCTACTGTAATCTGTTCCTCTGCTGGAGCAGAGAAGGTAGACAACTCAGTGAGGGCATCTTGCCTGCCTGGCTTCCCTGGGTTTGACTAGGTCGTTCAGGAGCGCCTGGGCAGTTGTCTCAGACTAAGTCATGACCCTGCCAGGCCAGAGCCCATTCCATTTGGAATAGGGAAAGCCTGTGAGCTGCCACCATGTCCAAAACCATCAGCTCTGTTCTTCCTTAGCCCGTGTTGTCCATCCTAGTGAGGCCTTACCTCTTTCCCTTCTTGCTCTTCCCCTGGGGGAGGAATGGCAACAGGGGTCAGGGAAACTGTCTCCAAGCAGCTTAGAGTTGGCCATATTTACCTCAGCTTGGGCGCTGGTCCTTTATTCCAGCCCCTCCCCTCCAAAATGTGCCTATTGCTAGAGCTCCTCCCTTCCAATGCCCAGTTTCCCTGGGAATTGTCATTAAAAGAAAGAAGAAAAAATGCCAGTGCCCAGGGATGGGCATCTCCAGGGAGCTGGGGATTAGCGCCAGGCAGCTCATTGCCAGCCATGCCCACTTCCCCGCGGGCACAGAACAAGCCAAAGCCTTCGTTGTATGTTGACGATGCACTTTTATGAATGTAGTTTCTATCGCTGTTTTTAGCCTTTTCACATCATGTCATGTGAGGCCTTGTACTTGTTAATTTATATCTCAGATCATATTTGATGGTTTTTATATATATCAATTCTAGACTGTTACAGGTGATGGACGCCTCAAGAGAGAGAAGAGGAAATGAAAGCAGCTGGTTTTGCAGAAATACGTATTGCACATTGCTAATTGGGCCTGGGCCCCACTATTCCACCCCTTTTCCTCTCGGGGCCTCTGTCAGGCTGCCCTCTGAGGCCAGTGAGCACATGCTTCTGCCTCCACCTTGGCCCTGGCTCAGGTTGGGAACTGGCCTATCATCTCGACCAAAGCTGCCTTGGGCAGCTCAGCCTCTCCACGACCCCATCCTGATGGCTGTAGCACTCTTGGGCCCACACCAAGTCGCCCAGACCCCCATTCCCCACTGACAAGATGAGACGACTCTGTGTCCCAGGTTCAGGCTCTCACAGAGCCCCACCCCTAGGGTCTTTTCTCACAGGGAATGTGTTTTTAAAATGAATTTAAAAATAAGCCAACAGATTCTGTATTCCAAAAATACAAAATATGACCCTGATTATTGTGCCAAAAACTGTGGTCATGCTGGCTCAGCATCCTCAGGACCAAGCTGTTGCTTAATTTTAATTTATTTTTTTTTATTAATTAATCCAGATGAAAGTTAAGGGGCCCTAGGATGGCCTGGGCTTTAAGGTTTTGAAAGGGCAGTTTGCTAACAGCCCCAGGCTTGCTGTAGGAAGGGGTCACACCACCACTGTTTCCTCATCATTCCATGGGGGTGTGTCTGGCTTGGCCAGCTGCATATGGACTGGCCAAGGCCAGGTCAGTGCATGTGCTGCCACCCTCCTTCCTCTCCTGCCCCTCCCAGCTCTGTGTCTGTGTCTGAATTGTGGATTGTGCAGAAGAAACTGCAGCCATAGTTATTTGACTATATCTTGACTGAGGGCTTGCAGTGCAAAGCCAGGCCAGTGTCGTGCATTACTTTCAATAAAAGGGATCATTTATACCAGAGGGATCCTGTGGCCATGCTTTTGGTTTTGGAGTGGGGGTGGAAGAGACAGGTGTTTAGGAGAGTCTGGGTGTGGTCCCAAGCAACAAGCTTGGACCTCTCAAATGAGAGAACTTGACGTGACTTCAAGAAGGTTCTTGGCATTACTTGGCTAGGTACAACTGTTAGTTCAGAGTGGTTACCCTGTTTCTTCCCTTGCCACCACCAGAAGCACTAGTGAGGGTGGTAAATCAGGACTGATCAACTAATGTAGCACTGTTGGCCCTTGTGATCATATATCACTAGTGGCTAGGTTCCTAGCATTTCTGGCATCTGGTAGGGTTCTTCCTCACTCAGAGGCTTCCCTTGGTCCCATCTTTGCAGGGCAAGTCAGCAGCTGTTTCTCCAGCATGTCCCTTGGCCCACCTGCTGCTGTTACTTAACTCTGAGCAAGGAGACCATCCTTGTCCCCATCGCAGACCTCTGATGCAGAGTTGGTCTGCTCTGAAGCTGAGCCACTCTCTTGCTGAGGATTGAGGTCTCTTGTCCCATCTCTGCTTACTCTCAGCTCTGCTTCTTTAGGAGCAGTGTACCTGAAGAGCACAGTGGCTTATGTGCCACCAGGCCCAGTTTCCTACCTTGCTCATTGGTAGGTGGTCACCAAGGAACCTTAGTTGTTGTCCGGGATGGTGGCAACAAATCCTCCAGGAGTTTCTCCTCTGCTGCACCAGCTCATCTAGCCCACAGGCAGTTTGGGAAAAATCAAGACATCTTGGTCTGGAATAGGACAGCTCAGATTTGCGCTTCAGGTAGGATAGTTGAGGGTCCTCCAAGCTTGTCTGGTTAGCCGTAGAGTGCCTGGGCACTCAGCTTTCAAGAACAAATGATCATCTCTTTGTCTTTATTTTTTCTTTCTTTCTTGAGGACAATCTCCTACCTCAGCCTCCTGAGAGCTGGGAATACAGGCATTTGACACCACGCCCAGCTTTATGTGGTGCTGGGGAATTGAACTCAGGGACTTACCACTGTGCCATTCCTCCAAGCCTCCATTTTTTATTTTTACTTTGAGATAAGGTCGTGCTGAGTCCCCAAGTTCCCCAGGTTGGGCTTGAACTTGTGGTCCAAACTCGGCCTGAGTGCTGGGCTTACAGGCTCATGCCACCAGGCCTGACTTCTTGCAGGCTTACATTCAACTCCAGAGCTTGAAAAGGCACTGGGAAGGTGCAGCAGTGAGGGGGAATGACCACAAAGGACACAGAAGGCGATATAGTTTAGATACTTTAGCTGGGAGGCTGGGTAACATCATCACAAGTTCAAATCCAGCCTGGGAAACTTGGCACATTAGTGAGACTTTGTCTCAATTTCAAAAATAAAAACAGGCTGGGGATATAGCTCAGTGCCAAGGCCGTATGCTTGATTCCCAGTACCACTAAATAACAAAAACTAAAACCTTTGGTAGTATTCACTAGGTTTTGGGTTGCCAACAATCCTTGCAGATTGGGCACAGTGCTAGGAGTTGGGGGAAGCAGGAAAACTGGAACCAGAGAACGGAAACAAGTCTGATAAGGACTTGCTGAAAGGATTCAACCTTGCGCACCACCACCCCCACCACCACAACAGCAGCAAAACCAGGCACCATTCATACCTTCTATCCTGCTCTGGCCCTTTTCAGAATCAGGTATGAATGTGTCAGGGGACCTGGGGTGTCTTACCCAGCTCAAAGAACTGAGACCAGAGTGGGGTTCAGTTGTAGGGTATGGTCAATTGTGTGGGCAGAGGAGCACCCACCCCACTTAAGCCAACTGATATTTATTTCTCTGTCATCATTACTGCCCCCCACTACCACTGAGGCCAGAGTGCTCAGGCTGTCTCATATCCCCTTTCCCTCCCCCACCAGGCCACAAAATACCAGAGTCAAGATCTATTTAAACATGTTTAAAACAAGATTGATCACAACAGTCAGAAAGGCGGGAACAAGGGAGAGGATGGGAGTGTGACAGTCCACCTAGCAAGTCTCAAGCTGACACCCTGGCAAAGGCTTTAACTTTCTGACACAAGGGGATCCTAAGTCCCAAGGAGGCAGTTTCTGCCTTGCCTTGCTACTTCCCCATCCCCTCCCCCACCCGCTGAGGTGGCATCTATGAGGCCCAGGTGGCACTCTTACTGTCTTTCCTCCCCATCTCTGTGGCTCAGGACCAGATTAAGGGCAGAGGTAGATGGGGAGACATGGGGCCACACAGGACCCAGGTGGCAGTGAGGGTGCTTGGGACCCTGAGGGGAACATGCTGACTCCTTCTGGAGAAAAGGCACCTAGATAGGGAAGCTGGGCTTGGGGGCCTCCCAGGGGGCCGCGGGGTGAGTTAAGATGTGCCAAAAAAGAAGCAGGAAGGAAGGCGGTGAGCAGAACACCAATCCTGACTCTCAAACCCCTACCCACTGCGGGAGGAGGGAGAAATCCTCCAGCAGAGCCCACCCAGCTAAGCCTGAAGCCAACCTCTTTCCCACCCTTCCCGTGGCTGGACTCCAGGCCCTCGGCACAGGAAGCAGAGGGTCCCGGGGACCTCAGGCTGTCTTCGGGCCAGGGTCCACCTCCTTGTGCGTCCAGAGCTCCTTATGCTGCTTACGGCCAAACCCCTCATCGTAGTTGCCTTTGCTCTTGAACAGCTGCTGGAAATGGGGCTTGCAGTAAAACTCTCCATGTAGAGCCGCGTAGCTGCCCAAGCTGCGGAAGCAGAACAACCGAGTCAGGCTGGGTCAGGGCCGGAAGACAGGGCAGGGGCAGGGAGGGCAGAGGCGCACCTCAGCTTGGTGTGGCAGTGCTTGCAGCAGAAGCAAGAGTTGTGGAAAATGAGCTTGTCCGCCACCAGCCGCTCCATGGGATAGACTGTCTTCTGGCAGGCGGCACAGGTCTCCTTCACTTGGGCTCGCAGGCTGAAGGACTGTGTGGCGGGGGAGAGCAGGAAAGCGCTCAGCCAGGGCCTTGGCACGCGCCTATCGCTCTCTGCCCACACCCACCCGGTGGCCTTACCTTGGAGCGCTGCACAGCGCTGCTGCCGCCGCTGCCTTTGGCTTCCTGAAGGAAAGGAACAGTCGGAAGAGTCAGCTACGGGAGGCCCGGCCCAGACCCAGGCCACTCAGAGGGCGCAGAGGGTTCCAGGCAACCAGAGAACTTCTGCCTTCATCCCTCCCACCGGCTGGTCACCTACATGAGAGGGAGTGGTCTGGGCGGCTCCCGCAGCTTGGAACATGGCTCTTCGGAGGTGATGGAGGCCCCGGGCAGAGACGGCGACACCCGCTGGTTCTGCAAGGGGAAGTCGGTCGGTGGGGCCCCATGATCCCTCCCCCCACCCGGCCTGCAGGGTGTTTACAGGCAAGGGGCTGGGGGGCCCGTGGTTAGGACTTTCCCTAAGTCATTTCCTGTTGCTCTCGGTTTTGCCACTTCCGCCCCTCACCCACCCCTCGTCCGCCCGCCCCCGACTCTGCTCCCCTAGAGGCAGGGGTCCCTGAGTGGAGCCATGTGTAGGAGAACAAAGTTAGCGCGGAGCGGCGAAGGACGCGGGGCTCTGCGCAGCCGCCTCGGCGCGCGCCTCAGAGAGGACCCCGCCTCAGATAAGGGAGAGGGAGGGGCCGGGCGCTGCCAGGCGAGAACCAGCTGCCCGGGCTTGACCCGCACCCCACGCTGCCCAGCGATGGCCGAGGCGCCCAGCCCCTGGACAGCGCTCGGGCCGGGCCGCCCGCCCCGCCCGGCCGCTCCCCTCCATCGCCGCCCGTAAGTCGGCCCGCGGACCGGGGATACGGACCGAATCCCAGACACGAGACGCCGCGGGGACCGACCGGACCCCCGGCTCGAGACCCCCGCGGGGCCCTACCCTGAAGGGAGGGCGCGCGCAACCAGCGGAGCCGCTGGGCATAAGGACCCCGCGGGCGCCGGCGGCCCTCGCCCCAGCTCGGCACCCAGGTTCGAGTACCGGGCGCGGTCCCCTAGCCCCCGGCAACAGCTCGCGGGTCTCACCCGGTCCCGGCCTGGGCCGCGGGGCGGAGGTCGGTCTCCGGGGCCGCCTCGGTGCGCGCGCGAGCTGCCGCTGCGTTAGCGGTCCCCGAGCGCCGGCCGCCGCCGCCGCCTCATCGCAGCGCCGCCCCCGCCGGCCCCGCCCCTGCCCGCCCATTGGCTCCGCCGCTCCCGGAGCCGCCTCCGGCCCCCGGCGCTGCCGCCGCCCCCCTCCGCGCTTTGTCTCTCCCCGGCTCGCGGGCTCCCGCCTTTGTCTGCTCCCGGCCCGCACCGGCCCGCCTACCGGCCTCAGGGACCAGCCGTCCAGTCCGCCCCGACGGCGCCGGGCCCCGCTCGGCTGCGCGCGGCGCCGGGAGATGGGGAAAGTAGCCCAAGAGCCCGGCCCGCACCCACGGGGCACAGGCTCCGGCTGTGGCCGCGGGACACGGCCCTCCCGGCGAGCTCCCCTCGAGCTGTGCCGGAGCTTCGCTGACCCGGTTTCTCTCGTTGGCCCTTTGGGCCGCCGGTCCCGGCGCTGCGTGGCCCCGTAGCCCGAGAGACCCCGCTGCCACGACCCGAGGCGGGCAGGCCGCGTCGTCCAGTGCGACTCACGTTCCCTCGGGCCACGAAGTCCTCCCGCCGCCAGGGGCCGCTTCGGCGCGGCCGGCCCAAGATGGCAGCGGCACGCGGTTCGGCAAGGCCCGCCCGCGAGGCTGCGAGGCCGCCCGTGCGCTGTAGGCAGCGCCGGGGCACCGGGCGCGACGCCTGCCACCCAGCTAGCCTCGCTCGGGGGTCGGGCGACCCACACTCAGACCAGTGGGCCGAGGAGGCCACCGCTCCGTTTCCCAAAGCACTGGAGTCGGAAACCGTTTTTTGTGGCCAGTCTTTGTGAGGTGACTAACCGGCCCCGTGAAAGGCCAAGGGCACAGCCTCAGGAAGGACTGTCGACCCTCCAGCAACCAAACCTCATTCTGCGGGAGGGAGTCGAGCTGACAGGTCTGCCGGATAGCCACTGGGGGAGTGGAGCCCCGCTGCCGCTCAGGGACCAGGCAGAGGCTTCCTGGACGCACACCTCACTGGGAGCCCGCCGGAGACTGCTCTGCTTTGCCCGAAGCAGCGCTGGAGGCTGTCCACGAAGCACAACTCCTAACCGTAAGTTTCCACGCTGTGGCAGGAGTAGAACTGGTGGCTCCAATGCAGGCCCACACATTTGTGAGAACAGGAACAGCTTTGCGCCTTCTGCCCGGCAGGGGGCCATCAAGGCAGCAGGCAGCCAAGTCCCCAGCTGTTTCCCTGGCTGGCTGGCTGCACCCCACACCCTGCTTTACTTTCTCCTTCCAGCCGAGCTGTGGGCTGGGGGGCTCCCTGCTGGGCAAGAGCGAACCCTCCCCAAGTGCATGCAGCTCTTTCTGGGCAAGTGTCCACACTGTCGTCAGATTTGAAAATGGGTCTGTTGGATGCAGGAAAGGTAACGCACTTGGGGGTACCAGCAATAGGCTCCTGACCACTGGTCACTGTCTGGCAGTTGTCCCTGAGGCCCCTGGCCATACCCATGACCACAGAATCGGCAGTCTGGAGCTGAGGATGAGCTGACTGCCAGGAAAGCAAACTGAGGTGGTGATGCAGATGCAGCGTTAAAAAGCTAAAGCCTAGTGCGGCTACACATGCCTTAAGTCCCGCTACTGGGAAAGCTGAGGCAGGAGGATCTTTAGAGCCCAACAGTTTAAAACCAGCCTGGACAAAATACTAATATTCCATATCTAATTAATTTAGACTCAAAGAAAAAGTAAGCTAGGCAGGGGTAGGAGACAGGCTGGAGATACGTGACTGAGCCCACTCTCAGCTATTCAGGTTCCCTACCCCTGCATGGTGGATGTCATTTCTCTTAGATTTTACTTATTTATTTTTTTGAGACAGGTTCTCGCTGTGTAGCCCAGGCTGGTCCTGAACTCACTATGGAACCCAGACTGGCCTTGGACTCAACGGCAATCTTCCTGCCTCAGCCTCTCAAGTGCTGGGATTATAGGTGTACGCCACCATGCCCAACTTATGTGGTGCTGGGGAATCAAACTCAGGTACTTAGTGCTTGATTTAGCACTTTCTAGGCAAGCACTTTAACCACTGAGCCATTCCTCCAGCCCCCGCCCCCAGATTTTAAATTCTTAAAAATTATTCTACTAGTATTTGTGATATATAATGACAACAATCCATTTAAGAAATGGTGCGCAAAACATAATGCATGCTCCAGTAATTCTCAAAGGAAAAAGGTTTTCCTCTAAACTGGTATAAAAAAATTCTAAGGAAATGGTGAAGGCATTAGATGGTATGCAGCAGCCTTGGGGAAGGGGGAAAAGCACTTCCTTAATATCACACTTGAAGTGTCTGGGCCACAGAAGCCCTCACCCTGAGAAGCTGGCAGCAGTGAGCGCCTGGGCTAGAGCTGTTGTGTATGCACACACACATGCACATGCCCAGGAAGCACCATGAAGGGACACTGGCTAGAACTGTCCTCTTGCTCTCCCTTGCTGGCTGCCAGCCAGGATGACAGTGGAGCATGAAGCTCTGGTTCTATGGCTGCCTGCTCTTTGGGTATTAGTACCAATGGTAAGGGGACGCCCCAGGTCAGGTTACAAGACAAACCCTTCTACCACTGTCTGCAAAAGGTCAGCCTCAATGTCCAGGGGCCCACAAAAGGTCCTGCAGTGTAGCTGGTCTTCAGTACACAGACCTTTCAGTTACAGGTGATTTGATAACTAGACAAAAATACAGTAGTTTTGACATTTCAGGTAGTTAAGAAACCATTTATTGGCTGGGGGGTATAGTTAAGTGGGGTTGATGTGGAAGGCTGTGGGTTCAGTCCCCCAACACCACATAAAAATTAGCCAGGCAAGTTGGTGCACACTTGTTATCTCAGCACTCAGGAAGCTAAGGCAGGAGGACTGCCATGAGGGCAGCCTGGGAGCAAGACCTTATCTCAAAAGAGGTGGGGGAGGTATTGGAGGATGGCTCAGTGGTTAAAGTGCTATCTGCCAAGTGCTAACTCAAGCACTTAGTACTCGAGTTCAGTTCCCCAATCCCAGCACTCAGGAGGCTGAGACAGGAGGACTGCCATGAGTCCAAGGCTAGCCTGGGCTCCATAGAGAGTTCAGGACCAGCCTGGGCTACAGAGCGAGACCCTGTCTCAAAAGAAGAAGAAGAAGAAGAAAAGAGCACTTAATGCAGCATGCTTTTTTTTTCTTTTTTTCTTTTTTTCTGGTGCTAGGGATTGAGCTTAGGACCTTCAAACTACAGATTACACCCGCGGACCAATTTTAACTTTGATTTTGAGACAAGGTTTTACTAAGTCTCTAAGTTGTCCAGGCTAAGCTTGAACATGTAATCCTCCTGCCTCAACTTCCCAAGGTGGTGAGATTACAGACTTACACTACTGGGCCTGGTTAGGTTTTAAAAGAAACTGGTATATCTACCTAGTGAGAGATCATTGCTCTGTGGCCACGAACACTCATGGGCACACTCAGATGGCAGAATTAGGGGCACAATGATGCTAATGTGAGCCTGCCTGGCCATCCTTGGAGGCATAAACAGTAGGCAGCAGGCTGCAAACACACACTGATGCCATTCTCTGTACATTTTAATTTGTCCTGACAATGAAACTAACATAGCATAAGGATTAAGACCTCAGGTGAGGCAAAATATTATGGCACTTGGAGAAAGCACCAGGACAGCTGGAAGGAAGCGTTAAGATGTATTCCCAGGAAGGGGTACACATAACAGGTAAGCTACAGGAAGGTCTAAGGTATTGGAGTCCCAAAATTAACATACAGATAGATTGCCTCAGCTTAAATCTGGTACTTACAAAAACAAATACTCTTCTTTCTGATTATTAAGGAAAGGCCTAAGGGCAAAGGAGGCAAGATGCTCATGACTTGGCCCTTCATGGACCTGGAGGATCTGGGAGCAGAGGAAAAGAATGAAATTTAGCTTTAAGGAGGGCAGAGTAAAGACAGGTGACAATTCCTTGGGTTGACAAGTCAAGCCCTGGGCTTGGACTACAGCTCCAGGACCAGAGCAGCATCTTTTTCTTCTGAAGAGGTTTGCCTCAACTCACCAAATGGTGTGTGGCAGCTTTCTGACCCTTTCTGATCCTGGGAGTCCCTTGTATCCCAAAAGCCACAGGACAATGAAGATGTCACTGCCAGAAATCCTTCCAATCAGCCATCAGCTGGTTCTGCTAGCAGTGTCCCTTCTACCCAGTCCATGCTTTCTGGGCAGAGCCTCAGAACTCCCAGTCATCCACATCCAGCTCTTCCAGGTTTGTTACCAGGCCAAAGATTCCACTGGGATCCTGAGACTGGCTGCTCTCAAAATTGGTGATGGGAGTGACAGGACGGAGTAATTCAGGCAAAGCCTCTGAGGCACGCCGCTTGATCTGGGGGAAGAGAGACAGTTGGTTGGCAGAAACCATGGCCTACTGACAGATGGGCTGTTGGAGCTAAAGGCAGTAAAAGGAAGGTGCAGTGCCCTCAGGGGCTTTATTTTTCTGGTATAAACGGAGGAGAAAATACCCACAGACTTTACAGAAACATAGCTAATGGAACTGTGGGCATCGAAGACCACAGCCAAGAAGAAACAGGAGCCAAGGGAGAACTACCATACCTGCTTGAAGAAGGAGTGGTTCAGAAGGGCGCTGGCGCTTGGCCTCGAGAGAAAGGGGAAGAGATCCACATCACCCTGTGCCATTTCCCAAATCCTGTCACAACTCACTCTCAGGTGCCCTTTACTTCGTCCCTGGCTTGCCAATGCTGGCTTCTTTGCCAGCCTGTGAGCTGATGATTCCTTTTGCCATGGGGCCCCCACAGTCCTTACGAGAACCCAGACCCTTAAGTCGATGGAGGTAACATCCTCTCAAACCCCAGCTGGATTCTGGAGCCCCCTGAGTTCCTGCAGCTCCCCCGAAGCCCAGCCCCAGGCCAGCAGATACCTTGCAACAGGGTTGCGCTGAAGGCACTGCTCGACGAAATGGTGAAAGTGGGGGGAGAAGGTCCGGTGGTAGGGGTGGGAAGGCGAGTCCCCATTGGAGGGCCGGGGGCTGCCGGCGGCCAGGCTCTCCCCCAGGCCCGGATTGGCGGATGAACGTGAGGGGCTCATGGTCAGCTCCTCCACGGGAATAGTGCTGGTGTCCAACAGACAGGGCACGGTGCCATTCAGCTTCTCCAGCAGCATCTGGGAAGGACAGAGTCAGGGCCTGGGCTGACAGCCTCTTTATAGATGGTCTTTTACAGTACAGAAAAGATGGAAGTTGAATAAGAAAAGCTGGCCACTGTCTTAGTAGCTCTCCACTAGCTAGGCTGACAGGCAAGAAGAGAGGACAGCTGGTGAGAAGCAGGGCTCAGTTTTCTCTCCCCCTTTATAAGATATCAAATTCAGTGACCTAGAGGAGTGATGACAGTAAAAGGCCGAATTGCAGTGTCTCCATCACATCAAATTCAGTGGCCAGTAGGTCAGGGTGGAGGCAGCAGTCAGGTCACTATCCTTGAGGCCCAGCCCTAGTTTGCCATGCCCAGGTGGGTCAAGTGGGGTACACAATGTGGACCTGCAGCACAATCTGGGTTGTCACAGTGCAGGCCACTTAGGAGCAGTATGCTCAGGGCCACAGGCATGGGCAGCTGTTCCCAAGCTCTCAAAACACACACATAAAGCGAACCATACCTTAGCCATCTTCATCAACCTCATGTGGCCAGAATGTGGTGGTGTGGAACTCTGAGAATCTAAATTGTAAACTGATCTTCTAGGTATATTTATCAAAGCAGGAAGAGAAGAAGAAATTTACAAAGAACCAGCTTGATTTAGATGTTTTGGGTAGACCTGTGGTATGTGGGCATACCTTTACATTACTGTTCTTGGGCTGGCTCTGTCACCACAGCATGTAGCACAGACCAAGGGCACAGATTATGCAAATCACCCTGTGGCGGGGGCGGGGTCTTCCTTCATCCTAGTAGCCCTAGTGCGCAGCTACAGACATCCAGGGAAAGCTAGCAAAGAAGGGAAGCGTGAGGTTGCAGGCTCACCTGGGTGGCAGGCATATCCTTAAAAGGGACATGGCCATTGGCCAGTTCACAGGCGGTGATTCCCACACTGTAGATGTCAGACTTGGCATCATAACCCTGAAGATTCTAAGTCAAGAAAAAAAAGCCTGTGTTTCTATTTGTAGGCTTTTATTTCTTAAAAAGAAGGGCAGAACAAACACTAGAGGAAAAGAATACCTGTCCCACAGCTGTTAACGACTCTTCCTGCCTACCTGCTACAGATTAACTGCTATTTTACAAGACAAATATCTGACACTGGAGGAAGAAGCATAGGGCCTCTGCTCCTGCTGGGGCAAGGATACAGAAAACACCAAGCGTGTCTAAAACACTCACTCTTCCACATGGTGGGAAGGGTCCTTGAAGGAAACTGAGAAACAGTACCATGCACGGTCTGGAACCCTAGCAAGCAGAAACCACATTCATCCGCAGGAAGCAGGTGAGGCCCATGTTGAGTAAGCTCCCCAGCTCATCTGGTCAACAGCAACTCCTCCCTCCAGCATTCTCTCACTCCATTCAGAATTAGGGAGCAACCCCTACCCCAGGAAATTGCTGAGGCCTTCCTAGGAAAATACCAGTAGATAGGAGGCAGATGGGTGCTCCTTGGAACCAGTGCACAGACCTGTTGGAGGACTTCTGGGCTGAGCCAAGGCAGAACTTTGATACTGTATTTGGGAAAATCATGAACCACCCGCTGCCTCTGCCCATGGCTGATCATGCTGAGGTTGCTGCGTAAACCGGATAGGTAGACCTTCCCATCCACAGAGATCAGAATGTGGCTGGCTTTGACACTCCTGCAGAAGGTAGAGAAAGTGCCGTGGGCAGCAGGAGCCCTTGGTATTACAAATCTTCAATTTTTACACATTGTACCTCATTAGCTCTCTCCATATGTATATATCAATTTTATACACACTCAAACATTTTTCAGTTAGGCCTAGTAGCACAGTCCTAGCACTCTGGAAGTCTGAGGAAAGAGGATCCCAATTTGAGCCTAGCCCGGGCAAGTTAGCAAGATCCTATCTCAAAACAAAACATGGGCTGGAGCTGTATCTCAGTGCAAAGGTCTTAGGTTCAGTCCCAATTACCCCCGCTCCCAAAACAAGAAGGAAAATTCAGAAGAAAATAGCATGACTATGCTGGAGGAATTGCACAGTAGTTAAAACGCTTGTCTAGCAAGCACAAGGCCCTGGGTTCAATTCTCCAGCACCATATAAACTGGGTGTGGTGGTGCATGCCTGTAATCCAGCACTTGGAAGGCTGAGACAGGTGGATTATCCTGAGTCCATGACTCAGCCTGAAGTATAAAAGTAAGACCCTGCCTCAGGAAAAAAAAAAGCATGACTCCCATTTACATATGATTAAAATTTTAAAATTAAAACAACTTTCTTACATCCTGTTTTCTTTTATGCTCAAGACCCTCTTTTCAGCCAGGCCCAGTGGCACAGACCTATAATCCCAGCACTGTGGGAGGCTCAGTTAGGAGGATGACAAATTTCCACTCAGCCTGGACAGTTTAGGGAGACCTTGCCTCAGAATCAAAAATAAAAATGGACTGAGGCCACAGGTCAGAGTGAAGACCAAAGATTTGATCCCTAGTAACACACACACACACACACACACTCACTCTCTCTCTCTCTCTCTCTCTCTCTCTCTCTCTCTCTCTCTCTCTCTCTTCTCCCTATTCCTACAAATGCTTTTAATTTGTACTTATTTGTAGAAATTCTTGTAAAGTGCACCATTGTTCTGTATGCATATGTTTTCAATTTTCCTAGCAGTTATGCGTTATATAACTCGTTTTCCTTTCTCAGTGCTATTTTGTTTTGTTTTTACTGTGCTGTGCCTTCAAGATCCATCTGTGTAACTGTCTATATATACTCTGTTCTTTGCTTCTTTTTCCTCTCCCCCAGTATTGGAGATTGAACTAGGTGCATTCTACTACTGAGCTACATCCCCAGCTCTCTTTAGTTTTTGAGTCAGGGTCTCAAAACTGCACAAGTTGGCCTTGAACTTGCAATCTTCCCACTTCAACCTCAAGTGTAGCTGGGATAACAGGTGTGCACCACTAACATCTGGCTGATTTCTGATTCTAATTGCTACCTTGAGTCCAGAATCTGACAGTTTTACTCACCCATTCTCCAGGGAGAGACATTTATCTTACCTTCACTTAGCACAGACATGATGAGAGACAGGGGCACATGTGTTCCCTGCTGGGCCTGCTTAAGGTTATTTTAGACTTTCAGCCAGAGCTGTATTGTGGTTTGGATCTGGAATGTACCCCAAAAGTCTCATGTATTTAAATGTTAATGGATTGTCTATGAAACCATGTGCTGTTGGTAGATTGGGGCCTAGTCTTCAGGGGTAGATTACAGGCATGTAAGTTAGGATTAAAGGTATGTAGTGGCCACACCTTGCACACCTGGATCCAGGAGGGGCTAATCACTGGGAGGAGACCTGGAAGGATATTTAAGCTGCATACTGCCTTCCTTGGAGGGTGAGGACTATGACTAGTCTCAACTTGCCTGCCTGTGTGTGATGTCATGAGAAGCTGCCTCCACCTCTGCCTCTGCCATGTAATTCGATTGCTGCCAGTCGCCCCTGAATGGACTGTGACCTTCTGAAACTGTGAGCCAAAATAAACCTTTCCTCTCCTAAATTTGTGGATGTCGGGTATTGAGTCACAGCAACGGAAAAGTACTAAGACAGGCAGCATGAAAGGCCCTTGTTCCATATTCCCGACAAGCTGGATTGGGGCATCTTCCACTATCTGGACATGGCCACATCCTCACTGTACTAGGCTTCATCTGCCCTCCTAGCTGCCACTTTCTTTTCTGGTGTTGGGACAGGAACTGAACCCAGGGCCTCTCCACGGAGCTACATTCCCAACTTTTTGAGACAGGGTTTCACTAAATTGCTTGGAAAGAGGACCCTCATTTTTTGACTTTTCGAAAGCTTTACTTTCTCAATAAACCTCTTCTTTCTGTAAATCTGTAAACTCCAACTATCTTAATCATATTGAGGGTCCCTGACCCTGGACATCAAGAGCTCATCATCTGGGAGATGGAAGACTGTGATTAAGATGGTGCTACACATACAGCCTGTATGAACAAACCTTTCTACCATGGGCTACGGGACAGCCTCTGAAGGAGACAGCCTCTGACCCCCAACATTGCCCACTCTCAGCATGAAGCACCAAGATAGACTGGTGCTCCCTTTCCCTATAGAAATAGTGTTCTCAACTTCTGGTCAAGATGGCAGCCAAGTAACAGAGCTGCACAATGTCTCCTCATCGATCCATTTAAAAAGTTGAGAATTTAGTTAGAAAAGGCATGTTCAATGTAGTTAGCAAAGAGAGGAGCACCCCAACAATTGAAAGAAGACCAGGGGAAAGCCAGAAATTCCGAAGGATCATTGAAAGTGATGGAAAAAAATTCCAGCAACACATGAAACTGCCACAGGTCGGCTGCAAATGGCTGGGAGCCGCAGGCAGCTGCAGACAGAGGAAAGCTCGCGTGGGCCCGGGACATCTGATAGAGCTGGGAGAGGAAGGATTTCTCCAACAACTGACAGAAGGCCACAGGAAGGTCAGAAATCCTGAAGTCATACTGGAAGTGGAGGAAGAAAGCAGCGAACTCGGTGTGGCCCTGAGAAGCCAGCACCCACAGACCACAGTCAGAGGAAAGCCTGGAGCCAGAACCTCAGTCTGAGGTCAGCGCGGATCCGGGAGAAGTGGGAACTGTTGGAAGCGGGCAGCCCTAGCCTCCAAAAAACAAATCTGCAGGCAGTGTATACTACAAACGCAATGTGTGCTCCCCCTAGAAAAGGCCCCTAGGAGACCAGAACAGACCAGAAGCAGTGCTCAGTAGCCACAACAAGCAATGATATAAGCAGGAGCCACTTGGAAAAAAAAAAAAAAAAGCCCAAGACTGAACCCTTTAGAGTAAAAGAAAGCTCAAAAGAGCACATCAGGACTTTGGGGGTCACCCTTACATAGTGCCTAGGAAGAAACTGGCACAAGAGGCAGAGAAGAAAAGTGGGGAAAATAAGGCTGCTGATCTCCTTAACGGCTCAGGGGCACCTCCGAGGGTGGAGAGCCCAGCCTGAGGGAAGGACGTCAGGACAGGCAGGAGAGCTCTGCTGAGGGGGCCAAGGGCAAACAAGACACCTCAAAAGAGAAACCACTGCCCTGTCCCTCCTACATGCACCAGAGGCTTCTGGGTCGCCACTACCCTGGGCACCAGAGGCATCTACGACCGGGAATTCCATCACCCCGTCCCTCCCTTGGGCCAGAGGCTTCCAGAGGCATCTAGGGCAGGGCCTTCGCCAAACTCTTTTCTCCTGCGCACCAGAGACAGGCAGCCAGAGGCAGCCAGAGACAGAGAAACGTGAGGAAATGAGGTAATAAATCTACAAAAAGACCTGACACCCCATAAAATGATAGCAGGGATCCTGAAATAGCAGAATCCAAAGATGAAAAAGACAAAAAAGATAACTTCTGGGCCCAGAAATACTTTGAATTAGAACAGGAAATGAAACAGATAATGCAAGAGATACACCAGGGCATAGTAGCTAAGCTAATAGCAAACATTGAAAAGCAATTAGAGGAGAACAAAGAAGATATAAACCAGAGGATAATGAAGGCAACACAAGAAATTAGAAAAGAACACAACAGAGATATAAAAAAATTGAATGCAGAGATTCAGGAAGTAAAAAACACAGGAAATAATAAGCAACAACTTCGAATATTTTCAGAGTAGAATGTCAGACCTAGAAGATAAAATGACTGAGCTGCAACATACAGGCTGTAAAGAACACAAAATAAAAAAGGAAGAAAGCCAATCATTACAACAGCTGATAGATGATTCAGAGAAACCACCTCAGAATTAAGGGAGTACAGAAGACTGAGGACAAAACAAAAGGCTTAAAGGGCATGTTCAATGAAATTAAGGAAGAAAATTTCCCAAATTTAAGAAAAGAAATGAACATGAAACTACTGTAGACATACAGAACACCAAACAACTTTGATGAGAAGAGATCCTCTAAAAGCCAGGAGATCATGGAGCAATGTCATCCAAGCACTAAGAGAACATAAATGCCAACCAAGACTGCTATATCCAGCAAAATTATCTTTTAAATTAGAGGGACAAATTAAAACTTCCCATGATATAGAAAGCTTAAAGAAATTTGCAGCCACTAAGCCAGCACTTCAGAGAATACTTAAAGGAAACTTAGTGAAAGGGAGGCTAACAACACCAATGACCCCAGAGAAAAAGGGACAACAGCTAGAGGAGAATGAGCTGAGAAAAAAGTAAGGCTCTGCATGAAATTAGGGATGAATAGATAGGTAAAAGGATAAACCAAATCAGGCAAAATGTTAGTAATCAGTGAAATATGCATAAACAATATATGAAAGTTTTAAAAATCTGAAATAACTAAGCATACTTATCTATTGCTTTAACTGTAGTATACTTATGTGATACAGATTTAAGTCCATTTAATGTAGCATATTGATAAAGTCTTAAGCTTGTTTAATGCAGCAATTCACTTTTTTGATGTTGAATGTGAGTTTATCCTCTTTGCGAGAAGCAGAAAGATAAGCCAGTACCAAAATAACTTGGAGGAAAGGTAACCTCTAAAGAGAAAATTAATAAAAAACAGATTGGTATTTACATCATTTGATTGATATACTTCTCTTTTTGATTGATATACTTCTAAAACAGTACCAGCTATTCTATAAAATCTATGAAATCTCCCCACATCATTATTATCAGTAATAGTATAGTACTGTGCAAAACAGAATAATTACATGCAACATGGAGAATTGACATAAAACCTTTTAAAAATATGTATGCCTTATAATATGGATGGTTAGGCAGATAAAATTATAAACCAAATCTAACAGAATGTTAGTAATCAGTGAAATATAAGTCATGCAAGTTAAAAAATTCTGAAATAACTACATTTGCCTTCATGTTCATATCTGTTAATTATTCTTATGTGATATAGATTTAATTCCATTTAATGTAGCAATGTGATATAGGTATAAGTTCATTTATTGTAGCAACTCACTTATTAGGTCTTTGATGTAAGTTTTTCCTAAGAAAAGTGACTGATGTAAAGATAACACTGTGAATGTACAAACATGTACCTTCCTGTATTCAGCTCAGGCATTTGAAATTTAACTTTTCTTCTTCTTTCTTATATTTACTAGTCTTTTGAATTAAATGCTTATAGTTATTTTTTTAATATGGACTAGTGGGTAAGGCCAGGTTTAAGAGTATCAACAAAGATATAGCAAAATATGGAAAAAAAAAAGAGCTTTTGGCAAATATCCCAATAAAGGGATCGGCTGGACTTAAAGAAGAGGCATCAAGATTTGACCACTGAGGCCCATTTGAGGAATAGGGAGCTGAGCTAAAGAGTGGTGACTTACGTGAAATGATTTAGATGTGGAAGATTAAATATGTTAAGTACTGTATAGTCTCTCTAACTTGGGAAACCCAGAACACAGACATTCTATAGAAGAACCACATGATATGATAGCCGGAGCTGGGGGGAAGGGATGCAAAGGGTGTGGGAGGGTCAAAAATGGGAAGGAATTGTAAAGTTAATATGATATATATACATATATGCACAAAATACTCAAGTTCATTGTAAACATTATGTATTGCATGTGTATATTAATGAAAATAGTGGGGAAAAAAAGAAGAGTGTTCTCTTCAGAGGAGGGAAATGATAGATAGGAAAATAGGTTAGATAGATAGGCAGGGCTAAGACAGGGTGTTCCAACAGCCATGGAAGCAGAGGCACAATAATCAAGATAAATTCAAGGTCCCAGCCCCTCCAGGAATGAGGGAGGAGGAGTAGCTAAGACAGGTTTCATATCTTGTAGATGCCCCAGGCGTGTATTGTTGTACAACCCCCACCAGAGGAGATGCCTGAAACCACCTTGGCAAAAGCGTATAAAGGGCTCTAGTCTGTTACCCTTTCTGGACCCTCACTTGAGATACCCTCCTGACTTCTTACTTGCTCAATACACTTCTTGCTTAAAAAAATAAAATAAAATAAAATAAAATAAAATAAAATAAAATAAAATTGCCTAGGCTTGGCTAGAACTTATCTCTGCCTCTTACAGTCCCGTGCCTGGCTTCCACCATTCTTTATGTATATAAAGTGACATTTTATTTTAACTTGTTTTCCTCTGAAGTTAGGTTTGTTCCTCTGACTGCTGGTCTTTGAGATTTCCCCTTTTTTTCCCTTTCTAATAAACTTCATGTAGCTGGGCCCAGTGGAACATGCCTGTAATCCCAGCACTCTGGGAAGCTAAGGTAGGAGGATTGCAAGTTCAAGCCCAGTGTGGGCAACTTAGTGACTCAGTGAGACCCTGTCTCAAAATCAGAAATAAAAATGGGCTGAGGATGTAGGTCAGCATGAAGGTATTGGGCTCAGTTACTAGTACAAGTAATGACAATGATAAAAATAAAATCAAACAATTTTTTTGCCTATTTTCCTATTGCTTTGTTGTCTTTGTTCTTCTACCAAATTTCATCGTTACTGATCCATATGATTTAGACAAACCTAACATCATCTTCTACTTGTTTCTTTACTTTGTTCATAGTGTCCTCAATTGGACAGTTATCTTTAATCTTGATACAAATTCATCAGTTTTTTTGCCTTATGCTGTGAAGCTTCTAAAATGTTCAGAAGTTTTCCTATGCCTCCAATTACAAAATTATTTCCTTACATTTCTATTTCAGTCTGTACATTTACGTTTCTATTTAGGCCTTCTATCCCATCAGAATCCCTTTGCATTTTGACTTGGGTGAGGTTCCAGTTTTATTATATTCCCTATTACAAGCTAGTTTTGCTGACGCCACCTACTAAGCAATCTGTCTTTGCCTCAACCACTCAGGACAAGACCAACTCTGGAGCTCAGAGGAAGGAGGCAGGTGACAGAGGACAGCAATCTACCCCCTGTTCCTCTCACACACCACTCAAGACCAAGCTGCTCAGTAAGGAGTCAGTTGCTTCAGCACTGACAGACTGAGTGACTGTCCCTCAAGTTACTGGCAAGGTCAGAATCCATATCCTGACTTCATTAACTCTAGTCAACCCTCAAATCGTTTCCCTGACAGCTCAGGATCACAGAGAATGGTTTTTATTAATAAAAGATGAAGCCACTTAACAATGTAGCTTTGAATAGTTCGGTATGATGGAGCTTACTTGTAATCTCAGCAGTCCTGAGGCTTCAGCAAGAAAACTGAGTTTGAAGCCAGCCTAAGCTATGTAATAAATTCAAGACCAGCTTGGATTAAAAGTGAGACATATCTCAAAAAAGAAAACAAAACAAAAACATGGAAGATGTCGAAATGCCCATCAATAGAACAATGGATACATAAACTGTGGTATATGTACATAATGGAATATTACTTGTCTATAAAGACAGACGGGTTTGAGGCTGTTGTAGGTAAATGGATGCAACTTGAGCCCATCATGCTTAGTGAAGTGAGTCAGACACAGGAGGTTAAATAGCAAATGGTTTCTCTAATATGAGAAATTCAGAACAGTCATTTTTCAGATTTAATGGGGGGGATAGTGGGGACTAGTGGGAAGGGGGAGGGTCAAAAGGGGAGAGGGGAAAGATTTGTAATTTTGATGTGATATATGTGTACACAGAACACCCAAGTTCAATGTAAATATTATGTATTGCATATATACATAGCAATAAAATGGAGAAAAAATCAAACTAAAAGAAAATGTACCTGTGCACATAACCCATGTGATGAATGTAGTCCAGGGCCTTTAAAACCCCCTGCAGGATATAAGCAATCGCCAGTTCATTCATGCCATCCATGAAGTGTGTGCTAATAAGATCCTTTGCAGAACCTGAAGAAAAGAATTGTGGGAAAGCAGCAAAGGGTAACAGGCAGCAAATGTCATCCAAGCAATGTGCCAACAGAGTCTCAAGAACTCTTTCTGCCAGGAATCTTTTCTACTCACCATATGCCATAAATGATGTGACAACCCACAGTTCATTGTCTGCAATAAAGGTGGCTCGATATGGAACGATATTGGGATGGTTGAAGAGTTTAGAGACATGAAGCTCTCCCTGGAAGCAATGGTAAATTTGAAGTCAGAATCAGAGGACACTGAAGACGCTGCCCTTGCCAGGGATGGCAGCATACGCCTCTAAGCCTATTATCACAGCACTCTGAAGGCTAAGATAGGAGGACTGCCATGAGGCCAGCCTGGGCTACATCCTGACTCCAAAAAAAAAAAAAAAAAAAAAAAAATGCTGCCTACCATGAAGGCAAAAAACGAGTAACATGGGGACCTTGTTCTTTCTGGCTATTCTTTTCAGGGTCCTCACAATAGCCTAAGTAGGTACTTCCAATATAGGAGAAACAATGCCCTCCTGTCCTTGCAGAAGATCCACCCACCCTTGCCAGCTGAGAGTCAGGGAAGCCCGGACAGACAACCTAAAGAAATAATCTTCCCCCACAGAAAAACTGCCATCAACATAGTGGAGGGTCCCAAGTACCTCAGAGAGGATGGACACAAAATATTGATTGAAAACTTAGGAAGCAGGCCAGGGATGGAGCTAAGCAGTTACAGGAGCATGTACAAGGCCCTGGGTTTGTTTCTCCAGCAACACACAAGCAGCCTATGGTAGCACACGCCCATAATCCCAGCACTCCAGAGGCTGAGGCAGGGGGACTGCTGAGTTTGAGGCCAGCCTGGGCTACTGAGTGAGTCTAGGACCAACATGGACTGCAGAGTGAGACCCTATCTCAAAAATAAATAAATAAATAAATAAATAAATAAAGGCTTAGTAACGTCTTATAAACTTAGCTCAATTTCAAGGGCCAAGGTACAAACTCTGCTTTAAGATAACACACCTGGAATGGTGGCATACTCCTGTAATCCCAGTATTTGGGAGACTGAGATAGGAAGCACATGACTTCAAGGTCAGTATGGGATACATGGCAAGTTGAAGGCCAGCCCGGAGTACCTAGCAAGACCCTGTCTCAAAAAAATTACAAAGAAACTGAGCGCAGTGACACAAGCCAAATAATCCCAGGTCTCTGGGAGTTGAGACAAGGATCCTAAGTTCAAATCCACCCTGGGCAAATCTGTCTCAAAAAATAAACTAAATATTGCACATCATAAACATATACCAATTTTAAAAAGAGAAAACATTTTTCTATTATAGAAAAGTGTGATAGTTGACAGAAACAAAGAAAGTAGTAGGGAACAAATGACAACTACTAAACATTAAAAGACATTTTCCCAGCAACCTCAGATTGAATAATTTCTTCCCTAAAAGGAACTATGTATATAAAATTTAATAATATATATAATTAGACAAAAGAACTACAGAAATTCCAGGGTCTTTGCCTTCAGGACACAAGCTAAAGCCAAGTAGGCTACACCTTCTGCCTGTCTACTGCGCTAGAAAATAAAAGACAGAAGAATCATAGTCCAGTGTGTTTGAACGGACTTAACAGTAGGGTCTTTTCATCAAATAACTGAGCTGCTCTGTCCTCAGCCTCATTATACTATTTTGGACAGAGCTAGAGCACCATCAGGTGGGCATCAATTCAAGGAAACACTGCAAGTGCAGAAGAAGGGGCAGGGGCTATAGCAACTGTACTGAGCACACCCTGAGTGCAGCCTGAGATCCAAGCTGCACTGGCCAAGGAAGAATCAAGCTCCTGTGGATCTAGACATGTGCACTCTCTTTGTATAACAAGAAAATGGCCAACTGCTTCCTTGTAAGGCAAACAGGATGCTAAGAGCCAGAGGACAGCCCAGGTAGCAGGAGAGGCAGCCCAGCCCTGCATCTGGAACATGACTAGCTCTGACTCCTGCCTCTGCCACTGACTACTGTGCATGACCATGAACAAGTTACTTAGTTTCTCTGGATAATAAATGAGTAAATGAGCCAGAGATTAATATATAAAGAAGATAACAGAAATAAAAATTGGGTTGAGTAGCAACATGGACCAGTCCTTGGTGCCAGTGTCTAAGATGAGCCATTGAAAGCTTCCATGGCTTCTACATCTCATCTACTTTTATGCCTCTCTAGGACCTTCCAAAGGACTGAGGTAAGAGATGCCTTGCAGTTGCTATGGGACAAAGAGCCCCCTCCAAGTCACACCCATGTTCATTACCTGCAAGAATGTCACCATCTCGTTGGAACAGGCTTCTAGGTTAATTCTGCGCACTGTCACGTACTCTCCTGTTGGTTTGTACCTTGCTAGATTGACTGTCATCAGGTCCTCAAATCCTTTGCCTAAAAGACAAGAAGAATGCCATAAATAAGGGTAGTAGCTACAAAGCTTGCTTGCTTTTCTTTCTCTCCCTTTCTTTTTCATGGTAGTGGGAATGAAACCCATGGTCTTTACCCTGAGCTACATCCCAGCAAACAAAACAAAACAAAACAAAACAAAACAAAAAAATTTGGATTCTCTTGCCTCAGTCTCCAAGAGTGCTGGGATTACAAGGCTTCAGCCATCAGGCCTAGGAGTTTCTATCTTCCTTAAAGAAAAAGGGCACTGGGGCTAGGAGCTTAGCTCAGTGGTTAAAATGGTTGCCTAGCAAGTACAAGGCCCTGGGTTCAATTATCCATCATCACATAAACTGGGTGTGGTGGTGCTCACCTGTAATTTCAGCACTCAGGAGACTGAGGCAGGATTGCTGTGAGTTCAAAACCACCCTGGGCTACACAGTGGGTTCAGGACCAGCCTCCACTATAGAGACCAGCTTTTTTATTTTTTTTAAAACTGGTGGTGGGGGGTGAAGTAGCGCTTGATTTCAACAGAAAACTCAAGTTAAATTTCTTATTTCCTAGGCTTATCCTCTCAGTTGGCTCTCAGCCAACCATACACTTGATTCTGGCCCAGGACATCAGATATGTAACCTCTATGGCCACACACACACACACAAACAAACAAAATAGAAAAAGACCCTTTCTCCTGGAAACTTGATTTTTTCCTATACTTGACAAAATAAACCCAAAGAATACCAAGGAAGCCAGGCTTGTCACCATGAATCCTTCTGCTAGCTGATGAATAAAGCTGTAGCAGACCCCCTCTGAGCAGAAGATCACAGGACGGGCGGCGGACGTTACCTATAACGGTGAGCAGCTCATAGCAGCCTCCTTCTGGCAGGACACTGCTCGTGGTCTCTTGTCTAGAGCAGGGCGCTATCGACTCTGAGCTCGCCTCATTGGTCTAAAAAAAAAAAGTTTAATAGAGAAAATGGGGCAGGACAGGAGTTGAGTGAGGTGGCAATCCAGACCCATGAGGACACTGGCATCTAAACAAACGTACCAATCTTGACTCTGGCAAAAGAAAAAAAACAAACATGGTACCAGCATGATCTGAAAACAAATAAAACATAGATATTCAGATGAATCAGCACTGGTGTCACAGCAAGTGCCGGCAGTGTCTACAAACGAGGACGGGACAGCATCAGCCTGTTCCCGTCAGCTGCTACTCTGCTTGTTTTTTCCAACTGACTGATTTGCTTTAATCTGTGAAATTCTTATTTCAGAAAAGATGTCTGGAGAAGGGTGTGTTTAGAAAAGAAAAAGGAGTCGCATAAGGAGAGGGTTCTCTTGCATTTCTTGATGTATGAGGGTCCTTTTTTAAGCTTCTGACTGCAACATCCCAAAATATCAAATGCTAAATATTGCGCTAGGAAAAATGTAGCCAGGAGCTGGACAGGGTGGCATGCATCTATATAATCCCAGTACTCGGGAAGTCGAGGAGGAGGATCACAAGTTCAAGTCTGGGCAACTGTGAGACTTAGTGAAGCCCTATCTCAAAATAAAAAAATAAAGAAAGGGCTGGGTATGTAGCTTAGTGACAAAGCCATGGCTTCAATACCTAGTACCATAAATAAATAAATAAATAAATATTTTTGAAAGAAAAAAAGGCTGTGGATATAGCTCAATACAAAGGCTCTATGTTCAATTCCCAGTACTACAAAAATAAAAAACAAAAAGTATCCAGCCAGGCACAGTGGCACAAGGCCTCTAATACTGCACTCTGGGACACTGAGGAAAGAGGACCCCAAGCTCAAGCCCAGCCTGGGCAACTTAGTGAGACTGTCTCAAAATCAAAACTAAACAAATTGGCTAGGTTCGGGCCCAGCCTAGGCTACAAAGTAAGACTCTGCCTCAAAAAAAAAAAAAATAAAATAAAATAAAATAAAATAAAATAAAAAAGGCTAGGAATAAGTGTGAAAGCCCTGGGTTGCATTTTTAGTACTAGAAAGAAAAAAAAAAAAGTAGCCAGAAGCCCCCTTCAGTAAACTGAGAGCCCGGGTTAATCATTCCCTGACATTTCTCTCTTTTTATGTGGTACTGGGGAATCAATTTGGGTACTTAGCACTTGTGTAGCACTTTCTAGGCAAGCGCTTTAACCACTTTAATCACTGAGCCATTCCTCTGGCCCTCCCTGACATTTCTGTGTGAAGTGATGCCCTGGGCTACAGCCCAAGGACAGAGCCTTCACAGCTCTGCTGTCTCCTGGGCAGAAGAAGCAATCTGTGCCCTGTCCCCGCCCACTCACTCTGTGAATGAAGCTGGCATCTAGCCACTAAGGAAGTGGGCATCACACCCCTGGTGTTGAGGGCCTGAGGCAAGGTGTCCAATGTCTGAGTGTTGCAAGCAAAACATATGGCAGGCCAACAGATGTTCATTCAACTTGGTAGGTTGAGTCTCCTTCCTCAAAACCTAAATTTCTACAGCTTATTATGGTGTTTCCCCCTCATTTAGACTCATTGTCTTCTAAATAAAATGGAGGAATCTTAGGACAGCTCATATGCTATAAGCTACATTTGTAAACCTAGCTTCTAGTTAGAAAAAAAAAAAATCTTTGTGAACATATGAAGGGCTCTTGGCTCGATACCAGCCAGAAAGATGCACACTGAGAATGTTCTGAAAAGGTGGTACCTGAACAACTATCAGGCAAGTGGTTCTGCAGAGGACCCTCCCCCCCACCCAAAAAAAAAAAAAAAAAAAAAAAAGCTCAGGTCAGGCATGGCAGCAAGCACCTGCAACCCAAGCACCCTGGAAGGCTGAAGCACGAGGGTCCCAAGTTCAAGCCCACTTTGGGCAACTTTGGAAGCTACACTTCTGCTACACTTTGTTTCAAAATAAAAAAGGTGCTCAGTGTAAAGGTTCTGGGTTCAGTCCCCAGTACTGCAATATATAAATATATGCTTGATATCTGTTATTTGAATAGGTTTTCAGAGCACTGCTACAGTGTAGCAGATCTTTGCCACAGCTCAGTTAAGTAGTTAGGGCAAATACCCCCAGTTTTGTTTTCTTTGATTTTCTTTTCTTTTTGAGACAGGGTTTCACTCTAGCCCAGGCTGGTCCTCAACTCACTGTGAAGCCCAGGCTGGCCTTAGACTCAGGACAATCCACCTGCCTCAGCCTCCCATGCTGGGATTAAAGGACTGGGCCACTATGCTCAGCTTTATGTGGTGCTGGGGAATCATATTCGGGGCCCTGTGCTTACAAGGCAAGCGCTTGAACCACTGTGCCATCTCTCCAGCCCTCTCCACTTTTCAATAACAAAAATGAAGGCCAAGATTAAATAACTTGCAAAAAAATCAAAATGGCACATACAAGACCCCAGCCCATGCTAGAAAATTAATACATCCCTCTGTTGACACTGTGTACATATATGGCTTCAAAACAGTTGACCCAGGGGAAGACTCCCAAGTGGGGCTCTCCCTCCCTTACCACTTGACAGTAAGAAAAAATCAGGCACACCAAATAGAGTCCTGTTAACAAAATACATTTGTAATTTAATTCACATTTTCTATCCTAAGATGCAGTCATACTGTTATATTTAGCTGCAGATCATCTACTTTCAAAGTTAAATACAAGAGATGATCAAAATATATACAGTTAATGTTTAAATTTTTAAAACTTCTAATTAGAGTAAGATATACTGCTATTAATCACCTTCAAAATAATTGCCTTTAAGCCAGGCACAGAGACACATGCCTGTAATTCTAGCGCTTGGGAGGCTGAGGCAGGAAGCTTGCTGTGAATTCGAGGCCAGCCTGGACTACACAGTGAGTTCAGGACCAGCTTGGACTTCAGAGCAAGAACCTGTCTGAAAGCAAAGCAAAGTAAAACAAAGCAAACCTCTCCCTCACTTTGAACATATTTATTTTACCCATCTGGTGTTCTGAAGCAATTCTGACATCACCTTTCATGTCTCTCTGAGGTGTGATACAAAGTACAGTAAATTCCAGAGCTGAGGGCTAGCCAATGGAAAGGTAGCCACGTACAGATGTTATGGTGCTGAGTGTGGTGGCGCATGCCTGGAATCCAGCACTTGGGAGGCTGAGGCAGAAGGACTGCCATGAGTCCGAGGCTAGCCTGGGCCACATAGTGAGTTCAGGACCAGCCTGGACTACAGAGGACTACAGATAGAGACCCTGTCTCAAAACATAAAACAAAACCAACAAAAACCATTATGGTGTTTCTTCACTGATATTATTCACTGGATTTGACACCGTGTGTGACTCTGTCTCTTCCCCAAAATCAAAACGACCACAAAGTGTAACCATTTTGCATTAATTCAGGACATCAAGGCAGCGAGGACAATGCACTAAAGACACCCATGAGAGAGAACTTTCAGAACCGCTCCAGAATGTGGCAGGAATGATGAGTGTGTTTGAAGTGAGGTGGAATATTTTGAGAGAGATTAATCACAATGTGTCTACTATAAATTATTTTTTAAAATTTGAAACATTTGTTCCACATTTGCTTTCAAGATGCAGAATGTGTTTTTATTTAGAAACAAAGGAGGGGGTGAAAGCTGTCTGGAAAGGGGTTGCATGTGGGCTACCCACACTTGCTGGACTTCTTGTTTGTACCATGTAATATTCTTCTCATGACTGTATCTCGGTTTATCCATCCACTCATGGACTGAGTTGCTTTCTTATTCTGTTAATGGCAAACTGTGATACTGTGAACATGTCTGAGTATGTCTTGCGACTAAAGCTTACACCTAGGAATAGTGAAAATTGACAGGTACATGAACAATCAACTTTGTGAGATCATGCCACCGTGTTTTCCACAATGGTAACAACAGTTAACACTCCACCAGCAACACATATATGTTCTGGTTGAATCTCTTTTCCACAGCAGTTGGTATTTCCAGCTTTCTTATTTTTTTTTTTTTTTACCAATCTTACCAAGGGCCTGATTTGCACAGCCCCTTTACTAATGGAGGAAAGCATCTTTTCATGCATGTACTGGCCATGTGGGTTTTCTCCATGGTGAAAATGTTTCTTCCCATCTTTTGTCTGTTCTCTATTGAATTGTAAGTGCAGGAGTTCAGCAAAGCAGGCCACCAAAACACAAAAACTGACAGTACATAAGAAAAGTTTCCACATAACATTTAAGCCAGGAAATGTACATGCTCTCTGTCTTGGGGAATCACAAAGTGTACTCCACATCAAAGGCATAGGCAGGTTCTATAGTAAGTAAACTTGTTCAGCTTTGTTTAATCTAGCAATTCCCAGTGATTTCTGTCCTGGAAACTTCTGTGTCTAACATCTGTTAAACTTTAGAACAGATAATTTGGGAAAGGCTATTTTAAGTAAAATACATGGTATAATGCTCGGTGGTCAGACAGAGGAAGAATCTGAATTTGAGTCTATCATTGGCTCTGTGAGCCCTGGAAAGTCCCTCAAACTTTTGGGACCTCTGTTTTCCCCCAGTGGTTTAGTTTCTACCTTACGGGCTTGTTGTGACTATTAGCTGGCATAAAATATATGACAGGCTCAGCACTACCTAGGGCGTAACAGATATTTAATATAATATTTAATATTTAATATAGTAACTCTTCTCTCCTCTTCTCTATTGCTGTCTTTTTAGTGACTCAACAAACAAAATGAAAGAAACAGAACCAAACACGGAGCCTGACCAATAGTTAATTGATCAATTTTGATTTTTTACACTTATCTATAAAAACAAATTCTGCGATCATTTGTCGCTGTAGCTCATTGAGTATCTTGTCTTCAGAACAGTCTTGAGACACTGGCTACTTGCCAGGTATCTCACATAGGTGACAGAGACACACAGCAAGTGGCAAATGGGGAAGTAATGTGAGCACAAAACCCAAGTTGAGAGCTCTAGAATGGGGACTCTGTTCTCTCAGAGCCGATGATGCTGTCTGAGTCTGTAAGCACTCCACCTTTTCAGCCAGCTGCAGAAAGGTCACTGGGGTACTGTCCAACCCAAACCCCCACCCTGGCCTATGAAGGTACACATGGTTCAGCCTGCCTGCCTCTCGAATCGCTTTCCTTACTGCTCTCCCTGAATCAGCTACACATTCCCTCCATGAACAGGTATGCCCCAACCTTAGAAAATCTGCACAAGCCACCCTTTATCTGAAACATCCCTGTCCTATCCACCACCCTACTCTTGTGCCCCTGCCATCTTCTCATTACTGAGGTCTCGAATGTCAACACTTAAAGAGAAGATGTCCAGCAAAGTAAAGCAGGCTCCTAGTCACTATATCAAAACAGCCTGCTCTATTTCCTTCACAGTCGGTGTCACTGCAGGTCATCTATTTCTCATTTCTCCCACCTGAAGGCAAATGCCACAAGAGACCTTCCCTATCTTGCTCAAAGATGTATTACCAATACCTAGTACAGTGACACAATTTTTTTAAAAAATGAAAAAATAATGGGAAGCAAAATTTGAGCTGTGGAGGTTTTCTTTCCATGTCCTTGTCATTCCACAGGATAAAGAAAAGCAGGATGTGCAGTTCCTTTGGAGAGAGGCTCGACATAAAGGTCCACAGAGACGATGCCAACACTCTACAGCACATCCATGAGACCCTCACGAGGGGCGGCCCAGAGATCAGAATCTGGTATCTCCAAGTGAGACAGTGCTGTAACTTTTTGCAGGTAACACTGCTACCCCAATGAAAAGCAAGTACTTTGTGAAGAGTTTCTCTCCTCTGATCTTCAAATTCCTTAAACTTTCTCTAATCTGAAAAAAAAAGTTTGCAGGGCAACTCAATCCTGAGATTAAAGTATTCATTTTACGCATTTGGGGGAACTACAATAGATACTCTTCCACTACCTCTGTCTTCCATATTTGCCAGGAGAACATATAAGACATACTGACTACCTGGCTTTATGCTAAGCACATTCCATGAAGCTCTGATAGGGAACGGTTCACTAAATTGTTAATGTAAAATTCTTGGGGCTAGGGGTATGGCTCAGTGATTACAGCGCATACCTAGTATGCACAAGGTCCTGGGTTCAGTTCCCCAGAACCACATAAGAATTAGCCAGGAGTGGCGGCACATGCTTGTAATCCTAGTACTTGGGAAGCTGAGACAATGAGTTTGAGGCCAGCTGGGCTACATACTGAGTTCAGGACCATCTGGACTATATAGCGCAAGATCCTACCTCAAAAAAAAAAAAAAAAGAAAGAAAGAAAGAAAAAAAAAAAGAGCCCTTTATGCAATCAGGAGTAGGAGTTCATAGATAACAGGGAATTCTGTACCCAATTCACTAGAAATGACCATAGAGTGGAGGCTTTCTACTTTGTGGCTATGATACGGGTCTGAAATCAAAGACTAAGTTTTAGTTAGAAAAACAAATGAACAAGCCAGAAAACAAAGGCAACACTTTGAAAGGTGATATGGACGTAAGAGGGAGGTCAGTCCATTTTACCATTTCAGATTTAGAAAAAGTCTAAATTCACGGGCAACCCACTTGGAACCCTTTTCCAGGTAGTGGCAGCTTTTATCCTTCTATCCTTTGTTCCTAAAATAAAGAACTCTTATTCTAAAAAAAAAAAGGAAGAAAGAAAGAAAGAAAAAGAAATGGTCTAAATTCAAATGAAAAGGATGGAGGACTTAGTTCACCACCTTTATACACAGTATGACACAGTTTTGTTAGTAAAATGTATATTGCCCAAGTGCTCAGAGAAATAAAACTCTTTCATTAGAATTTTTAAGTTTCCCACACCAGAAAAAAGCACTTGAAAAATATATAAGCTAATGACATCAAGAAATAATCATAAAATGATAGTTTTGCTTAAAGGGATTACAACAAAATGCACTCCAGCATCACACACACACAAAAACAGGCAGGCAGGCAGGCAGGCAAGTGAGAAGAATGCAATGAGGCAGCACGTACTCGCTACCGAACGGCACATTCTGTCCCCACAGGTTTCACACAGGACAGCGCTTGGTGTAACACCGGCAGGCATGAACACACAGAGAGTACACATAATTGGTATAGTACTCTAAAATGAAACCCAACTGCTTCTATTGGTTGCTTTTTTGGTCTCCTCAGTAGAAGAACTGGCTCTGATAGAGCAGTGCCTCACAAGAGCAAACAGCACGAGTGCTACCAACACGTTATTCAAAGAAAAACTGCTAGTCAACCTCAGCCTCCTTTACTCAATCTAGGGGCTACCCAAGGAGGGTTCAAATGTTTATAATAAGCCTGACAAAATCGGAAGTCGACTGAGGAAAGCATTATCTTATTTTTTTTTTGTAAGACAATGATTCACATTTTCCAAAACAGCCTTGGTACACAGTGCTCACCTGGTGCTAATTCCTTGGGTAAAATACACCAGAAGAGGAAACAGAACAGGGCTTTCAGCCTTTGCTAATGGAAAAAGTAAATATTCTGATTTATACTTTTAAATTTTGGATTTTTATTATTCTGAGACAGGGTCTCATGCTATAGTCCAGGCTGGTTCTGAGATAACTATATAGCCCAGACCGGCCTTGAACTCATGGCATTCCTCCTGCCTCGGCCTCCTGAGTGGCCTCCTGAGTGCTAGGATTTATAGCCATGAGCCACCACGCCCAATTTATGCGATGCTGGGGAATCAAACTTGGGTACTTAGCACTTGCTAGGCAAGTGTTTTAGGCGCTGGTTCTATTTTTAAGGCAAGAGACCTGAAGTCCTGCCTTAGGATCTGGACAGAGCTCTTTATTATCTCAGTGAACTGAATTTTATTTATTTATTTATTTACTTTGAGACAGGGTCTCATTCTGTAGCCCAGGCTGGTCCTGAACTTACCGTGTGGCCCAGGCTGGCCTCAAATTCATGGTAATCTTCCTGCCTCAGCCTCCAAAGTGCTGGGATTACAGACATGCACCACCATGCCCCCAGCTTATGTGGTTCTGGGGAGTTGAATCAAGGGTTCTACATTTGCTAGGCAAGTGTTCTAATAGCTGAGCTACACTCTTAGCTCCTGAAATTTATTATTAATAGATAAGGAGAACAGGCACTAAAAAATAACCACATTTTATACTAATTTTTTTTTGAGATGGGGTCTTGTTCTCTATTATTCCAGGCTGGCCCTGAACTTACTATGGAGCCCATGCTCTCCTTGAGCTCAAGGTAATCCACCTGCCTCAGCCTCCCAAGTACTGGGATTACATTACAGGGATGCACCACCAGGCTTACGTGGTGCTATGGAATCAGACCCAGGGCCTAGCACTTGCAGGCAAGTGCTCTAATGGTGGAGCTACACCCCTAGCCTGTGAAATTTATTTTGGGAGGCGAAGAGGTGGTGGGTAAATAGAAGGGTTCGGAAGGGGAGGAGACTTTAATCTTTAAAAGAGACAAAGAAAATGCCTGAGATATTTTCCAGTTTTCAAACTATACATCAGCCTTTCCAAGGTGAAACCTGAGTCCCCACAATAAAAGAATTACACTACAAATAAAGCTCAATGACAGAGAAGCAGAACATAAGATGAAAAGCCACCAAAACACATAAAATTCACAATAAATTATTTCCATGCAACAGCCACAATGTTCGATCCTAGAAGATCACTTACTTTTCTCCGAGTGTCACCCGGAGGCTGCTCTGGAGTAGAGAAATTGATTGTTGGCATTTTGTTGTTTTAGGAGAAGACACACCCACACTTAGAACAGCAATTACTGTATTCAGGACTACACTTATTAATAGAAACCACTTAAAGAGTCATTACAGCAAAAAATGCCTGAAGTGCTACACGTACACACACATGCCCAGGTCCACAGTGCAAAGCTATGGCGAGGGGGGGTTTTCAACACCCACCTCCAGCTCTCTGAGAAGCCCAGTTACTCTGAGTGTGCTTTACTGGTGCGACTCAGCTGCTTCGGTACAGGCCGTCCACTTACTCGTCATCAGCACACCATGTTATTTTGAGTAGACTGCTTTCAGTCGTATTTTGTAAGCCAAAAACTTCATTTTCCTTCCCATTTTTTCCCCAGTGCCAGAAGTCAAACCGTGAGCTTTGCACATGCTAGATAAGTGCGCCACTGAGCTATTCCTTGAGTCCAAAAATTCCTTTAATTTTATTTGTTGAAACAGGGTCTCAGGCATGAGCCACCGAGTCCAGCTAGCATGCGGTGATGGGGGAATCAAACCCAGGGTCTTGTGCTTGTGAAGCCAAGTGTTCTCATCACCAAGCTATTCAGTCCCTCCAAAATTCATTTTGAAATCAAAGAGACAGTTGCCTATTTCCGAGGGAGTGAGGGGACTATATAAACTAATGAGGGTTTTTTGTTTTGTTTTGTTAGCAAAAAACGTATCTTAGTAGAGCAACACATGTATGAAGGATCATTATCCAGTGTGACTCTCCAAAGCCATGAGCATTCTATTCTGAACACAAAGTAAAGGCTTTACGGTACTCTGATATTCACAGTGGGAATGAACAACTGCAATAGTATCCTATTCTTGAATCAGACAAAATCTGTATGCGCTTTTGATTTTCACCATTTTTAATAAAGTATAAAAATCATTAAAGTGGGGCCTAGTGGTAAAGCATTTGCCTAGCATGAATGAGGCCTTTGATACAGTCCCCAGCATCATATAAATATACATATATACATACATACATACATACATACATAGAGTAGTAATGCCAGGTATGGTGACACATGCCTGTAATCCCACCACTCTGTAGCCTGAGGCAAGATTGCAAGTTTTAGCATAGCCTGGGAAACTTAGTGAAGCCTCAGGATCAATAATTTTTAAAAAGGGCTGGGGAATGTAGCTCACTGGATTCAAATCCTCAGTATCTCAAAAATAAATAAATAAATAAACATCATATAGTTCTAAATATCCTAAACTATACAGAATCAGAGAAGTAAGTCTAATCATCAAGGAAAATGCTTTTTCATAAGACATAGCATCTTGCGGGTATAGCTCAGTATGAAGGTCCTGGGCTCAATTCCCAGTACTACAAGAGAAAAAAAAAAGAAAAGAAAAAAAGAGAAAGAAGTAAATAATACATATATTATCTACATATATTGATAATGGAGATGACTGCAAAGTAAATTAGCCTCCATCTATAAAAATAGGAATGCACCTCCTTTAGACATGTGTTTTCTGGTACCCAACAGAAGTAGTTGCTTAACACAGTTTATCAAAGATAAGAAGGCTAGAGAATGGATTAAGAGAAAAAGAGTAAAAGACAAATTTCAAGTCGTATCAGACTTAATAATATATACTTTAGGGGCTGGGGACATGGTTCAGTGGTTAGAGGTTTTTGCCTAGCAGGTGCAAGGCCCTGGGTTTGATTGCCAGCACCACTAAGAATTAGCCAGGTGTGGTGGCACATACCTATAATCCCAGCACTCAGGAGGCTGAGAAAAGAGGAGTACCATAAGTTCCAAGTCACCCAGGGCTATATAGTGAGTTCAGGACCAAAGTAGACTGTACATAGAGATCCTGTCTCAAAACACAAAAAACAAACAAAAAGAGAGGCTGAAGGAATAGCTAAGAGGTTAAAGCGCTTGTCTAGCAAGCTCAAGGCCCTGAGTTGATTCCCCAGCATCACATAAGCCGGGCGTGGCGCACGCCTGTAATGCTAACACTCAGGAGGCTGAGGCAGGAGTACTGCTGTGAGTGAGTTCGAGGCCAGCGTGGACTTCATAGTGAGTTCAGGACCAGCCTGGATTGCAGTTAGGTGAGACAAAACAAAACAAACAAACAAACAAAAAGAACAAAACAAAACAACACAGCATGGACTTTATCAAGTTGTAACAATATACAGAACAACATGCTCACCCTCTTCAGATCAGACGCTAGGGTACTGCTAAAAGGCAGCCAGAGATCCTACACTCCAGATACTAATCCAAAAATCCGTTCATTTAATTCACATTCACTGGGTACAGTGAGACGCACCTGTAATCCCACTACTGGGAACACTGAAATGGGCAGATTTTAAACTGTGATTCAACCTGGACAATTTACTACTTGACAAAAAGCCTGCCTCAAAAAAGGGGAGGGGGAAGGAGGCTTCCCAGCACTCAGGAGGCTGAGTCAGGAAAACTTCCGTGATTTTGAGGCCAGCCTGGGCTACATAGCAAGTTCAAGACCAGCCTGGACAGAGCCTGGCAGAGCAAACTCCTGTCTTGCTAAACAAACAAACAAATAAATAAATAAATAAATAACTGGGCCTGAGGATGTAGCGCAATGTAAAGGCTCTGGCTCCAGTCTCCTGCATGAAGGGAAAAGGGGAATGAATGGACAGTAATCAGACAAATACTTAGAAGAAACATACATGCCTCCAAGTAAATGCTGCCCTGGCTTTGTAACAATCATGACAGGCCAAAGACAACTGCCAGGTGATTCATCAAATCTTTGGAGAAACAACTGATTCAAAAGGGGCCAAAAATCTAACAGCTGTAATTTTATGCTTGCCCTTAGAATTACTAATTTCTATAAACTGGCCTACTCAAGAAAAGAGCAGTGATATTTATCCCGAAGTGGGACCTAAGTGCCATACTCTACTTACCTCCAAATAGTTCCAAATCTCTTAAGCCCTCAACAATGAATTTTTCCGAGACCCACCGCTAAAGAGGAAAACCCCAAAGAGAATTAGTTATTTCTTCCAAGCCACGATGAAATAGTTATCAGCCTTTAGAGAGACAAATATAAAAACAGAATCGTGCAGTACAGAGGATACATTTCATTGAAAAGAATCCTGAAATAAACTGTAAATAATAGATTAATTCCTTTCTGTATTCATTACCTAATCTTAGGTAAAAGAATGACTAATCTGTTGATAGGCGGGAAATGCACAGTACTGGCCTTACTAATGAAGAATGCTTTTGTCTTTTCCATAAATTAAACTACTTTTAGCTCCACCTTAATTACTCATTCCATAGCTACCTATTACCAGATGCTTTGGATTATGAATGCCAATTTGAAAAGTATTATTGGAATTCAAAACAGAAAATGAAAGTTTTTCACAAGCATCAATTTGGAAGCACAGCAAGCTGCATATTCTTTTATCCCTAGGATTTCTAAAGGCAACATCATTTATGTTTCCTACCAAGCTCACAACGACCAAATTAGCAGGATCAATCTACTGTTCACTTTACTGGCCTATTTCAAATGAGTATAAGATTTCCACCAGACTAATCAGGAATCTGGTTTCACCCGAACCAAGTGAAGTTAAACTAGAAAAGTAGCTCACTTGGAAAACAATGGGACCAAGACCGTATTTCATTTAAGAGCTGGTGCTAAAAGCTGGCATGCACACATTCTTTCCACTGAGCAGAGTTCAAGGAGAGATTCAGTTTTTCCTTTTAATTAACACTGAAGCTTATGTTTTACAGTTTCTAAATATTTTTTACATATACAGACATAATAAAAGAGATTAACATTCTGGAAGAAGTTGTGTAATACAGATTGTGAATAGGAACTATAAAACCATTCTCTGCCTTTCTTTATAAATTTTTTTTTCCAAAAAAAAGGGTAACATCCTAAAGTAAAAAACTTAATATATGCGGTGCTAGAAGTGCCTACTGTGCTCAAGACTCTGGATTCAAGCTCCAGCACTAAAAATAAGAAACAACAACCAAAAACTTATTTGCACTGTACCACAAAATGTAAGCTGTACTTTAATATTTAAAGAGTACTAAACCCATGTCTAATAGTACTTATATATTGCATGTTAAATTTTTAAAATAATTACTACTGAATTTAGAAATTAAGTACTTGATCATGAAATAAGATACTAGGGCTGGGGGTGTAGCTTAGTGGTTAAAGAGCCTGCCTTGCACATGCAAGGCCCTGGCCTCGAGTCCCCAACACCATACATACCACATAAAAATTAGCTGGAGGCGATACACTCAGGAACTCTCCCAGAGGGTGAGAGTTTTCATACCTCTGTCCTTTGTTTCTAAATAAAGACTTGTTCTACCTAAAAATAAATAAATGATTTGAAAAATTTTAAATTAAAAAATAAAAATTTTGCCAGCTATAATTCCAGCACTTTGGAGGCTGAGGCAGGAGGACTGTCTTGAGTTCAAGGCCAGCATGGGCTATCTAGTGAGTTCAGGGCCAGCCTGGACTACAGAGCAAGACTCTATCTCAAAAAATAAATAAATAAATAAATAAATAAATAAATAAATAAATAAATAAATTAGTAATGATCTTACTTCAGAAAAAGTGTTCTGGTAATTATAACTTGGTGTCAATTTTTAAAAACACATAAACTTATCCAAATAGAGGAAACAAGGAGATCTTTAGCAGTTGTTGATCTAAATTGACAAAGATCACTAATTGACTGATAGTCATTCAAAAATAAGCCATGTTCTGTGTATTCTCCATCATACAAGGCGCAGGACATGAAGGCTCTTTTCTCAGGTGTTGAGGTTGCAGTATCTGCCTTACTTGCTACAGCTCTCGCTTCTACATGATTCTGAACATTACATAATAAAAATCCACCTATAACATCTACCAAATACTTTACTTTCAGAAAATAAAAATAGTAAAACCAGAAGAATGGAAACACTCACCCTAATTCGCTCTGGTTTACTTACAAGAAAAGACATGAGTTCCTAATATGTAGACTTACTTCAATTTCAAAAACTTAAACCTAAAAGGAAAATAGAAACAGGTTGGTTAGTCAAAACTCCTCTTAAATTTTTTTAATTTTCTATTTTTTTTTGAGACAGTATTTATATATTCCAGAACAGCCTGAACTCACCATGCAGCCTATCCTAGCCTGGAACTCACAGCAATCCTCCTGTCTCAGCCTCCTGAGTGCTGGAATAACCAACTTATGCCACCATGCCTGACTAATTTTTTTTTATGTGGTGCTAGGTGATCAAACCCAGGACCTTGTGCATTCTAGGCAAAGTACTCTAACTACTGAAGTACTGAGGTATGCCCCAAACCATTACTCTTAAATGTCTGTATGGGGACTGGAGGAATAGCTCAGCAGTTAAAGTGCTTGCCTAGCAAGTACTAAGTCAAGCGCTAAGTACCCAAGTTTAATTCCCCAGCACCACATAAATTGGGCGTGGTGGCGCACACCTGTAATCCCAGCACTGGGAGGGTGGGGGGGGGGGGCCTGAGGCGGGAGGATTGCTGTGAGTCCAAGGCCAGCCTGGACTCCATAGTGAGTTCAGGACCAGCCTGGGCTACAGAGCGAGACCCTGTCTTAAAAAAAAATAGTAATGTTTGTATGGCTATGCTTTAACAGTCTTTGACATTTATCCACCGATTCCTTCCATGGCAGGTATGATTAAGCTCTTCTATATCAACTTCCTCTACCCTACTTCCTGCTCTCATTCTCCCAACATTGTTTTGACATAATTTTTGGTTATATCAATAATTCATAGTTCCATAACTATGACTATGCAAAGTGGTTCACCGTGAAGGAAGGTAGCAGAGACGACCTCGGATCCTTTCTTGCCTGTGGCGCTGAGGATTTAGCCTTGGGTCTTACGCATGCTAACTGTGCATTCTCTCACTGAGCTACAACACTCCCAGATGCAGGTTTCCTTGTTTTGTTCCTTTGTGGCACTGAGGATCAAGTCCAAGGCCTTTACACTATGTTTTTTCCTTGTATTGACGATCCAACCTACGCCTTCATTGTGAGCTACACCCTCAGCCCATTTTTTAGTTTTGATTTTTGAGGCAGAGTCTCCCTAAGTCACTAAGCTGCGAAGGCTAAGTCTGCAGGTCAGTCCTCCAGCCTCAGGCTCCCAGAGGACTCTGAATCACAGCCTGCATCACCAGGCCTAGACCCTGTCTCCTGTCTTGTGTACTTGCTTTCCCCGCTTCAGTTAATAACTGCCTCAACTGTTCACTTGCTTGGTTTCCTTTATAATTTTTGTTGATGTAAAAGTAACAACCTTGCCTTAAAGGAAATAAGAAAAGGGCTTATTGCGAGCCAAATATGAATGACCACAGTCAGGATCATGGACTCAAGTTACCCTGAATGATGTGAAAAAAAATATAAGTGAAAAGGGCTGGGGGCGCAGCACAGTAGTTGGAATGCTTGTCTAGAAAGCACAAGGCCCTGGGGTCGATTTCCCCACCACCGCAAGTCAACGTGGTAGTGTAAACCTGTAATCCCAACACTTGGGAGGCTGAGGCAGGAGGATCACCATGTGTTCAAGGCCAGCCTGGGCTACAGAATAAGTTCCAGCCCAGCCAGGAGTACAGAGTGAGGCCCTGTCTCAAAAAGAAAAAAAAAGTTTAAAAATGATGTAAGCAAAAGAAAGTGAGTGAAAGCCAGGTGTGGCGGCACATACTTGTAATTCCAGCCCTGGGAGGCTGAGGAAGGAGGGTCACAAACTCTGGCCCAGCCTACATAAATTAGAGAAACCTTACTCAAAGTCAAAAACAAAAATGGTCTGGGAACATAGCTCACTGCAAAGGCACTGAGTTCAATTCCCAATATGAAGAAAAAAAACTTGAAAAAATGACATAACCTTTTATAGCCAAAGAACAAAGACAATCATAAATATATATATTCAAGGGGATGGAGATCCAGCATAGCAGTTAGATTACTTGCCTAGCAAGCATAAGGTCCTAAGTCTGATTCGCCAGCACCATATCAACTGGATGTGGTAGTACACACCGCTAATCCCAGCACTGGAAGGCTGAGTCAGGAGGATTCCTGACATACATTCAACAAGTAGGGCATAGTTCAATGGCGCTGGCCTCTAATACCAGCACTCTGAAAGACTGAGGCAGAAAGGTGGGGACATAGCTCAGATTGTTCAATCCCCAGAACCTAAATAAAAAAATAAAATTGTCAAGCAATAGAGTATTTTTTCCAAAGGAACTAAGGCAGCTTAATAAGCCCAGGATAATTTTCATTCTAGACATATAACTACCTTTCCACACGTTGATGTTCTGCTAAGGCATAGTCAGATTACCTGCAGAATCTTCAACATAAATGTAGCTTCTGAAGAACTTCAGTTTCACATTTTTATTAACTTACTCCACTCATGAATTCTAATGTTTTCCCCTAGAGATGATCTTCCCAGGGCCCTGTGTTCTCCTGTTATAACTGGGGTTAGCAGACCTCTAGGTGGGCTGCACTTGTCTGGTATTTATCATTTATTGTGGAACTGCAGATTAACCCTGGGCCAGGGCCTTCCCACAGAGCTACTCCTCCTTCAGTGTTTTAGTTTCTGACTTTGAGACAGGATCTTGCAAAGTTGCCCAGGTTAAGCCCAAACTTGCTGTCCTCCTGCTTCAGCTTCCCAGAGTGCTAAGATTACAAACCTGTGCTACCTGGCCTGGCTTGACATTTATTTTTCACAGTTAAGAATTTAAATCCAGAAAGGCTGAAATAATACAGGATGACCAAGTAGGGTTTACCTAGGAATAAAAGACTAATGTAAAATTTAATAATGAACCACTGTATATAAGTATTTTTGTTTGAAGTTGTTGATAAAGAAAAATTTATTGGAATTTTTCAGAAATCAATTTAATTTTACTTCATGTAACTAAGTAAATGAGAAAAAAAGTCATCTTGACAGATGAAGAAAAAGCATCTGACAAAATTTAACACCAATCTATGATTTTAAAAAGTTCTCAACCACATAGGGCTAGGAAGATCTTCAATGTTGGAAAAGACAAGCACAGAAGTTTACAGCTGACATTATACTTAATCATGAAAAGAACGAATGGGATCTCTCCAAGAACAGACGGGAAGCAGGAACATCCACTCCCACTTCTGCACATTACTACAGATGTCCTGGCCTGTGCAAAAGGCAGGCAGAAATTATAGGCAAACAGATTAGAAAGGAGAGTGTAAAACTACTCACAGACATGATTGCATATGTAGAAAATTCTAAGAATTCTACCAAAGAAAAAAAGTATTAGGGCTGGATGAATAGCACAGAGGTTAGAGCATTTGCCTAGCAAGAGCAAGGCCTTAGGTTCAATTTCCCAGTACCACATTAACCGGCACTCAGGAGGTTGAGGCAGAAAGACTGCTGCGATGAGGTCAGCCCAGGCTACAGAGTGAGTTCAGGACCAGCCTGGACCACAGAGCAAGACCCTGTTTTAAGAAAAAAAAAAAAAATCAACAAAAACATATTGTGGGAAGCCAAGGCAGAAAGGATCCACATGCAAGCTTAGCCTAGGTTAGCAAGACCCTGTCTCAAAAATAAAGAGCACTGGTGATACAGCTCATTGCCCCAGTTCAGTATCCAGCAACACACATACATATACACACACACAAAATGTTATATAATTAATTACTATATATGAAATTGCCTAGAGGAACTAAAGATTAAAAATCAGCTAAGTATAGACATACAATATTCATAGGATGTCAATTCTCCCCAAACTGACCCATAATTGAATTCCAGTCAAAATTTCAGCAGCTTCTTTAAAGTAACTAAGTAAATTCTAAAATATATACGGAAAGCTGAATATGTAGCTCAGTGATAAATTTTTTGCCCAGTATGCACAAAGCCCTGGGTTCGAATTCCAGTAACACAAAAATAAAATAATGTATATGGAAATATCAGTCATCTAAAATAGCAAAAAAATAACTTTGAAAAGAAAAACAGTACTGCCACTTTAGAAAATAGTGGGGTTTTAAAGTTGTGTTTTCTTGGTTTTTTTATTCCTCTTTTTGTGGTTATTAGGAATCAAACCCAGGGCCTTTATACTGAGCTATCTACCCACCCCACTTTGCCACTTTTTTGGTTTTGATTTTGAGACAGGGTCTTGCTAAATCACTAAGCTGTCCAGGCTGGGCTTGAACCTGTGATCCTTTTGCCTCATGCTGGATTACAGGGCTGTGTCCTGCGGCCCCGCTTAGAATATAGTTTAGCAGCTTTAAACTCAACAATCCAATTTGTATCTACTTGAGAGAAATGGAAACACATTTTCACAGAGATTTATACATGAATTTCATAACAGTTATTAATAAAAATCACAAATAGAAAACCACCCAAGTACCCATAACCAGTAGAGGGCAAACACAAGGAACAGACACACCAACAGACTACTAGTCATTAATAAAAAGAAAATATTGATACATGCAATGATCTCAAATGGATGAATCTCAAAAATAGTATAGTCAAGGCTAGATGCATGCATAGGCCTATAATCTTAGCACCCTGGAAGGCTGAGGCAAGAGGATCACAAGCTTGAGCCCTGCCTGGGCACTTAACAGCTAACTTAGGAAAGGCTGGAGAAATAGCACAGCAGTTAAAGCACTTGCCTCATAAGTGGAAGTCCCCGAGTTTGATTCCCCAGCACCACATAAATGAGCATAGTGGCACGCACCTGAAATCCCAGCACTCAGGAGGCTGAGATAAGAGGATTGGTATTGAGTTTGAGGCCAGCCTTGGCTGCACAGTGAGTTCAGGACCAGTCTGGACTACAGACTTCTTGAGACCCTGCCTCAAAAAAAGGGAAAAACCTTTGAAATGGTTCAAAGATAATAAAATCAAGATTAAGGTAGAAAACCAGAAGCTGTTAGGAAAGTTAATACCTAGGAAAGAGTATGATAATTTCAGTACTTACTTTTACTACTTAAATGATAAAGATAACCAAGAACACTAAAAAGCAGCTAATGGTACACTACAAGTAACCTAAGATCGAAAAGGCATACTTGGGCAACGCTTTTCAGGTCCCCTGCTAGTTAGTGGAAGCTTTCCCCTCTGACCTTGTCTTTCCAAGTAAACGACCTGTCTTATACCTTGCAATAAAAAAAAGGAAGAATGAAAGGAAGAAAATTGTACATGAGTGTGGTAGTATGGAATAATATAGTGGGAAAAAAGCATAAGTTTTGAAATCACACAAGTGTGATAAGAATCAAGGTCTCATCAGTGTTAATTTGATGAGTTTGGTTTGCTGGATCTCAACATCTCTAAAACAATGTTAATAATATTTATCTTATAGGTGGGCTGCATATATCTTTCTCTCTAATGGTGAGGCTTATAAAAATTGATTTCTTTCCTTTTTTCCTTTTTAGGTGGGAATATTGAAGGCTGGACACAGGGCTTTCCCACCGAGCTGTATTATATCCCAGCTTTTTTTTTTTTTTTTTTTTTTTGAGACAGGTCTCACTCTTAGTCCCAGCTGGTCCTGAGCTCACTATGTAGCCCAGGCTGGCCTTGAGCTCATAGCAATCCTCCAGTCTCAGCATCCGAGTGCTGGGATTACACACCTACACCACCACACCTTTATTGCTCATTTTTTTTTTTTGTGGTGTTTTTTTGTGGTGTAGAAGACTGAACTCAGGGCCTTGACTGTGCTAGGTAAGCACTCTACCACTGAGCTACATGTCCATCCCTGAAATAGCTTTATTAGTTAGAAGCGGAATTAATCAGTTACGTAAGAGTCTGCTGCTATCTGGAAATGCTGATTCTGAAGTGAGAATGCGACCTTATTCTTAACTAACACAAATCATATACACTTTCTATAAATCTTACAGAAATCTTACTTTCTGTAAGTATGAGCACTAGGACAATGTGATGTTTACATTAAGAGCACTGATGGAATAACTATTATAGGGAAGCACATACACTTACGTGTGCTACTGTCAGGTAATCTTAAAAACCCAAAACGTATACTAGGGACAAGATTCAACAGACAGCAAAGCAGATCTCATGAGTACCTACTCTGACAGGGTCCTAGTGTCTGCTCTCAGCAATACAAAAAAAGCGGGGCGAGAGGGGGATGATGCAATCCTGAAAAATATGGAGCTTACAAACTAGTTGTAGAAGACATACAGGTTATATATCAAGACAAGACAAGACATAGAAATGAATGCTGGGAAATTTCTTATATAGTTCAGTAAAAGGAAAAACTTTAATATTATGAGCTGCAGTAGATCTAGATTTCAGGTCAAATAGGACTTAAAGAAACTGGGAATTTTGACCAAACATAGCATAAGCTACTATATAGTATAATCTTTATTTTGTATACAGGTTTATCTCCTAACTTCTACAATAGTCCCTACCATACACTAGACAATCAGCAATACAAAATTACTGACCCAATGTGCAGAGAAGTGTTAACCCCTTGTATATATCTTCCAGTTTACTACACACACACACACACACACACACTTTTTTTGAGACAGGGTCTTGCTCTGTAGTCCAGGCTGCCTTTGGACTCATGGAAATCCTCCTTTCTCAGCCTCCCAAATGCTGGGATTATGGGCATGTGCCATCATGCCTGGTTTATGTGGTGCTGGGGAATCGAACTGGGGTACTTAGTGCTTGACTTAACTACTAAGCCATTCCTCCAGCAGCACCTCTCCCCCACCCACACACCAATTTTTGAGATAGTTTTTCTATGTAGTCCAATCTAGCCCAGTCCTAAACTCACTACGTAGCCCAGATGGCCTTGAACTCCAGCAATCCTCCTTCCTGTCTCAGTCTCCCAAGCGCTGTGATTACAGGCTTGTGCCACCACACCCAGCTAAGTTTTCTGTGTTGCTGGGGAACTGAACCCAGGGCTTTGTGTACTCCAGCCAAGTGCATTAACTGATGAGATACACGCCAAGCCCAAACTCCTTGCATATAAAGACACCAAACAGGCCTTCAGTACAAATTAGAATGCAGATTTTATTCAACAGATCATAGGAAGCCACTGTGGATTCTGAACAGAAGATGACAAACACACAACAGTGGTCTAAGGCAATGGCTCTCAAACTTTATTGCGCATGTATATCACTTGAGGTTCTTGTTTAAATGCAGATTTTGTTTCAAAAGGTCTAGAATGGGGTCTGAGAATTCTAACCCTCTCCCAGGTGGGGTAATGCTGATGATATATGAACCATCACATTAACTAACATTTGAGAAACTGTGCTCCAAAAATATCATAAGGAATGTTCATCTGCAACGGATGAAGGAGAAAGGTAAACATAACCCAGAGAAGGGAATGCCAGTTAGAAAATAATTCCAGACTAGGGGGAGTGGGTAGCACAGTGGTCAAAGTGCTTGCCTAGAAAACACAAGGAGCTGGGTTTGATTCCCCAGTACCACATAAACCAGGTGTGATCTGTAATCCCAGCACTCGGGAGGGTGAGGCAGGAGGACTGCCTGAGTTTGAGGCCAGCCTGGACAGAGCAAGACCCTGACCCCACGCCCCCAAACCCAATTACTCATACGGTAGACCACATACATGGTGTTAAGACTTGTGGCATTAAGAGCATAAGTTCTATGCTCTGGGTCTGGGAGTGAAGCTCAGTGGTTAAACAATCTCCAATATCATGAAAGAGAGAGAGACAGAAACAGATGAGTGGAAAAGAAGAATAAAATAATGGAATAATAATTATAAGGTAGAAAGAACAACAAAAGTCAGCTAGCCTGTTTTCTGCCTTTGGAGACTATCTCACAAACTCATGGATATATGGTTATTTCACCTCTGCTTGAAAAATTCCCATGCCAGAAACTTAGCACCTCATCAGGGTGCCCATTCTACTTGTGGACAACTAATTGATGAGTGCTGTTTTTTTCTGTGTCCTAACATTAATATTTTGGAAAAGAATAGTGTATCAAGACAGAAACAGGACCAGACTTAGTGGTGCAAGTTTGTAATCCCAGGACTCTGAGAAACAGACGCAGAAGGACTACAAGTTCAAACCCAGCCTGGGTGATTTAGTGAGAACCTATTTCAAAGTCAAAAACAAAAATAGGAGCCAGGCTGGTGCACTCCTATTATCCCAGCACCCTGAAAGGCTGAGGCAGGGATCACCAATTTAAGACCAGCATGGGAAACTTATGAGATCCCCTGTATTAAAATAAAAATAAAAAATGGTGGGGCTGGAGGCACAGCTCAGGATTTAAAGAGCCTGCCGAGCAAGCCCACCCTGGGGGCTCAATAGTACATAACCTAGTTGTGGTGATGCATGCCTGCAATTCCAGCAAAGGGAGGCTCAGGCAGGAGGACTGTTGTGTGTTAAGGCCAGCCTGGGCTACACAGCAAATCCAGGACAAGCATGGACTACAGAGTAAGAACTTGTCTCAAATTGAAAAAAACAAACAAACAAACAAAAAAACACAAAAACCAGCAGCCAACTTACAATGTATGTGACAGGCACTGTGCTTTACAACAATCAACTCACAAAAGCACTACCATCCTCCATTTCCCAGTGCAGGCAAGTAAGGCTTAGGGAAGTTAAATGCTCAGTGCCACAAAGGAAAGTGGTAAAAAAATGATTAAATCTGTTCCACAGTTAGATTCCCAGAGCTCTCCAGTGCAACACACAAACCTAGAGAGAAGTTTCAAGTCTGAGTGTACAAAAGATAAAATAACTGAGAAAACATCGCCTCATCAGCAAATGAGACTGACCAGGTGCCCAGGGGTACAAAAGGAATTCATTTACTCAAGTTACATTTGTCTTTTCTATCTTTGTTACTCATTCTCTAAACTTCCTTCGCCTCTGGAGTCACAACTACAAACGCTGAATTCGGGCCAACGAAACCTAAAGAATGAGGAACAGAACCACAGGTGGAAGAGGCTCTTGGCCTGAGGCAACTAGTCAGATGTAGTTTCTCCGTCAAGTCTCAGGGACCAGAAACAGTCGTGGGTGCCTCTAGAAAGTATGAATCAGCCCGTGAAGAACTGTCCACAAAATGGAAAATAGTTCTGCTTCAACAGACAGTACAATTAAAAGAGCATCAAGGCCGACAGCTCTTCCTGAGGGGAGGGGATGTCAACTTAAAGTATGTATGGATCTTAGTAGGTTACGCACAGGGGTCAGTTCCCCATTTGCCGAGACCCGAGCACAATTTAGCCACGTGTGATCCCTCATGGTCACTCTCTCAAGCCCATCTCTGGCCCCACAATTACTGTGGGCACTTAGACATTCTAAGGGAAAAAAAAGGACAAAGAGGAACTCTCCATTTTGCTCTTGTACCCTTAAGGGGTCTTGATCCGTCCAGCCCCAGGTGAGACTTGAGTCGAGGGGGAAGGGGGACCGGCAGCGCTAAGATCCGCTGCGATTTTGCTGGGCAAGTCATGATGACACCTAGTCCCAGGTTTCTCACTTGGGAGCCGCGGGGAAGAGGCGGTGAGGTAGCAAGGGAAGAAGGAAGGGAGGGACTCGGCATCTGCCGGCCAGGCCCAGGCCCATTCTGTCCTCGAGTTTGGGGCCCCTCGCTACGAGAACCCAGGACGCGGGTCAGTGGGGGCCCGCGGACAGCGAGGGCGAGCCGTGGTGACCGCCTCGACCAAGGCCCACCCCTGAGAAGGCACCAGCGTCAGGGCGAGAGGGACCGGTCCGCGGAGCTCACCAGGCGGCCCGCCACCCGGTACCTGGTCCTGGAGTTAGCGCGCAGTCCAGACCCGTCTCGGCTCCGCCTCCTCAGTTTTGTGGCCGCGCAGCCGCCAGGCCGGTTGATGGGCGGGAGGTGCGCGACATGCCATGCGCAGTGGGCGGTCCTTTGGTGGCGCCGGGGACCGCCCCGCCCCGCGCGCCTGGGGAAGTTCCGCTCCGCCCTGGCCCCGCCCCGCGGGCGTAGAAGGGGAAGCCCCGCCCCAGCCCCCACGCTGGGAGTCCTTGCCAGTCTTCCGGGGCTTCCTTGGGCCCGTGCGGTTTCGCCTGCGTAGCTCTTCTCTAGTCCTGTTACCCTTTTCACGCGGTGACCACTTGGGGGCATGCTGTCTCGGAAAGGATCCATTTTCCAACTGTGAGGCAGGCAAAAATCTAGCATGTTGGTTTCCAACCCCGTAAGGTCCGAAAGGGCCTCTTGAAGACTGTCCCCATAGCAGCAAGGATAGAAAGTAGGCTAATTTAAGAAATGACTAGTCAAGAGGACTGGAGAAAACACTGGCTGCTGGCGTGGCTACTTTGGGGAAAGTTTTTATTTTTCCAAAATCATTTTATGGAGTAGGGTTTAAATGGAAAGAAAACGTTTCACACTTCCTTTAGATATTTCAGATGCCTCAAGTTGGCTTCTCTGGCACTTCAAAAGTGGAACGCCACCCATTCTCTGTCCCTAAGTCCTTACCTGTAAAATGATTATAAGAACTGAACCCTTCCTCATACCATACACAGACTTGTCCAGTTTGAAGAACCTCTGATAACGTTTGCCTTGAAGGGGAAGCCAGCCCCTGCCTAGGCGTGCAGGGCTCTGGAAATGTAGTCATCATATGGTGGAACAAAATTCCCTTTTGTGAGAGGAGGGCAATTAGTTTTATTGTCCTACCTCCACCCGACTGGGGAGTGAACCCAGGGCTTTTGCTTTCAGCTACATCCCCGGCCCTTATTTTTTCTTTAGCTCAGGCTGGGCTGGAATTTGCCAGTTGCTTCTGCCTCCCAGAGTGGTGGGATTACAGGTGTGTGCCTCCAACCCCAGGTAGGCTTACTTGTGGTATGGATTGTTTTGCTTTTGGTACTGAACATTGAACCCAGGGCCTCTGCACTGTGCTACATCCCCAGACCTTTTTTATTTCATATTTAGTGAATTTTACTAGTTCACTAAATTGCCCTGACTGAACTTGAATTTGTGATCCTTCTGACTCAGCTTCTCTGAGTGCTGATATTACAAGCTTGTGCCTCTAGGCCTGGCCTTTTTAAAAACTTTTAAGACAAGGTCTCATTAAATAATAATGCCCTGCCGGGGCTTTGATTCTCAGTCTTCATGCCTCAGCTTTCTACAATGCTGGGATTCAGACCTCTACCACAAGGCCCAGCTGACAATGGTCTTCTTAACCCAGGAGGGCCATTATGGTTTGGATCATAAACGTTTCCAAAGGGCAGTAAATGTTGCTGACTGCCAAGCCAGACATGGTGGCATATGCCTGTAATCCTAATCCCCTACCACTTTGGAAGACTTAGGCAGGAGGATTGCAAATTCAAGCCCAGGCAAATGAGTTCTTGTCTCAAAGCACAAGATAAAATGAGCTGGGGATGTAGTTCAGTGTGAAGGCCCAGGGGTCAATCCTCAGTCACACACGCACACAGCCAGCCAGCCTGTGGTAGTTTGGAAAATGGTGGAAACTTGCGAAGCCCTAGTGGAGAAAGTTGGGCCACTGAGGGCTGGGATTACAGGCCTGTGATCCTAGGCCCGGCACAGTGATGACTTTTAGTTTTTATTTTATTTTATTTATTTTTTTGAGACAAGGTCTTACTCTGCAGTCTAGGCTGGTCTTAAACTCACTATGTCACCCAGGCTGGCCTCGATCTCATGGTAATCCTCCTACTTTACAGGTATGTGCCACCATGTTCACCTTATGTGGTACTGGGAATCAAACTCAGGGCCTTGAGCTTGCTAGGGGAGTGCTTTAACTTCTGAGCTATTCTCCCAGCCCAACAGTGATGTAATTTAATGATCAGAAACAAATTAGTTATAGGCCTATACTGTTTTTTTTTTTCCTTTGAGACAGTGTCTTACTCTGTAGCCCAGGCTGGTCCTGAACACAGCATGGAGCCCAGGCTGGCCTTGGACTCATGACAATGCTCCTACCTCAGCCTCCTTGAGTGCTGGGATTACAGGCATGCGCCACCATGCCCAGCTTATGTGGTGCTGGGGAATCAAATTTAGGGCCTTGTACTGCGCTTCAACTGCTGTGCCATTCCTCCAGCCCCGAGGCCTATACTTTTGTAACTCCAGAAAAGTCAAGGCGGTACTCTGAGATTTTTGTCAATCAGTTTAATATTTGCCCATAGGTAGTTCATATAATACTCAAATTACAAAATTAGCTGCCATGGTCCAAATGTGTGGGGTTTTAAGCTTATATTACTCAAAAGATAGCTAAGCATATCAACTGTGTTTTCTAAAATCTATTTAAATGTTTGCAAAACACTTAATTCTAGAATCATAATCATATAGCATTAAAGTAGTTCTGTATTATTTTTATAACTTAAATGTTAAAAAATATTACATTTACATCTCCCAATTTACACATTTCTATTTTAATCTAGAGAAAACTCATGTGAAAAGTTCCCATGCAGTTACAAAGGCAGCAACACATGCTGTTTTCACAGCAACTCACTGTTAATGCCTCAAAACAGACCTGCACATAAAGCATCAACAAAAAACCCCACCAGCCCACTACCATCCAAAAGCCCAATGCTTTCTCATCCCCAGAAAAAATTACCTGGTGCAAGCAATGACTTAAAAAAAATGCTTTCTTAGTAGGGAGCATTTATAAAATGCAGAGATCTGAACAAGCCCAATGCTTATGCAGACAGATGGGCCTCTCTCCTAAGAGTTTCTTCCTTAACAGGCAGAAAGAACTCTCAATAGTTTAGGAAAGCTTGTTTTTTAAAGTACATTTATGCATATTCATGGCTATTTCTTTGCAAGAACAGACCCCCGCCTCAATTGTGGGAGAAAGCAAAACAGAGGGAGAAGCAAAGGTATACAGCCACAACACGGGGGGAGCCTCTCCACAACATCCAGCAGGTTGCAGCGGCCAAAAAGATTTGTGACTTCACGCAGACCCACGATCTGACTGCTGATCTGATCTAGGCGAAGCAGTTAATTTTTCATGCATCTATTACTTAAAAATAAACATACAACCTCCTAAAATACAGCATTCACATTGTCATTAGATCATATTTATCAGGTAAGGAGAAAACTGCACTCCTTTACTACCTATATCTAGAGTTTTCCATGTACATGTCAGTATCCTAACATCTACAGATTTCCTGTAATACTGTCATCAGCCCCTTCCTCTGACAAAACATATACTGTTATTACGTTTTGAGTCCCTGAAATTCATTAGCACATATAATACACTAAAATTTACTTTTTCACAAGTTCAATTTAGACACAAAAGAAATCACCAAACAATGTTTATTGTGCAATTCCAATAGTTATTTGTGGAATCTTGGTTTTGAGATAATCTCCACAGCATTCCAACTTTCTAACCAAAAGTCAACTACCTAATTACCTATCTATAAAGTTTATATTTCTTCACTAAAGTACTAAAATCACTAATGATTCATGTTATAATTTAAAAATATTTTGAAACAACACATATTTAATATATCACTTTTTAGAAAATAATGAAAATAATTTGATTATCGGGAAGAAAATTTTGAAAACAGAGCCCTTTCAATGTATCTACAATCTTTGTAAAACTCTAAGCCAGCAGAATAGATGAGGAAATAGATTCCCAGTTGTTGCCTGAACTTAATTTTTTGGCAGTACTAGGGATTAAACCCGGTCTTAACTGAGGTATACCCTCAGTCTTTAATTTTTGAGAAAGGGTTCCAATAAGTAAGAAATTGCTCAGAGTAGGCTAGAACTTTCCATCCTCCTACCTCAGTCTGGCATAGTGCTAGAATTAGTTATGCACCACCACACCCATCTAGTGTCTGAACTTTAACATAAGGAACAGATTCAGGACTTGTATGTTTCCTGTAAACTTAGAGCTTACAGGTGGCATTAGGACTCAGATCTTCGGGATCACTTTACATGGCTTTTACTTTGATTTGTTTCATTTTCATTTGCTTCTTCTCCAGCTTCTTTTGCTCACGCCTCAAAGCAGCTTCCTAGGGGACAGGGAAGAAGAGAAAGTGAATAAATCCAAACTTAAGTTCTAAGCACATAATAAAATTTAAAAACTCAAAAGCTGTGCATGGTGGTACAAGCCTATAATCTCAGTATACAGTAGACCAGCCTGGACTGCAGAGCGAGGCCCTGTTTCTAAATAAATAAATAAATATTTAAAAAACAAAAGCAGTATATTGAGCCAGGACTGGTGGTGCAGGCCTTTAATCTCAGCACTCTGGGAGGCTGAGGCAGGAGGATGGATCGCCAAGTTCAACTCTCAACTTAGCAACTTATACTTGCAAGTAATTATATTGGTGAATAAAAGTGAAATTAACTTAAATGAAGCAAAGACATGAACATGCCAATTTAGATACTACCAAAACATTTAACTGGACTTTAACTTTTTGAGATAGGGTCTCATTCTGTATTCGAAGGTGGTCCTGACTTACACTCTGTACCCTAGGCTGGCTTTGAACTCATGGCAATCCTCCTGCTTCAGCCTCAGTACTGGGATGACAAGTGTGTGCCACTATGCACAATGTATGTGGTGCTGGGGAATCAATTCCAGGGCCTTGCACTTGCTAGGCTAGCACTCTAAACACTGAGATATAACCCTAGTCTCTGGGCTTTGTAATTCTGGTTTGATTTTTTATTTATTTTTTGCATAATTAGAAAACACTGACCAAACATTCATATTTATGTGTCTGTCAAAGCTTTGCATTTTAAGTTCAGAAAACCTTGGCCATACTGTTCACTAAAAATCTCTTCATATTGGTATAATAAACAAACACACCTGAGCACAATATTTTAATCATAAGGTTCAAGTGAGAATTTTTTTTAAAGATAGGATTGGGGATGGAGGAATAGCACAGCCATTAAAGCACTTGCCTAGCAAGCATAATGCCCTGGGTTGATTCCTCAGCACCACAAAAGCTGGGCATGGTCATGCCTACCTGTAATCCCAGCACTTAGAAGACTGAGGCAGGACTGCTGTGAGTTCTAGGCCAGCCCAAGCTACATGGCTGGTCTTGAACTCAGAGCAGTCCTCCTACCTCAGACTCCTGAGTGCAGGAATTACAGGTATGTGCTGCCATGCTCAGTTTACTGGTGCTGGGGAATCAAACCAGGGAGACTGCCCCTCAACTAAGAATTATTTATTTAGGAATCAGGAGATTATGTAGAAAAGGAAGAAGTTTTAGCTGAGTTTTTGTTAACAGCCAAGACAAACTATGACTTCACTGTTGGTAATTAAGTGGTCATATTTAATTGAAGTTTATTGCATATAAAATCTCAAACTTTTTTTTGGTACTAAAGATTGAGTCCAGAGCTTTCACTCTGACTTACATCCTCAATTTTATTACTGCTTTTGAGACACTATCTCACTATGTTGCCCAGGCTGGGAATGAACTATGATCATCTTGCCTCGGTTCCCCATAGTGCTGGGATTATAGGCCAGAGCCTCCAGATGCACTATTGATTATTACTTTTTCTTGGTGGTGGTGGTACTGGGGATCAAGCCCAGGCCTTTGCACAGAGCTGCACTCGAAGTGTGCCCCCCTTTTAAAATTTTGAAACAGGGTCCCACTAAGTCACTAAGTTGCCCAGGCTAGGGTTGAACTTGTGATCCTCTTGCCTCAACCTTCTAGAGAGCTGGTATTATAGGCTTGTGTGACAGGGCCTGGCTTCAAACTTCATTGTTTTAAAAAGAAAATTGGGGTAGAAATATTCTAGGAAACATATTGCTCAACTAGTAAAGGATGAAAAAAAAAAAAGAAAAGGAGAGGCATTTAGCAATACAGATTTTGACAGTACAAAAAATTATGTTTAAAAAGGTGATTTGTAAATTCCTGTTTTGGGAACCAATGACTACTGTTGGGTTCCCACAATAGTAACAAAGACTGTCCACTTACACTGTAGTAAAAACCTGAAAGTTTATCCATCTGTAACTGTCCTACTGTGTAGGTACAACGAAGAACTGCACTATCAATGTTCATGACACTGTTATGGAAAAACACAGGGAGTTTGGATTCCAAAGGCAAGAATAAACTCCCCTGTTAGGGATGCTGGGAGGGCCTCGTAGTAAGCCAGCAGCATCACACATCTTTCAAAGTAAATAAAATAAAATAAAGACCTTAGTTTTACCGCAGCAATAAGGAAAGCTGGTTTTACCTCCAGTCTGCGTTGTTTCTCAGGATCTTCCTCATTCATGATCCGTTCCTTCTCTGCTCTTTTCTTCTCCTCCCGTCGAGATTGCGCAGCTTCTTGTCTCTGCACGTGTGTCAGTTTCAGGAAGTTCTCTTCTACTCTTGCACGGTTCTTATCTGCTTTTTGTTTGCCCTTTCCCAAGAAACAGTCTTTCATAAGAAATCAATTTCTATGCAGCAGAAGTAGAATTTCACTTAGTATTCAGGATTTCATAGAACTACTCCTATGTGGCACTTTCAAGTAACTAGTGAAGATTCAATCACTGAAATTATTGATAGCTGCACCACCCCGGGGAAAAACAAAACAAAACGTGACAGTTTATAAAGGCTTTGAGTCTTACTTCTCTGTTGAGTCGGAACTTCTTGGCTTTATCAATGGAATAAATGACCATGTTCATCAGGGGTAGCAAAGCCTCCATATCCTTTGGGTAAGTGTTACCTGAGCCGGGTACTAGAAAACAAAGCCATTTTGAGCTAATGGAATCATTCATACTTCTGGGTAAGTAAACTTGTTTTTTTTTTAATTATTATTTACATTGCATGGTCCTAGGAATTAAACTAGAGTCTCATGCATGCTAGGCAAGTACTCTATCACCAAGCGACATCCCCAACCCATAGGTTTTGTGTGAGTGTATGGTACTGGGGATCAAACCCAAGACCTTCACTCTCAGCTATACCTCCAGCCATTTTATTTGTAATTTTGAGATAGGGCCTCTTTAAGTCACTATGCTGCCCAGGCTGGGCTTGAATTTGTGATTCTCCTGCCTCAGCCTCCCAGAGTACTGGGATTACTGGCCTATGCCACTGCACCTATTCCAATCCACAGTTTTAATGTCATGTTAATGTAACTCTCACTTGGGAGGGAATAATACCCTCCTTAAGATCATGTCATAGAAAACTGGGAACCTGGAATACTCACCATTAAATGTAAACAATAGTGTCCGCTTAGTGTCAGGTAGCTTTAAAGGCTGACCTTCCCTGTCATAAAAGAAAAGTCTATTAAGAGAGAACATAAGGCATTTTTCATGCATGCAAGTCACCAATTCACACAGATAGGCATGTATCTGCAAATAATCAGCACAGTATATACTTTGGCATCACTAAGTCAACCAGAATCTCAGAACCTGAAGGAGCTTTAAGGTTATCTGGTTCACTTCTCTTGTGATATACTCTCAAGTGACCTTTAATCTATATTTGAATACTATCAGTGATATCCTCTATGGGCAGGCTGTATTCCATTTCACCTAGGGAGACAGAGCTGAGCCTATACCTAAATACAAGGCCCATATTCTAAATAACATTTTTGCTTATTCTGATGAATTGTTGTATTTCCTACTTCTATGCTATCTTCATATAACAAAGCACTTATTTAATCTTCTAGCAGTATTAGGGATTCAATCCAGGGCTTGATCTATACTTCTCTAACCCTTTTTTATTATGAGACAGGATGCCAAAGAATCTTATTTTTGAGTAGGGTTCAGAATTAATTTAAGGATAATCTACTATATAGCAGTTGGCTCTCTTTATCCATGGGTTTTGCATGAGCCATTGTCAATCAACTTGGATTGGATAAGAAATATTTGTAGCTATTATAAGTAATCTTGAGATGATTTAAACTATATGGATGAATATACATACATTGTATGCAAATTCTATGTTATTTATTTATGTTTATATATATTTTTGAGACAGGGTCTTGCTGCTCTGCAGTCCAGGCTGGTCCTAAACTCACTTGGTAGTCAAGGATAGCCTCGAACTCATAGCAGTCCTCCTGCCTCATCCTCCCAAGTGCTGGAATGACCACTGTGTGCCACCACACCTGGCTTAAAATTCCGTGTCACTTTTGTATAAATATATGTATGTATTTATTTGTGCTTTGTAGTCCAGACTGATCCTCAACTCATTATGTAATCCAGGCTGGCCTTGAACTCACAGCAATCCTCTTGCTTCGGCTTGTGCGGAGATTATAAGCATGCGCCAGCAGGCCTGGCATATATGGTAGCTAAGAATTGATCCTACGGCCCTGTGTTTCCTAGGCAAGTGCTCTAACCATTGAGGTAAACTCTCAGCCTGTGTCATTTTATAAAAGGAATTTGAGCATGCTCAGATTCTGGAAAAAGAGAGGGGGTCCTAGAACCAATCCCCCCAAAATTCTGAAGGACTAGATATGGTTCAGTTCCTTCACTAAGATTCCGCTGTAGTCTTTGATTATCACCTTTTTGCCATACACAGAAGGCCTGATGAAAGCTACAATGTGATACTTAACTCAGTTGTTAAATAAAGCAGGGAACATACAACATCATTAATAGCCATAAGGACCTGAGTAATCTTGCCTTACAACCAACATTCAGACTGGATTTGCTGTTGTTTTAGTGTTGGGGAATCAACCCAAAATGGAACCCATTGATTGGGTGGTCTATCAGCTAGGGCACATACTCTCAATCCTTGTTTGAGATAGGGTCTCACTAAATTATCCAGGCTGGCCTTAATTTGTAATCCTATCCTGAGCAAATGAAATTACAGGTTTGTGCTACCACACCTGGCCCCAGGACTGTTAGTTTCTTTTCCAGACCTTGAAAAAAATAAAAAAAACATTTTGAGAGAGGGAGTCTCCTTAAATTCTTAAATTGCCCAGGCTGGGATCAAATTTTCCATCCCTTTTTTTGTTTTCCAGTACTTGGGAGACTGGATTGCTATTAGTTAATGAGTTTGAGGCCACTTTGGGCTATACAGTGAGTGTAGGACCAGCCTAGACTATTCTGTGAGACCTTGTCTCAGAAAAGAAAAGAAAAAAGCAGGGCTGGGCTGGGGGTACAGGTCAGTGGTTAGCAAGCACAAAGCCCTAGGTTCAGTCCCCCAGCACCATGTAAACTGAGCATGGTGGCATACTCTTGGAATCCTTGCACTGAGGATGCTAAAACAGGAGAATTGCTGAGTTTGAGGCCAGCCTGTACTACGTAGCAAGCTTAGGACCAGCCTAGACAACAGAGCAAGACCCTATCTCAAGAATATAAAAACATGAGCTGCAGGAAGGAATGGTGCAATGGTTAAAATGCTAGCTTTGCCAAGTCCTCAAGGCTTGAGTTCAATTCCCCAGCACCACATAGAGTTGGTCATGGTGGCATATGCCTGTAATCCCAGCTCTCAGGAGGCTGAGGTAGGAGGACTGCCATGAGTCCAAGGGCAGCCTAGGACACGGAGCAAGACCCTATTTCAAATAAATGAATAAACAAATAATAATAATAATAATAAAATGCACAATTCTTTTGTCATAGCTTTCCAGAGTGCTGAGATAACAGGCATCTGTCACCACACCAGTCCCCAGCATGGCTTTTAATTATATTTAACTCCACAGATTATGACAGTAGCCTGTAACTAAAAATTTAGGTCATAACCAGTTTTGCATCCAGAGTCAACTTTTCTCTCCTGAGTCAAAATATGAATCTAAAGACCAAATCTAAGCCTTGAATATGTATTGATGACTACTACTACTCTAAAGCCAGAACAGTCCAGATCAAGGACAACTAATAATATGTTGGCAAAGGACACAATCAATTACTCAAATAGGGAAGTCAGAAAAATTTATAAATCACAAAATATACAGCTTTGCAATCAAATACATGTCAAACATCATATATTAATATTATAATAAAAACAAAAAGGGATTAGCAGTTGATTTTCTTTTCCCCTGTGGAACTGAGAATTGAGCTCTGGGCCCTCACACTGAGCTATCTCCCCAGCCCATCTGTATTTTTGATTTTGAGACGCGGTCTCACTAAGTTGTTCAACTGCTCAAGCTAGGGTCAAAACCTGAGATCTTTCTGCTTCAGCCTTCCAGAGTGCTGGGATTACAGACCTATGCTACTGGGCCCAACTGCATTTTCTTAGCATTAGTCTTTTAAGATTCTCATTCACTTACTAAGGGGATGATGCAAACATGCAAGGATATATGCAAAGTAAGGAAGGGTAGGCTCATCTGTTTGTCTCCCATAGGTATTTGGTGACCTTTCATCGGGCACATAGTCAAAACAAAGGAAAACTTGAAAGCTATCACCAAGTTCTCTCACTCATTCAGTAAGGGAAATTGTAGAAGCATCTTTTTATTCAACACAGAACTAGTGCGGAAAATGAATTTTAATACTTTTATCTTATACGTACTCTTGCATAATTTTTGGACCAGAGAACTGGTCTGAAAAATGAACAGATTCAATCTTGTCAGCATAGTGTGTAAGAAAGTGAACCATCTGGAAAAAAAAAAAAGGAAATTATTTTTCAAGGTCAGGCCTGACTTTTTTTGTTTTGTTTTGTTTTGGAGACAGGGTCTCACCTAGTAGTCCACACTAGTCCTAAACTCACTTTGTAGCCCAGGGTGGCCCCAAACTCACAGTAATCCTCCTGCCTCTGCCTCCTGAGTGCTGGGATTATAGGTATGTGCCACCATGACCGGCTTGTGTGGTGCAGGGAAGTCAAACTCAGGACTTAGTGATCGCAAGGCAAAAGCTCTCACCACTGTGTTATTCCTCCAGCCCTGTTCTTTTTATTTACAAAGCTATTCACCCTTCAATTTTCCTTAATTTTGCACAATATCACTCAAACGAAAATGTTGTCTATGGTCATACCACCCTGAATCCAAAATGCTTTAAAAATTAACTCTCAAACCGAAATGCATTAAAAATTAACTAAGGTAACAAATCTCTCTAAAATGAAAATAGTATCCTTATTGAGCAGTTGAAATTATGTTTCAAAATAATTTTCTTAACAAAAATGAAAGCATGAAAACAAAACCTAAGTATCAGAGGATTCTTTATAAACATGTTACTTTGATTTAAAACTATCTTGAGTAATCCTGTATGTTTGTTACAGAGATACAATGTAAGGGCTGGAGGAATGGCACGGCACTTAAAGAGCTTGCCTAGCAAGCACACAGCCCCGAGTTTGATTTCCCAGCACCACATAGGCACACATCTGTTAGTGAGTTCAGGACCAGCTTGGGCTACAGAATGAGACCCTGTCAGAGAGAGAGAGAGAGAGAGAGAGAGAGAGAGAGAGAGAGAGAGAGAGAGAGAGAGAGAGAACCATAACATAACAAATAGAAAAAAAGGTTCTTGAGACTAGGGTTGTAGTTCAGTGGTAAAGTGCTTGCCCAGCATATCTGAGTCCTGGGTTCAACAACTAGGTTTACAAAAAAAAAAAAGTTCTATGTCCCTCTTCTCCTATACTATCTGAAGCTCAAAAATATTGATCAAGTGACATGGTGAAAGGCTTAAAGTTCTATTCTTAAAAAGAAAATAAACTGGCCTTGAGAATCATTAGCCATTCCAGAACCGATTTGTTCTTGATATAAAGAACTTCTTGAGTAATCATACTGTACTTTGACAAGTTAATCTACTGCTTGATGAAGGCACTTTCATATCTGTGTGAGAAAGGCATACGTGACGAATGCATGGACATCAATCACGTGCAGTACAATGGCCCCTCAACATCTTCTGCTGACTTACCTTTGTGTCCATCATTCCTTCCGTGACTTCCCCCATCTCTGACAGGATGGCCAAAGAGTCTGGAAGTCCATACTTTGCTCCAGACTTAGGTTTATCACTACAAAACTCACTCTAAAGGAAGAAGAAATTGAAAATAATTATTTCACTAGGCACAAAGACTTCTTTTCCCCTGAAAAAATGTACATTCCTAAATGTACTGACTCATTTCCAAACAATGCTTAATCATTAAAGGATATGCTTAATTGTCATGTGCTATGAAGCTGAACATGAAGACACACAGTTTCTATATATATTTTGACCTGGAACAATTTGACGTACCACATCCTGCATCTCTTTCTGCAGTCGCACCAAAGCTTTCCGTGTGCCAACAGCAAAAACATAGGTGTCCATGTCTTCATCATTCATGGTTACTTTTATTTGCTTTAAAAACAAAACAGAAAAATAAAGGCTTACCTGTTGGGCTCCTTACTAAGTAGATTTCTCTTTCTGTTACATAAATTTACCTCATTAGTGAGACTGTAAGCATAAATAAATATGTAATATTTACATTGCTACAAGGCAGAAAGTCACTAATTAATTGCCTTTGAATCAGCTAAAAGGGACATCTTTCCCCGATCCGAGAGTATCAAGGAATAAAGAGCTATGGGGAGACAGAGAAGAAAAATACAAAATAAAACAAAAAACACAGAAAGAGAGGGCTAAGAGAAGACTATGGGAAGATTACGGAGGGGGGAGAAGATGAGAGTGGGCTCCAGCAGCTAAGAGTTGCTCCCAGTTGACACCAAGTAAACAAGGACCCAAAAACCATTAAAAAGAAAAAAGAATTCTACCAATAACCTGATGACTTTGAGGACCCCAAGAAGGAAAAGTCTAGCCTGGCTGTCATCTTAATTTCAGACTGCTAAAATACCAAATAAGTCAGATATAGTGGTGTATCACTGCAATCCCAGCACTCTGGGAAGCCGAGGCAGGACAATGATATGGTTGAGCCCAACCTTTATTGTTGGCAAAAAAAAAAAAAAAAAAAAAAAATCTGGGCTATTTGGTAACTTGGACAGATCTTGTCTCAAAACTAAAACTAAACTGTAAAAAGGCTAGGGATGTAGCTCAGTGGAAAGGCCCTGGGTTTACTTTTTGTTTGAAACAAGGTCTCATTGTGTACTCCAGGCTGGTCCTGAACTCACTACATAGTCCAGGCTGGCTTCAAATACACAATAATCCTCCTGTCTCAGCCTCCCAAGTGGTGGGATTACAGGGATGCACCACCACGGGCTATGAGTTTACTAGGCAAGTGCTTTAACCACTCAGCTATTCCTCTAGCCCCAGGCCCTGGGTTTAATCTCCAGTGTGGGTGTGGGGGAGGATGAATGTAGGGAGAAGAATGACAAAGTCATTTCAGATAAAGAGCACAATTTACAGATTGATATGTTAATTTAATAAAGGAAAGCTGGTACACCCAACAATAAATATTCCAGATTGTGATGTGAGCTCTTTCCACTAAAATGAATTATTTGAAGCAAAATATAATTGAGAAGAAACCTGTTTTTGTTTTTTTTTTTTTGCCAAAGATAAAGGCATACACAAATAGCAGAGCTGGATACCAGGGCACACTATCTGTGACAACTGTCCTACCACTATCAAGACTAAATCAGTTGATTTATGTTGTGACAAGAGTATTATTTCCTTGCCTCCAAACCACAAATGAAGGCTTCTTGATAACTGCACATTGAGCTTAAGATGATCTTTTTAAAAAGAAGAGGATCAATTTTTTTGGAAATCCTGGCAGAAATGGAGTAAGCTCTAAGAAGTATTCAGTATGCGCACAGAGAATCAACATATAGATCACATACCACTTGATCGCTTACTGGTCTCATCATCCAAGCTAGGACATTCAGTAAGTCTTGTCTCTTAAGGAACTGAAAAAAACGAGAAGTTCACACAGTTGCAACATCTATCACACTATACGGGCCTTGGAGGGGATTTCACATACTTTATCAAATATCTTTTACAACACATTGGGCAGTTCGTAGAATACAGTATTTAGAACTTAAAATCAAACATGAAGGGATAGACATTGAATTTAGAAGATTATGACTTATTAAGGGAAGATACACATGGATCAGACATTCCCTACTTACTCTCAGCTGGATAAGCATGCCCTCACAGCATACTCGACCAGAACACCACAGGTTATAGATGTGCTCATTCTCCTGGTTCAACTTTCCTGTGCTTGTGGCTTCTTTGTTAGTTCCATCATCCCCTAGGGGTAAAACCACTTAATGTGATTCAATGAAAATTCTGATGCATAACCACCACACTTTCCTCTATGCTGATTATAGCAATAAAGTACCCTACTAAGTTACAGAATATCCTCTGGACATGAATTAATATAGCATGGCACTGTTCTTTCATATTATTATAATAGCTTGTCTAGTGGTTCTATTTTCATTTCTCAATAAACTTCATTTATTTCTTATATGCTTCTTATCAATTCATCAGCTTCTCAATGGTCATTCAGGATCATCTTGATTACCCAAACATCTCCTAACAGGATGTATTGACAAGCCCTAGGCTTTCGGTAAGTATGTCATTAATTTGTTATCTCTGTTGACAGAGAACAGAATTCATTAACAGTTTTCTCATTTTCCAAAATGCCAAACTTCTCTCTTTCTCTGTCTCTCTGTCTCTCTCACTATGTAGCCCAGGCTGACCTCGAACAGGAGGCAATCTGGAGGCAATTCTCCTGCCTCAGGCTCCCAAGTGCTGGAATTACAGGCATGTGTCACCAGCCCCAGCTTAGGTGATGCTGGGGAATGAAACTCAGAGTCTAGGCAAGCTCTTTAACCACTGAGCTATTGCTCCAGCTCCTCCCCTTTTATTTCGAGACTCATTCTAAAGTCCAGACTGTTCTCCTAAACTCACTATGTAGCCCAGGCTGGCCTTGAGGTGGTGGCAAACTTGCCTCAGCCTTTCAAATGCTGGGCTTATTTTTATGTAGTGCTCACGAACTGCACCCAGAAATCCGCACATGACAGGTAAGCGCTGTAACCACTGAGCTGTGCCTTTAACCCCTTACTTTTAAAATTTTGTAGCAATTTCAGGGAGACCATAGTAAGCAGTATCTCCCAAGGTTACTGTGCAAAAACTTGACCATTCTAATACCATTTTCTGCTGTTATTCTCTGTAAAGGTACACAGGGAACAGAGTAGATAGTGCGTGGCCTGTGGCTACCTGCAGGCAGCAGGTCTCGAGGCTCTGGGCAGGTTTGTCATTAGCTGGAACATGTGTAATTGGGTGCCACAGGATGCTGTGTAGGATAGTAGAAGCAAGGCTTCCTTTTACTTTAAAATTTTTGCAATACTGGGGATGAAATCCAGCGATTCATACTTGTTAGGCTGGTGCTCTACTGGTTTTTGTTTTTTTGAGACAGGGTCTCACTCTGTAGCCCAGGCTGGTCCTGAACTCACTATGGAGCCCAGGCTGGCCTTGGACTCATGGCAGTCCTCCTGTCTCAGCCTCCCGAGTGCTGGGATTACAGGCATGTGGCACTATGCCCAGCTTAGGCAGTGCTGGGGAATCAAACTCGGGTTGCTAGGCAAGTGCTTTAACTGCTGAGCCATTCCTCCAGCCCCTAGTGCTCTACTGTAGAGCTACACCTCCAGTCTTTATTTTTTGTGATATTTTTATTATATTCTTGCCCAAGGTGGTCTCAAACTTGTAATCCTCCTGTTTCAGCCTCCCATGTAGGTCAGATTACAAGCCTGTGCCACCATATCTCTGTTAGTACATAATTTTTATAAATAGACAACAAAGAGTTTTAAAAGTAAGCCGGGAATGGTGGCAAACACCTATAATGCCAGTTACTCAGACTAGGGAGGGAGCATTACAAGTTTAAGGCCAGCCTAGGCAATTTAGCAAAATCCTGTCTCAAAACATAAGAAGGGCTGGGGGTGTAGCACAGTGCTCCTTCAGTTCAACCCCCAAGATCACTCTCTCACACTCAAACAAAAACAGGCACACAACCCTGTACCACAGGAAAATGAACAAGGGGAGGGCAATAAGGCGAAGGATGCTTCCCCCATTCCACCATCCTGATCAAAAAGCACTATAAACTACCATGGTGCAGTACACAGAATACTGAAAATGGCAAGGACTCTGGAAACAGGAAGATCAGTCCTAATATCATAGTTACACTGTAATAGCTTCATTTTAACATTTCAGTTCTTCAGTTCTATTCATTTCTGTTCTTCCAGAAAAGAGAAAGTACATCCAACAACTGACAGTGTTGTTATAAAGAGTAAATATAGCAACAGAAGCAAAATACCTAGCACAGTATATAAGCAGTCTGCTAAAAAGCATAGCAGGTGGATCCCTGCTTAGTATTAGAATGTTAGGGATATACACTTCGCTCGGTACTCCACAATGCCAAATGTTCCTCTAAGTTCATCAGTGTACACTTCATTAGTTCTAAAACTAAAGTATCCAGAACTTGATGGAATTTTAAGGGACTTCCAATTTCTACAGTGAATCAAAAGCATTACCAAGCTACATAAAATGTCAGAATTTCTTGGTTTCAATTAGAACTTTATCAACTTGTTTTGATAACACTGATGTTATAACAGATTCATAGCAATTGTATTGCTAATAAATGAAAGATGAAGAAATTATTATATAATTTATCCAGTATGTAAAACCTAATAAAAATGGGATCCTTGGAGACAAAAAAGATGTTTACATCTTTTTCATGTGCATGTTTATCAGAATTATTATCAAACTCTGCAAGAAAGTAGGTAGATGCTTCTAAAAAGAGGAATAAATGGTTCGAGTAGGCACCTGGTCCTCTATTGGCCTCACTTACCTACTAAGGTAAAGTTACTCTCCAAAAGCTCCCGGTGAGCATTAAACCAGGCCTGCGCAAGGCGGCTGTTTTTATTCTTCCCAATGATATAGTTCATGATATAGGCGAGCAGACCAGTCACCATCAAAATTTCTAGATAATAACTCTCCCAACTGTTCTGGAGGTGTGCAGGAACCTAAAGAGGCAAAATTATTCTCTTTAATGTTGGCTGAGGCAGAACAATTGAGTCTAATGGTATCGAAAATGAGGAAACCCATGGAGAGAACTGGATACTTTATGTAACTGCCACAGGGTACAATTACACTTGAAAAAAATGTGGCCATTTTGGGTATCTAGGTCAGTTTTGTATAAGATTCTTTAAGGACATATAAATCAAATGGGATGAAAAGCTGGCAAACCCACTGCATTAAACCAGATACTGAATTGCACCCAAAATATGTTCTATGTATATCCACTTCTTCATACTTCTTTCTGAGACAAGTTCTTACTGTGTAGCCAAGATTGATCCTGAACTCAGTATGTAGCCCAGACTGGCTTAGAATTTACAACAATCCTCCTGCCTCAGGCCCTCAAGTGATGGAATCACAGGTGTGTACCACCAAGCCCAGCTATTATGTGGTGTTAGGAATCAGTTCTGGGGCCTTGTGTTTCACAGGCAAGTGTTAACCACTGAGCTACATCCCTAAGTCGTCATACTTATTTCTTCATAAATAAGACTAGGTGTAGAAAAAAAGAGAGAGAGAGAATTGCTTCCATAAATGTGTATGTTTATCAAAAGAACAGTTTTCTGTGGGATTTTGTTGTTGGGTTTTTTTTTTTTTTTTTTTTTTTTGAGACAGGGTCTGACTGTGTAGTCCAGGCTGGTCCTGAACTTCCTATATAGTTCAGGTTAGCTTTGGACTCACGGCAATCCTCCTCCCTCAGCCTCTTCAGAGCTGGCTTTACAGGTGTGCACCACCACACCTAGCTTATGTGGTGCTGGGGAATCGAACTCAGGGCCTCTGTGCTTGCTAGGCAAGAGCTTTAACTGCTATGCCATTCCTCCAGCCCCTATCAGAAGAACTGTTATCAAGCTCTTTCCCAGTTTCCGCTATTACATCAATACCACCCATATATCACGAATAATATCTCTGGGACTAGTGACAAGATACTTTGTTGGAGCTGTGTCTGGAGGCACAGGCCTATAATACCTGCATTCTGGTAGGCTGAGTCAGGAGGGCTTCAAGTTCAAGCTCAGCCTCGGAAATTTAGTAAAATCTGTCTCAAAATAAAAACAAAACAAAAAAATGGGCTAGGCAAATCTTAGAAGAATCTAGTATGTCAAACAACAGAGGAATGGATAAAGAAGTATATTTACACAATGGAGTACTACTTTGCCATAACGACAGACGAATTTCAATCTTTTGTAGAAAAATGGATGAACCTTGGGGCCATTATGCTTAGTGAAATGAATCAGACACAGAAAGTTAAATATCATATGGTTTCTCAAATATGAGAAAATCTAGACCATAACAAAGTAAGAGATGGAAAAAAGAAAGAAAATAGACTATGCAGAGCAAATGGAGACCTGGGGGATGGATTGAGAGGGAAAAGGAAAGGGATGTGACATGCAAATTTTTTTTTTTTAAAGGAGGGTGGGAGGCTAGGAATGCAGTTCAGTGCAAAGGCCTGGGTTCATTCCTCACCAAAAAAAAAAAAAAAAAAAAAAAAAGAAGAAAAAAAGAAAAGATAAAAAAAGAAAAAGAAAAAGAAAAAAATAGATACTTGGTCCCTTGGTTTTGGAATTCAGAATCCTGTATACCTACATCAACAATTGTTATTGGATCTTTATTTTTGCTAGAAGTAGTATCTGGTTTGTCTTCATAGCCTTCAAATTCTTCGTCATCATAGGGCTCGCTCTCAGTATCTCCCTCCTGCAAAAATGAGGCACAATCTGTTTTCCTCTACAAATGTCACCTGCAGTTGTGTCCTATGATTGCAGGCAGCATTTGTAGAGGAAAACAGAACTCATAAGCAGCAAGTACAGGACACAGAGATATTACATGATTTTAACAAAACATCAAAGAATTCAAAATTTCAGTTAGAAGATAAATTCTGGATATCTAAGGACCAGTACAGCGTGATGGTGATAGTGACGTATTATATAGTTGGTATTTGCTAAGAGAATGCATCTTAAGTATGCGGGCTATACATAAACCCCTGTGAGGCGAGGAATATGCCAGTCATCTCATAATGTATGCATATATAAAGAACACCAACGTTCGATACTGTTCCTACTCCTACTCAGTAACTAACCTCCAGCCATTCCCCTAGAGACTGGACTGAAGAGAAAAATATTGTTTATTTTATCAATGCAAAAGGTGGAACATACGAAAAAAAAAATTTTTTTTTTTTTGATACAGGGTTGCTCTGTAGTCCAGGCTGGTCCTGAACTCACTATGGAGTCCAGGCTGGCCTTGGATTCAGGGCAATCCTCCTGCCTCAGCCTCCTGAGTGCAGGGACTACAGGCATGTACCCCACCATGCCCGGCTTCGGTGGTGTTGGGGAATCGAACTCAGGCACTTAGTACCTGACTTAGTGCTTGCTAGGCAATCCCTTTAACCACTGAGCCTTTCCTTCAGTTCTCCCCCCCCCCCCCCCCCCAAAAAAAAAAAAAAAAAACACACTTAGAAGAATTCAATCTACTGAACAAAAATGAAGATTCAGAAAATGTCTCCTTACAGCTGGGTCTTAACTTCCAATGTGTGGGAAAAGTGCCTCTTACAAATCTTGACATTGTTTGAATTTCCCAAGAAGTTAATTTTAAAAAGCCCCACCTGGGTATCTGTGTCTTCAAAATCACCTTCTTGATTTTCATCCTGCCCTTCCAACTCTACAGTGGTCTCATCTTCATCATCTTCAGTGGTTATCACTCGTTGGGGAGATTCAGTAACAGAATCTTCCATGACATCCTCAAATTCAGCAAAGTCATTATCATCATATTCTACCATGTCTTCCTCATCCTCAAAATCATCAAACTTGGCTTCAGAGATACTTCCAAACAACAAAAGGACAACACAAACTGCATGGAAGGCTTTCATTGCAGCTAAAAGAGAAAAACACAGTCCTAAACTGAGCTGCCATTCTACACATGATACCAGATTTTGTAAACAGTTAAAAGCTATAAACCCTTCTGCTTTTCTTTTACTTAATATTCTTGGGTTCATACAGAATATAAAAGATGCAATGAAGTCAAGAGGCTTGGGTTCTAGTCTGGATCCTATTACTTGTTATATGTAAATGTAAAACCTTGAAGAAATCATTTTTTCCTCAGGTTGGGTTCTGTAAAACTGTCTCTTTCCAGCTGGGCCCTGTGGTGCCAGCCAGTAATGCCAGGACTCTAGGAACCTGGACCAGGAAGATGGATCTCAAGTTTGACCCCACTTGGGCAACTTGGTGTTTTGTCTCAAAATAAAAAATAAAAATAGCTGGTGTAACTCAGTGTGGAGAGGATGTCCTATACCACACACAGACACACAGACACACACACAGAAACTAACATAAAATATTCTTTACACTGAATGTTCAATAAGCATTCTGTTCTTCCATAGAGGGGCAAAAAGTGGACTGAGTTCAGGGCCTTCAACACTGAGCTAAATTCCCATCCCATTTTTTTTTAGGTTTGATTTTGACACAGGATCTCAATAAGCTGCTGAGTTGCCCAGGCGAGGCTTCAATTTGAAATCCTACCTCAGCCTCCCAAATGGCTAGGATTTGTAAATGTGTGCAGCCACACCTGGCACGAGCCAATAAAACCAACAAAAATATCATATGAAAACATAGAGGACAATACAATTATTTTACTAAACAGATAAGGCTTTGACCTAATTTTTTTTTTTTTGAGATGGGGTCTTACTCTGTAGCCCAGGCTGGTCCTGAACTCATTATGCAGCCCAGGCTGGCATTGGACTCACAGCAATCCTCTTGCCTCAGCCTCAGGCATGCGCCACCTTGCCGGGCTTTATGTAGTGCTGAGGAATTGAACTCAGGGCCTTGCCTTGACCACTGTACCATTCCTCCAGCCCATGACCTAAAATTTGAAAGTGGTTTTAAGATTTCAACCACCAAAACCCTTTTAAGCTCTATTTTTAGTTCTGCCCTCTCATATAAATGCTGGTCATATGACATTAGCTATCTAAAAGACATCTCCATTTTGGTACTCTATGTTTTTCTGAATGTAGTCAGATAGTAACTATCTTAGGCTTTGTGGAGAAGATAATGGTCGGTTGCACACTTTCGTAATTCTTTAAAATCAAAACAAAAAATACAAGACAAGTGAGGTGGCACATGCCTGTAACCTTGAGCATTCTAGGAGGCTGAGGCAGAAGGTCCCACAAGTTTGAGCCTAGCTTGGGCAATTTAGCACTTCATGAGACCCTGTATCAAAATAAAATAAAAAAATTTAAAAAGGGCTGGAGATATAGTTCAGTGAAAAGGCTCTAGGTTCAGTCCTAGTGCTGCAAAAGAAAAAACTATTTTTCCTAGTTCACAGGCTACCTCTCCTTAAGTTATAGTTGCCTGACCTCTGCCTTATCAACATCCCAAATTCAACAACCAAGTTACTTTCCATTATGTGTGCAACACTGGTGATAAAAATTCAAGTCCTTTACACTGAAATACATCCTCAGCCCCCTTTTTTATTTTTTTGAGACAGGATCTGACTGAGCCACTAAATGGTCCAGGCTGGGCTCAAGTTTGTGATCTCCTTGCTGAGCCTTCCAAAGTACAGGGATTACAAGTACAGGACAGCTTTCCACCATTTTTCTAAGTCATGACTTTTGTTATGTAAGGTCTCAATAATTAAGCAGAATCAAAGATGCAGAAATAACTCTGAATACCTTCGGCCATTTGATCTTCAACAAAGGGGCCAAAAACATATGCTGGAGTAAAGAAAGTTATTTTTTTTTCCCACCACAGAGCAAAGATACCTTCTTAACCAAAGGATGCTGAGCAAACTGGCTCATCACACACATAAGAATAAAAGTAAACCCACATCTTTCACCATGTACCAAAAGCAAGTCAAAATGGATCAAAGACCTAGATATGAAAATGGTAACACTGAACTTGTTGGAATAAAAAATAAGCAAAACCTTTGAAGACACAGGAGTAGGAAAGAACCTTTTCAATAAAATACCTAGAGCACATGAGACAGCATCCAGAATAGACAAATGGGATTATAGCAAATCAGAATGCTTCTGCACAGCAAACGAAACATGGTAGAGAGAGAACCAATGGAATGAGAGTTTTTCCTTTTTTTGAGACAGGGCCTTACTCTGTGTGCCAAGGTGCTCCTGAATTCAATATGGCTGGCCTCAAAACTCACTGCTATCCTCCTGCCTCAGCCTCCCAAGCACTAAGATTATAGGCGTGTGTCACCACACCTGGCTAATGTGATGCTGGGGAATCAAATTCAGGGCCTTAGGCTGGCTAGGCAAGCACTCTAACCACTGTGTTAGTCCTCTAGCTCCTGAGGGGAAAAATCTGCATCTACTTCTCAGACAGAGGACTACTATCAAGAACATACAAAGAACTGAAAAAAATTAGGGCCCCCCCCCAAATAAAAGACCCAATCAAAAAATAAGCAACTGTAATGAACAGATAACTCTTAGATGTCTGAATGGCAAATAAGTACATAAAAAATATTCAGCATCTTTAGCCATTAGTGAAGTGCATATCAAAACAACACTGAGGTTCTAACTCCAGTAAAAATGGCTGACATCAAGAACTCAAAAACCAACAAATGCTGGTGAGGTTGTGAGGAAAAAGGAACCCTTCTGCACTGTTGGTGAGACTCTAAACCATTATGGAAAGCAGTGTAGCAATTTCTCAAAAAACTGAAAATAAATATCCATTTGACCCAGCTGTACCTCTTCTGGGGATCTTCCCAAAAGAGTTAAAGTCATCATTCAAGAGTGCTATATGCATACACATGTTTATAGCAGCACAATTTATAATGGCCAAATCTTAGAGGCAGCCAATACATCCATCAACAGATAAATGGATAAAGATGTGGCATATTTACACAACAGTGTACTACTCTGCCATAAAGAAAGATACATTTGGATCATTTATTAGAAAATGGTTATGCCTTGAAACCATTATGCTTAGTGAAATGAATCAGACACAGAAGGTTAAATATTATATGGCTTTTCTAATATGCAAAAAAAAAAACCACAAAAAGGAAAAGATAGAAATAAAAAGATAAGACTTTCTGGACAGGGAAAGAGGATGGGAGGGTATCAAGTGGGAAAGGGAAATAAAATGATAAAAAACACAATATGTAAATTTAAAAAGGAATTTAATAATTATGAAGTGGGACTGGGGATGTAGTTCAGCAGGAGTATACTTGTTTCATACACACAGGGCTCTGGATTCAATTCTTAGTACCAAACCAAACCAAAACAAAACAAAATTATGAAGTACTAACCATTCCTGCCAAGTAATATAAGAACTCTTTTATTTCTATTTATTTATTTTGGTTTTTTTAAGCAGAGCCTTACTCTGTAGTTCAGGCCAGTCTTAAGCTGACTATGTAGCCCAGGATGGTATAGAACTCACGACAATCCTCCTGTCTCAGTCTCCTAAGTGCTAGGATTACAGGCGTGCATCACCACACCCAGCCTTAAGTACACTTGATTTTAACTTTTCATAAAATGATCCCACTATTTTATCAACTGTGCCTTCAGTAAGCATAGCACATGATTCCTGACATAAATTCTGCACAGGATTTTAGTTTAAAGGTAAGTGTCACATTATCATCTTTGATAGTGTAATTTTTGAGGCTATTTTGAAGCTATGTGAAGCTATTGAGTAAATAGGAAACTGGCATTATCAGATTTGCAATCTAACCCTGACAATTCATTCACAGAATAAATCCAGGTAGAGTATTTGAATCAGAAAATATAGGAAGAAGCTGAAGTAATTAGATAAATCAGTATTTACCTGGCAATGGTGGAACCGATGCTGACTAGACATTTAAGAATTGTATTTGTCAACATAAAGTGATCAGAGGAAATATGTGGGGAAGATCTGCAGTGATTCCAAGCCTTGTTTAAATGAACAATTCAACAAATTTATTCTTGAGATAAAGATACATGTAAGAGGAAATAGAAAGGTAATAAATTGGTTACTCTTAAGGTGTTTAAAACAATATTCAAGAGGGTTGAGATTTACCTCAATTTTTGCAATTGCCTAAAATATGTTCTAACCCATTTCACAGAAGGAGAAAAGGAAATAGCTGGAAATATAAGGCTTTGTTTGTTTGTTTGTTTTCTGAGACAGAGACAGAGTCTCACTCTGTAGCCCAGGCTGGTCCAAGTAAAAAATTTAAGATAGGGGCTTGAACTGGAAAGAGATATAGTAGAGACGAGGTCATCCGTGAAGTATTAAAGATGAGGGGTGAGAGAGAGAGACTCACTGAAAACAAATCTTGAAACAAATCATAGCAGCTAAATAAGAGAGCACATATCTCCTGTGACACCACCACCACCACATGGAAGGTACTTAATAAATATTAGATACTTTCCTCTGCTGCACCATAAGAACACCTTTTAAGAATTAGAAAGCTTCTGTTTTAGTTCCCCCCTTCCAAGACCCACACTTAAACCTTTCAAGTAGACGCAACCAAAGGTTAACTCTGGTACAGACAACTTGATTTAAAGAGTGCCAAAAGGTCTGCTCATTGCAGGCTAAATCTCCACTTGGAATGTCCATACCACAGAAGCATTTCTATGATAACTCAGCACCATAACAAGGCTCCCTCAAGGTTACGCGGGTTAAAATTACCCAAGTCGTTTGCGCACTGGCTTATTTTTTTTTTAAGTCTCTGCCGCACCTGTCAACCCATTTCTCACACGCACCCTAACCCTGCCAGGCCACTCAGCCTCCAGGACTCCTGAAGGAGGGAACAGGGCAAAGAGGCAGGGCGAGCACTAACAAGTTGGCTTGACTATCTTTTGTGCAAATTCACCCTGTAGTCTCTGAAACTGACTCCGGACTTACAAAAAGAAAACAGGAGTAAGTGAAGCAATCACCCCTTGTCATTTCACATAAAAACTTTACGACGTTAGTTCTTTCTAGAAATTAGGTAAACGCTCATCTGTCTCCTTACCAGTGTGAGTAAAAAAAAACATGTTTTATGTTAGAAACCTGATTCAGAGAAAGTCGACTACAGAAATAGTTGCTTCTGTCAACCAACCACGTCTAGTACCCACCCTTGAGAATCCATTCACCCTAATGTCTACGCTTCGTTCTTCCTGACACACACTGGAAAATTCCTCCAACTTTGTCCTTCCGGTTGGCATTTGCTCACAGCTTTGCGGAGAAGATTCCGATAACAACCAAAATTACTCCAACCCCCAAGAGACCAACAGAAAATAAGTAGAGAAAAAAAAAGTGCACGGGTTTAAAAACATTTTTTTAAGTCAGGAGAGATGGGAAATCTTGGGGATCAATGAATGTCACTACCGACCGGTGCGGTAGAAGGTTGGCTGTTGCAGAAACAGGACCCGGCTACAGGCCACCCAACTCACCACTCGGGGCGGTGCAACCCCCCGACCAACGCGTCAAGCAAGGCCCGCTACGTACCGGCACAAGCGGTCAAACCCGGCTCGATGCTTCTGTGGCAGCTACCTGCCGCCTTCCCCGTCGCGAGGGTCTTAGCGGCCGCAACGTCTGCGGAACAGCAGTAGCAGGTAAGTAGCACAGTCACGCCGCCCCACTCTTTGCGTAGCCTCTACGGTCCCTCGCTTAGACTGCGTACGGCGCGTGGCGCCTGCGCAGGACGTGGGGAGCGGACGCGGCCTGCGAGCCAGCGCGAGACCTCCCTGGCTCGGCCCAGCCGGGGCGAAGTAGGACTGCTGGGAAAATTACATAATCTCCGCCCCTGGACCAGAAGTGTCTTCGCCAATGCCAGACGTCGCCACTTAAGGTTGTCAGGTTGACGTCACGCTGAGCTGGTGCTCCGGAAGCTAAAGGTGGCCATACCCTCTGAAACCATGTGGTCTGAGGCCTGGGGAGAAACGTTCCCCAAGTCGTATTTGCAGGGGGCCAGTTGTGGAACTAGCCATCTATATGTAAATACGTCTTCTAGCCTTTTGGGATTTTATTTTGGCGGGTCCCTGTCATTACCACTCTTCAGTCCCAGACCTTTTTTTTTTTTTTTTTGGCGATATCAGGGATCGAACCCAGGCACTTCACATTAACCTACATCCTCAACTCATTGGATTTTGAGAGTCTCGATCAATTATATTTCTTTCTTTCTCTCCAAATAGTGAAGTTGCCCAAGCTGGGCTCAATCTTGGGATCCACCTGCCTCTGCCTCCCAAAGTGCTAGGATTACAAGCGTGCGACACCGTACTCTATTAACCGGCCACAATCACGCCTCACCCAGCCGCAGCTCCCTCGAGGAGTACCCGAGAAGGTTGGGTGTGACTCCCGGGCTCAAGGGCGGGAGCTCGCAGCGCCTACCGGAAGCACGAGCCCTAGGCCCCGCCCCACGGCCCGCGCTCTCGTCACTACGCATGTCAGTTGTGCGTTCCCCTCCCTCCGTCAGCAACGGGCCGAGAGGCGGCGGCGGCGGCGGCGGCGAAGGGGGCGGAGAGGGAGGAGCGCGGCGGGACGGGGTCCGGACTGCGCGTACTGTGGCCGTAGGACTCTCTGCACACCGGCGGCGGTAGCGCTGCAGCTCAGCCGCAGCGGCAGGTTTGTGTTGAGGGCGTCCGGATGCGGGGCCGCTAGCCCTTGGGAGCGCTCGAGGCAACTGTGGGGCCTAGTGCGGGCTAAGCTACTGCCGCGCCGCTTAACAAAGAATCGGCGGAGCCCCCGGGGCCTAGCGGCCGGGGGCCCGGAAGGGATGGGAGTGCCATCTGAAGCCTGGAGAGAGCCTTCCGAGCCGCGTCGCCCTCCCAAAGGCTCCCGCTTCTAGCAACTCTTAAGTCAGGCCCAGTTGGCGGCTTTCCGGAGGCGGCGCCTGCCGGGCTAGGAAAGGGATCTGCTGGGGGCTCCCGAGGCAGGAGTAGCCCGGGGGAGGATTCTGACCCAAGTAGGCAGATAGTGGGAAATGCTAGCCCCCGAGTAAAAGGTTCTCGTAACGGAAGTTGACAGATGAGAAGGTGCTTAAAGACAGTGGTCTTTGTGACACCTTGAGTAGATCAGTGATTAGTATGAACATAGTCATAAACTTTTTTTTTTGTGGCCTACTTGAGCCCATTTGATGTGAGTTAAACACAAACACCAAAAATTTAAGGAAAAACTACCACAATAATCAGAGTTGGGGAGTACAGTCTTCTTATCTCTTGGTGAGCGTTTTTCTTTTTACTCCTACTCTTTTAGGCAGTCGTTCAATTTTCTGTGGCTTCCCTGTGTATTTTTTTTTAACTGTTGTTTCTATAGCTAGAGCCCAACCCAGTTCTTGCAGGTAGGAAGTGTAAATACAAAATTTTAGTTTTAACCGGGGTGAAAAAAAGTATTAGCCCACACCCTGAAATAATTAATGATTAACGATTATTTTGTTGGTGCCTACTGTGTGCTTATTCCTAGCAGGTTTGTTGTTTTGTTTTGTTTTGTATTAGATACGGGCCTGTTACTCCTGCCCTCATGATACTTTATAGTGGAGAGGTAGAGGGGAAATACAGATATTAACAGTGCCTTAGAAAAAACAAAACTGTAAAGGAGGATGAGCAAGTTGTAATTTGGAGTGATAAAAGTCTTTTAAGATGAGCTGATATTTCAGCAGACGAGAAGGAGGTGAGGGAGTCATGGACGCAGCTGGTGAAAGGAATGTTTCAGTGCAAGAAATAGCAAACGCAAAGGCCTTGAAGAAGACAAAACTGGCTTGTTGGAGGAGCAGTGAGAAAACTATAATGTGCTTTCAGTAGTAGTAAAAGATAAAGTCAAGCAGAAGAGGGAGAAGGGATGGGCAAAACAACCAGGGCCTTTAAGGTTCTTAGGAAGATTTCACTCCTGTGCATAAGATAGGAAATCATCAGAGCTAAGGGGTGATAAGATTTGGCTTGCATTTTGATAATGTAGCATAATTTGTGGAGGAGTATAATTCTTCAAATTTGTCTTCTGTCACAAAGGTAGTCATAGTCAGCCCTTAGCTTCAGTAACAAGAAAGAGATAAGTAACCCTAACATTTGGTTTTTGAAAAATGTGATGAAATTCCCAGTTTTCGTGCAGTTTCTCATTAAAGAATAACTGGTATATACTATACGAGATGCTCTCAATGCAAATTAGTAGGTGGAGAAGATGCTAGTTAGCTGTCACTATTAACTGTCCCAATGTACTCTTCCAAAAGCTCAGGTGATAAATCAGTTGTATGATTTGTTTTTAATTCATTTTTAAAAATCATTTGGCTATATTTTATTTTCCACTATTACCCAGAACACAAACTCCACAGTAATTCTTTATGTTCCATTTATAATCGTGTCCTAGCTTTTGCTAATTACATCTTTCTTCGCTATAATGTCATATTCCTTCACACATCTTTATCCAGCTTGCAGAACTACAATGGGTTCTAGCTGTTGGGAAGCTTAACCCCACATGTGAATGCATAGTGATCTCTAACATCTTCACTGTTGTACAGCAGTTAGAGATAAGTCTCTGAGTTGAAAGAGATCTGATATTATCAATTCACCAATGGAGAAATAATTATAATATCAGCTGATCTGTATTGAGCATTTACTATATCATATGTTATTAAGTGTATTTTTGTATGTGAGCTCAGTTTTTCACTCCAACCCATGAGGTAAATGATACTCTCACCATTTTATAGGTGGAAAAACCAAGACCTGGAGAAGCTAAATATATTTAGGCCTTACGATTCATATTGAGTCAGTAGCAATGCTAACGTTTGAGACTGGAGGAATAACAGCAATTAGAGTACTTGTCTAGCAAGCACAAGGCTCTGAGTTCAATTCTCTAGGTGTGGTACATGCTGTCTGTAATCCCAGCACTCAGGAGACTGAGGCAGGAGGACTGCCATGAGTTTGAGGTCAGCCTGGGCTACATATTGAGTTCAGGACCAACCTAAACTACAGAGTGAGGTCCTGTTGGAAAAAGAAAGCTGAAGTTTTAACATAGTCTTTGCTGTATTGACAGTTCTGATTTCCTACTGAATCATAACATTTTAATACCTACAAAAATATCAAGTAGGCCTTTGTGCTATCTTGAATTTTCCTCAGCTTTCAGTCTCTATATTGAATAAGCTTGAGTGAGGATATTAAAATATATTAATATTTTTGAGAGTAGTGTCTTAATTATTTGTTGCTGTGACAAAATGCCCAATATCCACAATTTAAGGGAGGAAAGATTTATTTAGCTCACAGTTTCAGAAAATCTCTGGTACACACAATCTATTCATGGGGCAGCCGGCTATGGAGGAAGTACTTGGTAGAGACAGGCTGGAGAGTTGCAGTTACGGAGTTGCAAACAGGCTGGAGAGCTGTTCACCCCGTTGCAGACAGAAGCCAGGTAAAGGGAGAGTAAAGTGAAGTTTTCAGACTCAGGCAGGCCAGAGCTTTCCCAGGAAGAAGCCGTAACAATGTTTTTTCTTCCTTAATAACTTCAAGCTGCCTTTTGCCCTCCCTCCCACCAGGGTTCCTCCCTCACTTCTTGGCCCACAAATCAATAACACACAGTTCCAAGTACATGAGGCTTTTAGGGGACACTTAAGATCCAAACCATATCAAGTAGACTCTTCATGGCTCTGAAGTGTAAAATGATGAAGTAATAGTGAAACAAAAAGTGAAAACAATTTTGTCTGCTTTCTTGGACAGAATGATATTTTTTAGGTGGGTAAAGTGGAACTAAGGAAAGGCACATCAAGGAAATGTGAGCATTGAGATGCGCAGTGAGAATGCTCTCCGTTCTGGTTTTCCCTGGCCTGCACACCTTCCAGACACACATTTCTGATTTTGTCACTCCTTGCGTTTGGTAGCTCAGTCAGGCTGGAAGGAGACTTTCTTAGAGCAGCGTGTTCTTTTACCCTTCCTTTTGCCCAGGGATCCCCCCCACCCCCCATGCACTCATTTTTCTGGCGAAACCAGCTGCTTGGGTAAATGCTCTCCCTGTTTGGATTCCCTGCCCACTTACTCTCTCTAGCTATCCGGGAACATCCTGCCCCTCAAAGCCTATCTGAAATACCAGCTTCTAGAAGAATGACTGACTATGATTTCCCAGAGAAGTAATACCTCCATCAAAATCCAATCTTTAAACACCTTATATTTAATTATAATTTGGGGTTGTTTTTTTTTTGGTACAGGGAATTGAACCCAGGGCCTTCACTTTTAATACATCTCCAGCCTTTTTTATTTTCGGATATGATCTCGCCTAGTTGCACAAGAACTTGTTATCCTCTTGCCTTAGCCTCCCAAGTGCTGGGATTACAGGCCTTTGCCATGGCACCCAGCTTACTTGGGACTATTTGAATTTACGTTATACCTTCACTATATAGAGAGAATTCTTATACAATATGGGGTGGTTTTGCTAGTTGTAGATATAGCCTCTAGATGTATATCACCATGACTTTTACAGTAAAAAAGGTATTTTAAAGTTTTGTTCTGGGTGGAGTAGTGCGGGGGGCATAGCTCAGTGACTAGAGCACTTCCCTAGTTGCTGAGTTTGATCCCCCTGTGCCACATGATAGTTGGGTGTGGTGGCATGTGCCTGTGCCTGTAATCCTAGCACTCAGAAATCTGTGAAAGGAGGATTACTATCAGTTGTAGGCCAGCCTGGACTATAGAAGCAAAGACAAAAGTATTTTTTCCCAGTACTGGGGAGTGAACCCAGGCCCTTTATGTTGAGCTACATCCCCAGCACTTTTTTTTTTTAAAGTTTTGAGACAGGGTCTCCCTAAAGTATTCAAGCTGAGCTTGGATTTGTGATCCTTCTGCTTCAGCCTTGCAGAGTGCTGAGATTACTGATACGTGTTTGTTTCTGAGACAAGGTCTCTAGCCCAGGCTGGTCTTGAACTCTCTATAGAGCCCAGGCTGGTCTTGGACTCAAGGGCAATCCTGCCTCAGCTTTCTGAGCCCTGGGATTACAGGCATGCGCCACCATGACCAGCTTATGTGGTGCTGGAGAATTGAACTCAGGTACTTAGCGCTTGACTTGGCACAAGTGCTTTAACCACTGAGCCATTCCTCTAGTCCTATGTGGTTTTTAAATTATAAAATACAGCAGGCATGGTGGTGCATGCCTGTAATAATCTCAGTGCTGCAGGAGGCTGAGGTAGGAGGATCTCAAGTCTGAACTCAGGCTAGGCAATTTAGTGAGTCAGAAAGGTTTTGTTTGTTTGTTTGTTTGTTTGTTTGTTTTTGAGATAAGGTCTTGCTCTGTAGTCCAGCCTGGTTCTGAACTCACTTTGTAGTCCATGCTGGCCTCAGACTTGCAGTAACCCTCTTGCTTCAGCCTCCCAAGTGCTAGGATTACAGTTGTGTGTCACCACATCCAGTTTATGTGGTGCTGGGGAATCAAACTCAGAACCATGCACTTGGTAGTCAGGAGCTTTAACCACTGTGCCATTCTTCCAGTACTGAAAAGTTACTTCAAAACGAACTGGGGGTGCAGCTCAGTGTGAAGGCCTTGGATTCAATGCCCTGTCCTGCAAGTGGAATAAAAAATAAATCTAAAGTATACAGTTTAGTGGCATTAAGTGTATCCGCTTTGATTTGCTATTGTCACCACCATCCCGCCACAAAACTTTTTATTCAGTTAAATAGAAACTTTTTACTTATTAAACAATATTATCTCATTTACCCGCGCCCCCCAATCATTTTACTGTCTTTGAATTTGACTATTACAGGTAATATAAGTGGAATTCTATTTGTCCTTTTGTGACTGACTTGTTTCATACTTAACATCCTCAAGGCTCACCCATATTAGAGCATGTATCAGAATTTCCTTTTTTCTTTCCCTTTTTTCCTTCTGTGCTGGGGAACATACTCTGGCCTCACATACATGTGCTAGGCAAGAAGACCTTTATTGCTGGGCCCTGTAGTATGATGCCAGTCTATTACAGTAATCTTAGCAACCTGGTGACTTAGTGAGACCTTGTCTCAAAATCAAAAAATAACAGTGTGCTGGGGTGTAGCTCAGTCTGAAGGCCCTGGGTTCCATCTTCAGTACTGAAAACAAAAAGACACTTTACCACCAAGGTATGACCTTACCCCACCCCTAGAATTTTCTTGCGACGACACAGTATTCTATTGTATGTATGTCCGACACAGTATTCTATTGTATGTATGTCCTACATTGTTTGTCAGTGGACATGGGCGGCTTCTACCCTTTGGCTGTTGTGAACAACACTGTAAACATGAGTGTGCACGTTCTGTTTAAGTCCCTACTTTCATTGATTTTGTCTGTGTATCCAGAAGTAGAATTGCTGGATCAAAAGTTAATTCTGTTTGATCTTTTGAAGAACCTCTATGCTGTTTTTCAGTGTACATTCGTACTTACAGTGTAAGCGTTCTCATCTTTGCCAATACTCTTTTTTTCATTTTTATTTTTAGAAGCCAGTCAAATCATGCCTTCTCTTCATCAAACTTAATCCGGATGTTAACCCTGGCCACAGTGGTGTCATACAGCTTCTTCACAGCTCTGGCATCCATAGTGAACATGAGTGTGTTTATTGTCTTCTGTTTTCTTGGCAGACTTAATGGTGGTGTAGTCGTCAAACATGGTTCTTCTAGGGATGCTCTCCTGAGCCCCAGTGTCGTGGGCTGCTGGAAGTTAGGATGAAGTACAGATCTTTTTATGCGTGGCTTTCAGCATTCCCTTCTTGACCCTCAAAGCTTTTGATTTTTCTTTGGCATTGAAAGAGGCAAGGCCCACCTCTTTTGCCCTAGGGCTATCTTGTTTTCTTTTGTGTTTTGTTTTGCTAGAAGTCATTTGTGTCACACACTCCCATGCAAATAAAAACAGTCTTATGATTAGTTTAAAAAATATCCAATGCTATAATGTAAGTCTTCTTACTGATTTTGCCTTACTAAAATTATATGGATTTCCTGGTTGGAAGAATCCTCTTAGGAGATTCCTAAAGAGAACAAGAAATGATCATAATTAAGTTTAAACTGAAGATACTAAGTATCTTGGCTGTTACCGAAAGGCTGAGATGAGAAAAGGCAGCCCTGGTCTGAAGCTAAGTGTGGACTAAGGGTGGAGAGTGACATAGGTAACTCAAATTTCATTCCAAGTGACAACTAAATGTCACATAATAGTAATTGAAACATAACTTAAACAATAACCACTTAGCAAGATTCTACCCCCCCAATAACCCCCAACCCCTGCAAAAGTGCAAAAACACCTGGTTTTAGTCACCAGCAATTGAAGGAACAGGGAGTAGGGCAAGAGGGATGTGCTGTGAGGAGCACACAATCAGGAAAGTACAGACTATTGTTCGTGATACCTTTGGCAGTATTTTGGTAAAAAGCAGGTTTTAAAGCACTCTTTTCTGCTCACATTGGCTTAAGAGTCATTTACTAATGGTAAACACTAAAACAAACAAGTGAAAATGAAATAACTGCTATTAACGTTTTGATAAAGAGCCTTTCATATATCTCTCAACATGTGGGTGTGCTTTTACATATTTTATATAAATTGAAGTATACCACTTACCTTGTTTATTTAAACATTTTTTTTTCTGAGTGTGTGTGTATGGTATGAGAAATAGTACTCAGTGCCTTCACAGAAGTTTTAAAGACAAGATGTCCTTAAATTGGTTAGTTGCTCAAGCAGGACTCAAACTTGTAATCTTAACTACCTTGGTCTCTGGGAGTGCTGGGACCACTACTATGTACCACCATGTCTGGATTTAAAGCCCCTCTTATTTTCTTTAAAGAGTAATTGGCACTTCTAAATGTTAATAGTAATTAAAAATTTAAAGACTCAGAATGCATGTTTCCTTGGCTAAGCAATTACATTTTAAAAATTGGTGCCAAAGAAATAATTAAGAATATGTACAAAGGCACAGTTCTGATGATACTCTATACTTTTATAAAAGAGTAGAGAAACATTTAATAACATTAAAAGATATTTATCAGTAGGTGAATAAATTAGAACCTAAAATAGTATATATAGTATGATATCATTTTGTTTTCAGTTTTGGACACACACACACGGGGAAAATAAGATAAAACTATATATCAAGGGAGAAAATTTCAAACAGGTCATTTTTCCTTTCTAAATTTTCTGCCTTTCTATAAAACTTAGGCAAATTATGTCTTTTAAAAAAGTGTTTTGAAGCTGAAGATGGCACACTACTAATCCCACCGTTCTGTAAGACAGAGGCAAGAGGATTCCAAGTTTGAATCTACCCTGGGTACCACAGTGGTTTAGCAAAACTCTATCTCAAATAAAATGAGGCTGAAGATATATAGCTCAGTGCAAAAGCCGTCAATCTGCAGTATTGGAAGGGAGGAATTTTTTTTTTAATGGGAAGGAAGAATCGCTCAGTGGTTAAAGCATTTGCCCAGCAAGCGCTCCTTCAAACGCTAAGTACCTGAATTCGATTCCCTAGCACCTCAAAAGCCAGGCATGGTGGTATGCGCCTGTATCAGGAGGCTGAGGCTGAGGCTGAGGCTGAGGCTGAGGCTAAAGCAAAAGCAGGAGGATTGCGGTGACTCCAAGGCCAGCCCGGGCTACAGAGTGAGACCCTGTCTCAAAAAAAAAAAAAACAAAAACAAAAACAAAAACAAAAAACAAGGTCTTTGGAACCAGGACTAGTGACACGTAGTCTAATCTTAGTTACTTTTTCATTGCTGTGACTCAGTACCCAGCATTCATAATACAAGTGAGGAAAGATTTAATTTATAGTTTCAGCAGGTCTGGATTCATTCATGGGTGACTGGCAGTGGTGAAAGCACATGGCAGCGGCCTAGCAGGAGAGTATAGTGAGTAGGAAGCCAAGTGAAGGAGCAAGGGCGGAGCTAGCGTAGACCCTTCCAGGTCCTGTCCCAGTAATCTGCTTCCTCTAGATCAAGCCCCAGCGAGCACATGGTTCTCTACAACATTCAAATACATGAGACTTTTGGGAGACATTCCAGATCTAAACCTTAGCAATCTGCAAGTTGATTTTGTGATACCCACAAAATTTCTTTGCATTCCTTAACTATATGTCAACTAAATACCTTAGGCAGCTAATAAATGAATCTGTTTCAAGACAAGGTCTTGCTGTGTAGTGCAGGCTGGTCCTAAATTCACTGTGTAACATGGGCTGGCCTCAGACTCAAGGCAATCCTGCCTCAGACTCCCAAGTGCTGGGTTTATAGACATGCGCCACTGCCCAGCTTATGTAGCGCTGGAGAATTGAACCCAGGGCCTTGCACTTGCTAGGCAAGTGCTCTAACTGCTGTGCTACTCCTCCAGCCCTTGAATGGTGTTCTGATAGACAATTGCTTAATAAATGCACAAATCTACAGATAGATTATATATATATATATATATATATATATATATATATATATAATTGCTGCTTCTCTCATGGGAGGTCAGAGACAAAGATTATTCAGGATCCAGTTTTTTGGAACAAAGAGAGGCCTGAAGAGACTGCATGGACACTCCTCAAGAAGGGAGAAGCAAAGTGCAGCCTGTAGCATACTTTACTCACATATTTATTTAAGGGCAAGAAAAAGTATAGCAAAGTGAAAAAAATAAATCACACGAGTGGCTTCTGAAACGGGCTACATAAAAAGACAATTACCTATTTATTGATCTTGAGAAGAGAGTTCATGGGACTAAACAGATAAATAGGAACAAGGAGCCTAACAAGTTTTATGAACATCTGAACTTGACTTCTCAAGAACATGCAAGTGCTTGGGGGAGGACTGTGGCATGACCTTCACTTTCCCTGTAAACTAAGGCAAGAATAATACAGTCTTTTAGGCAGGCACTGTGTGCAGTGCAGTGTCATCCCTTGCCCCAGTGCATTGCTGGGCCTTTGCCTGGAGGCTTTTTTACTTTGATGTGTTTACTAACTTTTCTCTGTAATTTTTTAAACCCTTATTCCCCATCTTCTCTCTTTTTTTGACTCAAGAGCTTACTGTGTTGCCCAGGCTGGTGTAGACTTTCTAGGCTTAAATGATTCTCCTGACTCAGCTTCCTAAGTAGCTGAGAATTTAGGCAATCACTATCACTTGTCTTTTAAGTCCTTAATTCTTTCTTTCTTTCTTTCTTTCTTTCTTTCTTTCTTTCTTTCTTTCTTTTTTGAGATAGGGTTTCACTCTAGCCCAGGCAGGTCCTGAACTCACTGAAGTCGACTAGCCTTCAACTCAGCAGTCCTCCTGCCTCAGCTTCCTGAACGTTCCTATTACAGGCATGCGACACCATGCTCAGCTTTATATGGTACGGGGGAATCAAACCCAGAGCGCTGTGCTTGCTAGGCAAGCAAGCACTTTAATCACTGTACCGTTCCTCTAGCCCTTTCTTTCCTTCTTTTTTTTTTTTTTTTTTTTTTGAGACAGGGTCTTGCTCTGTATCCCAGACTGGTAAGCATAAAACCAGGCTTACCTTGGACTTACCACAATCCTGCCTCAGCCTCCCTGAGTGTTAGGATTATAGGCATGTACCACCATGCCAGGCCTTTATGTGGCGTTGGGGAATCAACTCAGAGCCATGTACTTGCTAGTCACACACTTTAATCACTGTGCCATTTCTTCAGCCCTAACTCCTTAATTCTTTTATTTGTCTTCACCAGAAGATAGTTTTTAGCTTTGGGACAGTCTTGCTGGTAACTCAGTCTTCCTTATAGTAAGCATTACATGAGTTGTTTTTTAAGAGTTTTATTCTTTGTTTTCATGGTGACTATGAAAAAAATCAAAAGGTTAAGTATTTTTACCTTACTATTCTCAGTTGCTGATACAATACTTAGCTCATATTAGATTGCCAGAAATATTTCTTCTGTGAGTATTTTTGGAAATTAGTAAGATATTAGTAAACATCTGTTTGAAGAATATATTAATACTGCATTTGTTTAGCTGGAGATCCTGAAAAAATAACATTTTATTCAATAAATGTCATATAAAATTTGTTTTTCCCAGTACAGAAGATTTGCATTGAGCTACATCCCCAGCTTTTAAAAATTTTTATTGTGGGACAAAGTCTTCCTAATTTGCATATGCAGAATTTGAGCTTGCAATCCTCTCCTTCCTCAGCTTCATAGCATGCTAAGGTTACAGGATAACAGGCATGTACCACTGCACCTGACTTGTTTGAAGTTTTCATCACTATTTGAAGTGCAATATTATAATTTTAATTGAGAGCAAAGGTTTAAAATAAATTTGTAGGTATAGTTGAAAAGGGCATAAAATTAACTGGCTGCTTATAAAATTATTTTCATGCATCTGTTACTAACAGGTCAGTCATTGACACCATGAACTGGAATAAAGGTGGCCCTGGCACAAAGCGGGGATTTGGCTTTGGAGGTTTCGCCATCAGTGCTGGGAAGAAGGAGGAACCCAAACTCCCACAGCAGTCCCACAGTGCCTTTGGGGCATCTAGCTCTTCTTCTGGATTTGGAAAGTCAGCTCCACCACAGCTTCCTTCTTTCTACAAAATTGGATCTAAAAGAGCCAACTTTGATGAAGAAAATGCGTAAGTTGGGCTGGGAATGTGGTGGAGTGCTTACCTAACGTGCAGGATGCCCTGGATTCAACTGCTAGCATCAAGGGAGGGCGACAGGTTGGACTTTGAGTTACTCATTCTAACAGTAGAAACTGAGTCAGAGAAACTTGTTTCTCATAATATGACATCCTAAATTGATTATTTTACCAAATAATCATTGTTTCTAGCAAGCTGAAATGTCAAAGGTACTTATTTGAAAGGAATATAGTGTTTGCTTGCTTACTTTGACATTTTTTGTTCCATGAATTACAATTTCTTTATGGCTAGCATTCTGATGTTTAGTTACACAATAAATGCATGGTTACTGGGTTTGAGGCCATTGAACCTTAAATATGGCTGAAATTTTTATATAATTCTTGGGAGTTTTGGTGCTTTTTACCGTAAGCTTTTATTGATACTACATAAATTGTTTGTAAATGCAAACATTTCTCAGGACTGGTAGAAACATGTTTTACTTCAGCATCTAAGCCCTCAAAATTATTCCGTTATGACTTAGTAGTAGAAAAACTGCTTAGATTTCCCACCACATTTTTTAGGAAACATTTAACACTTCAGTTTTTACCGAGTATCTAACAAGATAGTTTATTAAAATCTGGGATTTGAGGGTTTAACCCTATATTTCTATAAGTAATTTTTTTAAATACACAGCATTTTTTAAAGGCCAGTATGTTATTCAAGAATCAAACACGAAAGCAGTGTTTGAGGTCATCACAGTAACCTTATAGAATTGTTATTCTAGAGAGCATACTGTTTCATTAATTAAATAAAACCTGCTATATAAAGACTATGCATTAGTGTGTTTATATGTGTGTATGTAACCGTAACTGTATCAAAGAGCATACATTCACTTACAGAATTACGTGTTGCTTAATGATGGGAATAAATACTGAGAAGTAGATGTTGTTGTAGGAACATCACAGAGTGTACTTAACCAAACCTCGATAGTGTAGCCTTCACATCTAAGCTGTATGGTATTGCCTTTTGCCTCTGGCTAGTAACCTGTACAACAAGTTACTTTACTGAATATTTTTGGCAGTTGTGACACAAGGCCAAGTTTTATGCATCTAAACTACTTCAGTGTAGAAAAGGTACAGTAAAAATATTGATATAAAAACTTATAAATGATACTTCTATGTATGGTATTGAAATGAATGGAACTTGGATTACTGGAATTTGTTCTGGGTGCATCACTGAGTCTTGAGTGAATATGAAGGCCCACAACATTACAGTGTACTATTGTATACTTTATGAACACTGTACACTTAGGCTACTTTAAATTTATAGATGCTACTTTTTCTTAAATAGTCTTAACTTCTTATAACCATTTTACCTTTTAAACTTATTTTTAACATTTTTACTCTTCTGTAGTAACACTTAGCTTGAAATACAAATAGATTGTAGGTGTCCAAAAACATTTTCTTTCATCTTTATTGTATAAGCTTTTTTTGTATTTTAAAATGTATCTTTTTTAGTTTTTAAAAATTCTGGTACAGTTCAGTAATTCTACCTTTGCATCTTGATTCAGTGGAAGGTCTTAAGGGTAAAGATGATACAGGTAGCTTTCATTTTCTTTGATGAAAGTTCCTTTTACTGAAGTAGCTCCTGAGGGTGAGCCTGATGCTGTTTACAAGAATATATTTTAAAATAATAACAAGCATTATAGTATAATAAATATACCAGTAGCATTACACTTCATATACTATACATAATTGTATGTGGCACACTCTTATGTTACTGGCAGCACAGTGGATTTGTTTACTGAGCGTAACCACAGATTGAGTAACATGTACTGCAGTGTCTGAACAATATGGAATTATCAGTTCCATTATTATCTTAATGGTGTCTACCATTATATGTGTGGTCAGTCATTGACCTAAATGTTATGAGGTGCATGATTGATAATAATTAGTATATATACAATTATTGCCTTAATATGTGTGTATATAAGTTATAAGAGCTTTTAAACTAATACTGTGATGATTTAAAATGCTTTAAATTTTTAAGCTGCAGATACTTAAACAAATATTTGGTAATATTGCTATTTGTTTAATTTTGGGATAAGACCTAAAGAATGGTTTGTTTTTAGTTTGCCAAGAGTTATATTGTCATCCTTTTTGGAAAGTCTGCTGTAAGGAAAGGGATGACTTTCTCTAGGCTAATCATTGACCCCCTACCCCCTTTTACAAATTGTCCTTCTGAACACTTAAGTAATATGAAGTGAATAATTGTAGATAACACATTTATTTTTAATTCTAGAAGTTTTTTTATTGGTCTCAGAAAATAGCCAAGAACTTCTGAAGAAAGTCCTTAGTCTTATGAACTCCGATCTATTTTTTAATGATTGTAAAGATTAACTTAAGTTTGGTATTTCATGCAGGTTTTATTTTTTTCTCATGGCACATACTCTTTAATTTTTGCTGTACCTATTCCAACAATCAGCTACTAAATTTGTACTGGAAACTCAACTTTTTTTTGAGCACAGCCTGTCCTAGGACTCACAGTATTCTTCTGCCTCAGCCTTCCAGGTGTTAGGATTTATAGGCATGTGGCATCACACCTGGTTTATGTGGTACTGAGGAATCAAACTAGTGCTAGGCAAGTGCTCTAACCACTGCGCTATTCCTCCAGCCCTGAAAACTCAGCCTTTCAGCAGAACTGAAAATGTGATTTTAACGGGCTCTGTTAAAATGGAGAATTTGCCATGGCTGCTTTCTTGCAATATTAGCATTTTTTCCATAGTGATACTGGGGCACAGCTCCCAAGTTGGAGCCCAGCCTGAAAAATTAGTGGCTTTAAAATCAAAAATTAAGAAAAGGTGGCTGGGGATATAGCTCAATATAAAGGCCCGAGGCTCAATCGCCAGTACAACAAAAATAAAGGGGTTCTTAGCCAAAGCCTTGGCTCTCTGATTTGACCTGCATGGGAAAGATGTCTTAATAGTACAGTACACAATATGAAAGTTTGTATTAAATGGAGAATTCACTGACCTTAGACTAAACATTCACTTTACCAATCTGCATCTTAATACTCAGATATTTTGAAGATGAGGAAGAAGACTCTAGCAATGTTGATTTGCCTTACATTCCTGCCGAGAATTCGCCTACCCGCCAGCAATTCCATTCTAAGCCAGCAGATTCTGACAGTGATGATGATCCTTTGGAGGCATTCATGGCTGAAGTAGAGGCAAGTACTAGCTCTTATTTCATTAAAATATTTAGAAATCAGAAATAGTTAACCTCATTCAGATTTTAATTTTGTTCTCTACATCCTCTTTCCCTGTGTTTTGTGTATAGGATTGGGTGTACTAAGGACTAAGCTCAAGGCCTTCACGTTAAGCTAGATACCCAGCCCAGCTTTTTATTTTTGATTTTGCAACCAGATCTTGCAAACAAGGTTTCCCAGGTTGGGCTCAAACTTAGAATTCTGCCTCCAGCCTCTCAGGGTACTAGGTTTACAGGCCTGTGTCACTAGGCCTAGTTTCCTCTGTAATATTTTTCAGAAATCACCAGTGGTCATAACCTTTGAACACAGTAGGGGTTGGTGTTAGGGATCAAATCCTGGGAACATGAAGCTATAACTATAACCTCAGCTCTTTTTATTTTTTTATTTTGGGATTCCCTAATCTCACTAAATTGCCTACCTGGCCTCAAATCTATGATTCTCCTGCCTCAGCCACCCAAAGTAACTGGAATTGTAGGCATGTGTCACCACACCTGGAGTAGGTTTTTTTGGTTTTGTTTTGATAATCTTCATGTATTCTTGAGTAGAATAAACATTATTGCACTCATATAGCATTAAGTGCGTATTTATGTGAGGTAAACTTAAGGAATACAAAAATTATAAATTTTGTTATTTCTTATTATCAACTTTATCATCAATATTCATGATTGCTTTTCATTTTCATTTTTTTCCTTTTGTTTGAGACAGAGTCTCGCTCTGTAGCCCAGGCTAGTCTGAACTCGGTGGTTATAGCCTACGCTGACCTTGGACTCAATACTGTCCACCTGTTTCAGCCTCCCAAATGCTGGGATCACAGGCATGTGCTACCACGCCCAGCTTTTTGTCTGAGCAGTCAACTCAGGGCCTTGCACTCGCTAGGCAGGCACTATTCTTCCAGCCTCTCTAAGGGAATTCTTAAAACATTGCCACAATATTGTTTTTGCACCAAAACAAAATCATTACATATTGGTCAGACTATGATCTTTTATTCTTCTCGTGGCCCTTTGGCATTTCCTCAGATGTGGAGGTTTCTTTTCAGTTGTGTAGATTAATTTGCTCTCTTCACTCTTTCTCTTTTTGTGTGTGTGAGGGTCTCACTCTATAGTCCAGACTGGTCTTGAACTCACTATATAGCCCAGGCTGGCCTCGAACTCACAGCAGTCCTTCTCCCTTAGTCTTCCAAGTGCTGGGATTATAGGCATGTCCCACCACATCCAGTTTCTGTGGTGCTGGGGAATCAAACCCAGGGCCTTGTGCTTGCTAGGCAAGTACTTTAACTGCTGAGCTACACCCTAGCCCCTATCTTCACTCCTTATAATTTTCTCGTTACCTCATCCACTTACTTGTAAAACTTAACTTCTGTGTACATAATTCATATCTTTAGTTCCATGCTTTATACTCTTTGATTTTAGCTCTTTTTCCCAGGAACATTAACCGTTTTTACATGAGTGTTTTCCACTGGCTCTTTAAACACAATATATCAGATCATTCTCCTGTCTTATCTCTATGAATGATGCCAGTATTCACACAATCATCCTGATTTGCAGCCTTACCTTTAATGTCTCTTTTTACTTGCCTCCCTTTATCCTTTTTAGCAGGTTATCAAGTGTATTCATGACCTACTTCACATAACCTTCCAAATAACTGGAATAAAGGGAAAAAATAATGTATATATAAATACAGGTGTTTTTTTGGAGATACGGTCTAGCTCTACAGTCCAGGCTAGCCTTGATTTATAGCAGTCCTACTGCCTTAGCCGCCGAGTGCTGGTATAACAGGAATGCCCCACCATGCCCAATTTATGTGGTGCTGGGGAATCAAACCCTGGGCCTTGTGCTTGCTAGGAAAGTGTTTTAACCACAGAGCTATGCTCCCTGCCCAGATATATTTTTTTTAACTTATAAGCAAATGAACCCTGGCTGAAAGAATAGCACATTGTTAGAGTGCTTGCCTAGTAATCACAATGCCCTCAGTTTGATTCCTTAGCACCACATAAGCCAAGCATGGTGGCATATGCCTATAATCAATCCCAGCACTCAGGAGGCTGAGGTAGGAGGATTGCTCTGAGTTTAGGCCGGCCTGGACTATACTGTGAGTTTAGGATTAGTAAGATCTTACCTCGGGAGAAATTAAAACCTGAGTGAAAATAATTCAGAGAGAGAGAGAGAGAGAGAGAGAGAGAGAGAGAGAGAGAGAGAGAGAGAACGCACGCGCTGCTGGCAATTGGGCCTTGCACATCATAAGCCGAGCCCTAAGACCCTCCAAATCACCTGCCCTCCTGTCATTCTGGTAGGAGGTGGCTCGCTGAGGTTTGTGTGCACATACTGCCGCCCTTCCTCTTGTCATTTGATGTCAGTCTCACAATATTCCATGTACCTTTTCCTTTCTTTTTGATGCTGCTGCTATTATCCTTGACACTTTCATTAATTCCTGCCTGGTCTAAATTTTTTCTCTCCTTTAGGGTCTCTGCTCTCATGTTTATATCGTATGTGACCACAGCTTAATGAGACCAAATCATATTTCTCACTGTGTTACACTGTGTGTCACTCACTTAAAAATTGCTACTTCTTTGCTTATGAAGTGACATTCTTCTGGGTACCTTAATTACTTGTCTTTAGCCAGAATTTTTCTCTCCTTGAAGGAAGGAGGAAAAGAATCCAAGATAGATAGGTTTTTTGTTTTGTCCAGATAAAAAAATCAAACTTTGAAAAGTCAGTCTGGCAATGCTAAGCCCTCATTCTTACATAGTAAAAAATGGGCTATTACTGAGCAAGTGACTGCTAGCTTTAGATGGGAAACTCGTTTTCCTTGTTCACATCAATTATGTTGTTTTCTTGGCATTTAGGCCATTGCCTGGTGGCAACCTTACAACCTTAGTTTGTAATTTTTTTTTTTTTTTTTCTAAATTGGAGACAGGGTCCTGTTCTGTAGCCCAGGCTGGTCTGGTCATGAACTCAGTATGTAGCCCGAGCTAGCCTTGGATTCACAGCAATTCTGCCTCAGCATCCTGAGTTCTGGGACTATAGGCATGCACCGCTATTCCTGGCTTTATGTGGTGCTGGGGAATTAAACTCACTCAGGGTAACTGCTGTGCTGTTCTTCCTGCCCTGAGAAATATTTTTCTTAACTCAGGTCTCGTTCAACGTCAGAAAATAAAAGATTCAGGGTGATGTGATAAGAATGAGAGAGGGTATGTTTGGACGTTGAGGTGCCCCCCACTGGAGATTGAATCGTGGCCTCCACTCTGAGCTATATCCCTGGATTTTAAAATTTTTATTTTGAGAAAGTCTTCCTAAGTCGCCAAGTTACTCAAGCTGGGCTTGAAGTTGCAGTCGTCCTGCCTCAGCCGCTGACTGTGGGCTTATAGGTGTGTGCCGCTATGCTTGGCTGAGAATGCACTTCTTTTGAAGATTATCTCCACTGCCTGAAACATAATCAAAAGTCTGTCTGTGTGCCTGGAGGTATAACGCAACAGTAGAGCACTTGCCTGATACATACAAAGCTTTGAGTGCAATCCCTAGCACTGAAAAAAAAAGAATCCGTATGTCAGAAAAACGCAACTTTTCTTATTCTGGCATTATCATTTATTATCATCTTGGCACCCAGTAAGTATTGTGTTTTTACCCTTGGTGTAGTCCCACTCAAGTTGTTGCTGAAAGAGTATATATCTTATAGGTGGTAGGGCCTGAAATCACCATATACCTATATCTATGGGGTTTTCGTTTTTGTTTTTGTTTTTGTTTGAGTTTGAGATAAGGGTTTTTCTCTGTAGTTTAGGCTGGTTCTGAACTAGGTAGCCCAGGCTAGCTTCAAACTCAGGGCAGTCCTCCTGCCTCAGCCTCCCAAGTGCTGGTATTATAGGCATGCGCCTCCAAGCCCAGTTTAAAACTTATGGTGCTGGGGAATCATTCAGGGCCTTGTGCTTTTTAGGCAAGTGCATTAACTGCTGAACTCCTTCAGCCTATGGCTTTATATCATGAGTTCTTTGAGCACTGTGTATTTCTGCCCCTTATTCAGGATACTTACCAAAAAACCAGATTGACCTTGGACATACATTTGTCTTGCAGCAGAGTAGGTACTTAGTAAATAAATATATTAAAGATTTACTCAAAAAGTAAAGACAGTAAATGATTTGTTTGCTATGTTTGAAGTGTCTTCTGTGTATCATGACTTCTTCATCTTACGTGTAGAGTTTTCTCAGAGCTGTTTTCTAGAGAATCCCTTTTAAGTAGGTTTAAGTTTAGATTTAATTTATGGTAGCAGAAGCTAACATAGCCCTGTTGGAGTGAGAGAATTTGAGGATGACCCTCTTGCTTGGCTTTTAAATTGTTGTTTGGAGGTTGTATTTTTTCTGGTACTGCATCATTCTTCTGAGTGTCTTTTTGGTGTATCAGTAGGGATTTTAGTTTAGGGCAGAGATTAATTGCTGTCTGAGCTTAGGGAGGGTGTTGGTGTCTTTATTTGCATTTATGTCTGATCTCAAATATCAGCTTTTCTAAAAAATACTTCTCTACTGCATGAACTAGATGAAGATTTACTCTTAGACGGTCATCTAAAAGATTTATGTGGGCTTTAAAAATATGTTCTACAAGTGTTGTTACCTGTTTCATGTGTTACATTGCTTATTTCACATTCTGTTTATAGCCTTACATATAATCTTGTGTTTGGCAGCTCAGTCCCTTGAAAAGTGAATTGTTTGTGTATAATATTCCTTTTAAAAATAAATCCCTTTGTTGCAAACATTTAACTGGATAGAGCAGCCAGCCATGCCATAGAGGCAAAACATGAGCAATAAGCCAGTATGATGGTACACATTTATAATCCTGGTGTTCTTGGATACTGAGACGGTAGGAATACAAGGCAAGCCCAGCATGGGCAGGTTAGTGACTGAGTGAGACCTTGTCGTAAAACTGAAAAAAAAAATTTTTTTTAATTATCAAAAATAGAAAAAATCAGTAGCTTCATAATGAAAACCGATTGTGGAAAATGTGTACACCCTTGGGAAAAATTACTTAAAAGCAAAGAATCAATTTAGACCATTTTGTTCTGCATAAGAATTGCTTGTGAAAAATATGAGAACTGTGCATATTTAACTCCACCTCTGCTGGAGGAATGACTCAGGAATTAAAGCACTTGCTTTGCAAGTGGTAAGTCAAGTGCTAAGTAGTCGAGTTCTATTCCCCAGCATCACGTAAGCCAGGCATGGAGCAAGACCCTATCTCAAAAAACCAAACCAAAACAACAACAAAAACTCCACCAAGAATTCTAATTTTTTCATTTTATTTTTATTTTTATTTTTTCTTAAGACATCTCACTCTGTACTCCAGGTTTGTCCTGAACTCACTCTGTACTTGAACTAACAGCAGTCCTCCTGCCTCAGCCTCCCAAGTGCTGGGATTACAGGCATACACCATCATGCCCAGTTTATGTGGTGCTGGGGACTTGAATCCTGGGACTCGTACTTACTAGGCAAGCACTTTAACTACTGAACTACACCTCTAGCCCAAGAATTACAATTTATTAGAGCTAGAAGAGTTTTCAGCCTTATGATTATTAGTATTTGGAGTTGAATTGTCACGGGAACTGTATTGTACCTTGGGAAGTATTTAGTAGCACCATGAGCTTCTGCCAGCCCGAGGCTTCACCTGTTGTATACCTTAAGTTGTGATAATTAAGAATGTCTTCTCACTGTGCCAAATGTGTGTATACAAGATTACCCCAGATCGAGGATCATCTTTCCAGAGTTCGATCTGAAGATCTACATAATTTACCAGGCCCATTAGTAATTCTTTCCAGAGTTTGATCCGAAGTTATACATTATTTACCAGGCCCACTAGTAATGTAATGTAAATATTCTTAAGCTATCCTAGGGGAGAGGCTGATTTGCCTAAATATAAAGCACTTTATAGCAGTGATTATACCATTAACTTTGAAAAGCAAAAGAAATAACCAAATACTACATATTTGTGAATTATGCATTGTTGGCAGTTTTTGTATCATATGTGTATGTACTTTTGTCTGTGATATATTATAGATATAAATCATGTAATATGTGCATAGCCAAGTTTTTAAAACATTTGAGTATTTCTCTTTGAAACATAATTTTCAAAATGCAATTAGATAATATCAAAATGTAATTTTCAAAACACCTAGGTAACTGGGCACCATACCACACACCTGTGATTGCAGCTACTCAGGAGACTGAGGCAGGAGCCGAGACTAGGCATCTCAGTGAAATCCATATGTCAAAATAAAATTAAAAAGACTAGGGATATAATCAGTTGTAGGGAGCGTGTCTAGCATATCCAAGGCCCTAAGTTTGACACTTTTTGCTGTGAAACCAAAACAGGCTGGGGGCATAGCTTAGTGTTTAGAGTGCTTGTCTATAAGCTCAAGGCCTGAATTCGATTCCTCAGCACCACATGAACCAGGTTTGTTGGCTCATACCTGTAATCCTAGCACTTGAGGCTGAAACTGGAGCACTGTTGTGAGTTTGAAACCAGCCCGGCCTACGGTGAGTTCAGAACCAGCCTTGACTACAGAGAGATCCTGCCTCAAAACAAAACAAAAATGACAAAAACATCACATAGCTAAAGCCATGGTGACAATTAAAAATCTGAAAAAAATTTTAATGAAATATATCTTCCAGTGATTTTACTTGATGTGATACCATGTAACTTTTTGTTTCGTTAGGATCAGGCAGCTAGAGACATGAAGAGACTTGAAGAAAAGGACAAAGAAAGAAAAAATGTGAAGTAAGTTGTTTTCTTCTTCCCCACAAGTTACATAAAAATGGCTAAAATATTGTGACGGCTATGCCCCCAAATTTCATAGACAAAAAATATTAAGTACACAATTATATATTTATCTATTACTCTTTATCTTGAATAGTTCCATAGATAGAGAGATCATGAAAGTCTTTGCATTTGCAATAATTAAAAGGCATGCTGTTTGATGTAATAGCATTTGATCTCCAAGTATAAATAATTATTTAGTAAACATAAGAAATTACTCTGGGATCTAGGGGAGCATGATTACTTAAGTTTGGGTTCATTGTCCTGAATTTTGTCCTATTATTAATATAAAATAGGTTATTGCTTTTGTGATTATGAGGCATTATATGATTTATATCATAGCATGATATACATTATTAGAAATACGACCTAATTTCATTTCATGAGTGACCTCATGCTTTTTTAGCAACCATAGTTAAAACCTGAATACTTTGTTTTCTGGAAAAAAGAAGGCTCCTCTTTCCCTGCTAAATATACTCCTAAGGCTTTTTCTACCAGGCAAGATTGGACTTTTTTCTCCCTTTGCTTGACAGTCAGTCATTGCTTTAAGCCCTTCCTAGGGTTTCCTGTGCCATATGAAAGTTTAGCCTTCCTGGCTACTTACTGTGTGTTAAAACCTCTTCCAGCTGCCTTACAATGGTGATACTGCTTTCTGTTTGCCTTGGGAATGGCAAATTCTTTAGGTTATGTGCAAAGTCTGATGAGAAAAATAAGGTTTTGGGAATTAGGCAGCCATACTTTCTATAACTCCCAAGAGATGACGTAAGTGACGGTGTGGTTTCCCTTCTCAATGTGAACTGCTTAGGAGTTTTAGTTCCAAACTCATAAAGGAGTTAGTGTAGTTTTTCTCTTTGTGTCCATCCCCAGGTAACTGTTTTTGTCTCAAAGCAGTTATTTTAGAGCTAGATACTCTGGGGAACAGTAAGAAAGTTGTGATACTCTATTTAGTGTATGCCAGCTGCAGTGTATATTATTTTCTTTCTAATTTGAAGTACCTTGCATAACCTCATTGTGTATGTTGTGTGGGTTGACAAGGCTAGTGTCCTTTGATATCTCTCTTAAAGTTTTTATTTCTTTATACCTGAGTTACTAATTGATTCTTGTAGAAGTACCCTATCATACTGTTGAAAAGAAATGCAAAGTGCTGATCATAGAGTGAAACCACACATACATGATGGGTGGATGGTTTACAGTGTGCCTATTGCTGCTTTGTTATCATTAGTGTTGAGAGTTCCTGTGCTGTATGGAATTCAACACTAATCTGCTGTAAGTATGGAGCTGGGTATGTGGAACATTTGCAGGGAAGTTTGTTTCTCCGCTTGTTTTTCCAGGGGTATTCGAGATGACATTGAAGAGGAAGATGACCAAGTGAGTTCTTATGCAGTATTTCTTTTATTTTTATCCCACAAAGTCTATACTGGAGACAAGCTAGATCTTGCCTTCTCTGAAATGACCATTCCTGACATTCAGCAGGGAATGTCATTTGACTTGCTCTTTTTCTACTTGTGTGACTAGTTGGTAATATAATACTAAGATTCACATGGCTCTCCCCCGTGTTGAAGATGGAACTTGTGATGAACTGACATTGAAAACAAGTATGAGCTTTATTCACCTTGCTTTTTTAACCCCAAATTAATGTTTATCTTGATAAATCAGTAATAAAATAGTGGGGGATCTATTGATGGCCTGTAGTGACATCTGACCTCTCTACCTCTTTCTAAAGGTTCTGTTTGTGATTCTTGTTTCTAAAGATGGAACATTAATGACTGTCTGTTAGTGTTTCTTTTTTCATTGTTCAGTTGTGGGATGGTGAGATCCAAAGCCCTTTCCAGGTTTGTGACCGTTCTAAAGAGTGCTAATTTCCAAACTTGGATTGCTAAAGCCACAGCATAGGTTCTTCAGCTTTGGACAGGGTAGGTAGACTCCCTAAACTCCAAGAAGGCTATGGAACTGGCAGATTTGTAAATATTAAACAAGTCACTTCATAGTACTCACTGCCTCACTTATGTCTTTTGATTGTCTTTCTGAATACTGCTAGGGACCATTGCTAGTGAAAGTCTTATCATACTTGGTAGGTATTTAAACTCTACAGTTCTCTGATACAGTGTACAGTAATTACAGGAGCTAAAATGTTCTCAACTGTACTTGGGTGTGATTATGTTCTTGTGCTTTCCTGCAGGAAGCTTATTTTCGATACATGGCAGAAAACCCAACTGCTGGTGTGGTTCAGGAGGAGGAAGAAGACAATCTAGAATATGATAGTGATGGAAATCCAATAGCACCTTCCAAAAAAATAATTGATCCTCTTCCTCCCATCGACCATTCAGAGGTACAGAGTGTTTATGCAGAATTTGACTCTTGTTTCAAGCTGATAGTTTTCAGTGTTTAGGTTTTCCCAAAGCCTGTGTACCTTTACATCAGGAAAGTGTATTTTGAGATCTTACCAGCTTTGCCAAGTGGTTGGGTCAAGAAAATACATGAGGTTTTCACAGCCTGTGTTGTTACTAAAAGATGAATCACAGCTGGGTGTGCTGGTATACTCCCAACAATCAAGGAAGCCGAGACAGGATGATCACAAGTTCTAGCTTAGCCCTGGCAAAAAAAAAAAAAGAAGAAAAAAAATCAAGAAGGGAGGAAGTTGGGGAAATAGCTCAATGTGAAGGATCTGTGTTCAATCCCCAGTTCCTTAGGTTAGTTAAATAAGTATATAAACATTTATAATTGATATATAACTTATTAATAGATGTACAAATCTGCAAGTTCCACAAGTGAATCACTTCTTCACATTCATTTTTAAGAGTTTTACAATAGAAGCAATTGTAATTGTTTTCCAGGATTGACATTTTATCATCTTCCTTTCAAATGGTATGGGGAGTGGAACCCAGAGGCTCTCCAATATGGAGCTCCATTCCCAATTCTTAGTGTCTATTTAGTTTTATTTATTTGTTTTTTCTATTTAGTTTTAAGACAAAGTTTCACTAAGTTGCCCATGCTGGGCTTGAATTTGTAATCTTCCTGCCTCAAGTTGCTTAGATTATAGGATTGTGCCACTTTAACTGGCTTCTTCCTTTGTTTCATATTTGTTCATTTGTTGGTTGGTTTCTTGAGACAAAAGTCTGATTATGTAGTTCAAGCTGGCCTTGAACTCACTGTGTAGCCGAAATTTGGACTCACTGTGATCCTCCTGCCTCAGGACTTGAGTGCGGAGTTTACAAGTTTGTACAACTATGCCCTGCTACATTAGTTGTTTTAATTGCTGTGAATATTTACATTGATAACCAAATCTGGAAGCAGATGAGAGTCTAATGGTGGCTCATATTTGTAATTCCAGCACTATAGGAGGCTGAGGCAGAGGAATTGCAAGTTTGATCCTTCATGAGCAATTTAGTAACTTAGACCTTATTTATAAGTAAAAAATTAAAGAGAGACAAAGATGTGGCTAGAGCAAAGGCCCTGAGTTCAGTCCTTAGTACCAATAAAATAGAGCCAGGAATTAATAGATTCCTTAAGTCAGGAAAGGTAATGAATTTATCCAACATACCCACTAGGAAAAAATTAGTGTTTTTTCAGGTTAAGTATTAGTCTAAATCTTGTTATATACTCTAGTGATTCAAGATCTGAAGCAGTGGTTCTCAAAACATGGTTCAAAGAACTCTGGTGGGACTTTTTCAGAGCCTTCAATGTCAAAAGAATTTTCATGATACTAAGATTGTTTGCTTTTTGCAATGCATTAGTGTTTGCATTAATAGTATGAAAATAATAGTAAAAAATAATAGGTAAATTGGTGATACCTCAGTATGAATCAAGGCAATCCCACTAAGTTGTTCTAGAAGTAGTTGTTATAATCTTTCCTGCAAACTTCTATCTTCCACAGGGAGCTTGACAGCTTCTCAGTACCCAAAGACTATGGTGATAAAATTGACAGTAATAATTGTGATTTTAAAAAACTTTTTAAGACATGGTCTTGCTAAATTTCCTATGGTGGTGATCCTCTAGACTGTAATACATGAGACATGTCAATGTATGGATGGTCTGCATACTATGTCAGTGAATCAATATTTTATAAATGATCAATACATAACATGGAGCAATGCATGAGTAAAGGTTCTGCAAAAGTACACAGTAATATGATATTCCAACGCCTGAAGTAGGAAAGCATAAGTTTGAAGTCAATCTGGGCAACTTAATGAAACCTTGTCTCAAAAAGAAATGAAAAGCAATGGAATGTGATGCAGTACAGAGACTAGAGGTTCAGTCTCTAGTTATGCAAAAATAAACACATTTAAAAAATCATAGATTAGTGACTTGTAGTGTAACTGAGTATAAAAAATTCATGGTTTCAGATTATACAACAAAAGTAACTAGTTATTAACTTTTAGTGTGATATTAATAAAGAATAGAAATCCTTGGCTTGGCTTGGCACAGGCTTGTACTTCCAGGCTGCTAGGAAGTTAATACAGGAGGATCACAAGTTTGAGCCCAGCCTAGGCAACTTAGCAAGACCTGTATTTCAACTGAAATATGACCTCAGGTATAGCTCAATGTGAAGGCCCTGGGTTGGATCACCAGTACCACAAAAAAAAAAGAAAGAAAAACTAAACAAAAAGAAAGAAACTATAACTGGAGGAATGGCACAGAGGTTAAAGCACTTGCCTAGCAAGCACAAGGCCCTTGGTTTGAGTCCCCAGCATCACATAAAGCTGGGTGTGATGGTGCATGCCTGAAATCCCAGCACTCAGGAGGCTGAGGCAAGAGGATTGTTGTGAGTTTGAGGACAGCCTGGGTACCATACTGAGTTCAGGACCAGCCTGCCCTCTAGAGTGAGACCCTGTCTCAAAAAAGAAAAGAAAAGAAAAAACCATTAGAATGCAATAGGAACCATGTTCTTTTGAGTCGGAAATTAATTTGCAATAATAGAAACTATTTCTATTCTCAGCAAAATATTTGGGTGTATTCAGAATTACAAATTTTTTGGCTAGCTACAGAAGATTAAATTTGCCTAAGAAAGTATATTTTAACCATATGTGTATGTATGTATGTATGATGATGTGCTTATTCTATGTATCTGTTAATACACAAAGCTCTGAAATAAGTGCCAAGTGCCAGAAATAATTGCTTCTCTCTTTGCAACTAAAAATGTTTGGTGGGCTGGAGGAATGGCTCAGTGGTTAAAACACTTGCCTAGCAAGTGCCAAGTCAAACGCTAAGTACCTGAGTTTGATTCCCTGGCACCACATAAGCCGGGCATTGTGGCACACTCCTGTAATCCCAGCACTTGGGAAGCTGAGGCAGGAGGATTGCTGTGAGTGTAAGGCCAGCCTAGGCTCCATCCTGAATTCAGAACCAGCCTGGACTGCAGAGTAAGACCCAGTCTCAAAAAAAAAAAAAAAATGTTTGGTCACTTAATATTTTATAAGTGTGGTCTGGAGGTGTATGTAGCTCAGCTTGTAGAGCCCTTATCTAGCAAGTGCAAGGCCTGAGTTCAGTTCCCTAGCACCACAAAACTAGGTGTGGTGGTACACAACTGTAACCCCAGCATTTGGGAGGCTGAGACAGGAGGATTGCCATGAGTTCAGCGTGAGCTATATAGTTAATTTAGGATGAACCTAGCCTACAGGGTCAGGCCCTCTCTCACACAAAAATAAATAAATAAATAGCTGAGCTGAGGGATGTAGCTCACTTGCAGAGCATTTGCCTAGTATGTATGGGACCCTGTGTTCAATCCCCCATACCATCTCCCTTCTCTCCACTCCCCACCCCACAAAAAAAGGATGGAGAAGTAAGAATGTTCTCAAAAGGCAGAGCTACTTTAAAGGAAATACTTGAATTCCTAGGGCTTGGTGAACAGCTCACCCTAAAATATATCTAAATGTTGAAGTGTGATATAATTAAAACACTTGTTCTCTGAAGACTTTGGCGTTGTGAGATTTCTAGTCAGCTTCAAGATTATTCAGATTTGAGGTGTTCTTAATGGTGGCTTTGGAAAGTAGGTTGGTGTTTGTGTTCAAAGTAGAAACAGGAAAAGATAGAGGCTATAGTTTTTGGGATATGTGTCAAGAATAAATGGATTATTTTGTTCTTTCTAGCAAGAATGGCTTTATTTGTATTGTATTTGTTAAAAATTATTTTGCATTAAAATCAAACTCACAGGAATGACTCTTGAATTCTAGACTAACTTTGAATAATTGGACCTGCAGATTGACTACCCACCATTTGAAAAAAATTTTTACAATGAACATGAGGAGATAACCAACCTCACACCGCAGCAACTAATAGATCTTCGGCATAAGCTCAATCTTCGGGTAAGACCATCTTTAAGCAAGTATTCCTATGTTAATATTAATTAATATAGTCTTAGTATTACTTCATATCAAGCCAATAACCTTGGATTTGTTTTTTTTTTTTTTTATGATCCCTGAGCTGTCTTTCCTAAAATAATAATTATATCCTTTGGACTTATGTGTCTTAAGTTGATTGTTTTTGTGTGTCTGGTCAACATTGTATATTCTTTGCTACATAGGCTAGCTGTGAAGGATTGGAACAAGACCCTCTCTCAAAATCACAAATAAAAGTGGGCTAGGGGTATATATGACTCACTGTGAAGGCCTTGGGTTCAATCCCCAGTACCACTTGAAAACAAAAAGAATAGAAGAAATGACTACCTTTTAAAAATATACATGCTTTGGGCTGGAGGAATGGCATAGTGGGTTAAGGCCTTGAGTTCAGTTCCCCAGCACCACATAAAGCCAGACGTGGTAGTAGGTGATTGTAATCCCGGCACTCAGGAAGCTGAGGCAGGAGGATTGCCATGAGTCCAAGGCTAGCCTGGGCTGTGTAGTGAGTTGAGGACCAGCCTGGGCTACAGAGTGAGATCCTATCTCAGAACATTAAAATAAAATAGAAAACACATGCTGCCAGTCCTAGTGGCAGTAGCCTATAAATGTGATCACAGCACTGATAGACTGAAGCAAAGGATCACAAGCTTAACCTCTGAGCAACTTGGCAAGACTCTGTCTAGAAATAAAAACTGAAAAACGGACTGGGGGTTGTAGCTCAGAGCGAACACCCTGAGTTAATCCCCTGTACCAAATAAACAAGCAAAAAATGTCTATTCTCAGAATGATGGTTTAAATTATCTGACAAAAAGTTTTGAGTTTTCCATTGGCCAAATTATTGAGGGTGCTGTTAGGTATTAGTTAATGATACTCAAGTCATAATGATTACCTGTTCTTGCTGTGGACAACTCTCTGGCCTATGTCTATCTTATTAGTTATGACATGGTGTTTGAGAACACTGTTTTTCCAAGAGACAGGGTTGAGAGTGTGTGTATTCATACTTATATGTGTTTATAACTGTTTCCCCAAAGACTATCCCTCCCCCCAAAACACGTAACAAAATAACACCCTGATTGGAAAGATCAGCATCACTGGAGAAGCATTGAAAAGTTACCACTGTTAAAGGCAAAAAAAAGTTACAAACTTCCTTCTTTACCTGGGCACAGTTGTAACAGTGGTTGCCAATGCGGGATCATCAGAGACACTAATACTTTTAGCAGGGTACATTGTATCTTTGTAACGAAGGGGTATATATTTCTCTTGCGACTCATTGCCAGTTTTGTTTCATGTCAAGAGTAGTAAAATTTTTTTCCCTGCTAACTGGATAATAGTTATGCAAAATATCAATAAAAATATTAATGGCTTTCTGAATTCATTGAATAGTTTTTCTTCCCTTTATTGAGAGAACTGATCCTGATTTAAGAGATTCCTAGGTACTTAAGCATTTAAAATAATATGATGGCATAATATCAGGAATATTTGTCATTGGGTTATTTATATAATGTCTTCATTTAGGTTTTGTCTTTCTGGTATGTGCTTTTGACTATAGAATAGAATTAAGTTACTACTTCATATGCAAGCTAAAATGCTGAATGCAGGTTTGAATTTCAAATCTTGTATTGAAGTACAAGTTATTTTTAGTTGTTGTCTATATTTCTAGGTCTCTGGTGCTGCACCTCCTAGACCAGGAAGTAGTTTTGCACATTTTGGGTTTGATGAACAACTTATGCACCAGATTCGGAAATCTGAGTATACACAGCCCACTCCAATACAGTGCCAAGTAAGTAAAACATAATGAAAGAACAATGAAGTAGAATGATTATATTTAGTTGACAAACAGTGAAAATATTACAAAAATGTTTAATGTAGAACCATATTGTCAAGGTGCAAGTACACCCTGTTGTGTAGCTTAGTATTTAACTTTTCCATTAGTTAAGGGAGGAAAAACATAATAAATGAAATCCTAGGATATTTTTGAAACCATAAAATCGTTAAAAAGCAAGTATTAATTATTTACTATTCTAGGAAGTTGTTAAGTGGCTGGGAATCTTTTATACCTGATGAGTACCTTGAAATTATGATATGAAGAAAATAATTAAACCTGCACCTAAGAGAAATGATTTGTGCAGGGACAATTTAGCACTGTTAGTGAGAATTTTTTTGTTTATAACCTGGAATTTTTTATTTGCTATTAATCATAATAGCTTCTGTTTCTCATTCATATGTGGGATTTATTTAGTCCTCTAGAGAAAATGAGATTGTCTGTACTTTTTAAAAATGATTTCTCAGACAATATGTCTATACTTTCTTAATGGGAAAACTTGGTTTTTTTTTAATTTTAGCATCTTATAATTTATATTTTAAATTGCAGCTCTTCATTTCTGTGTATCAAGCAAAGTGGATTTATCCATGCTATAAGTTGTAGCTGATCCACATTATCCAGTGGTGTTTTTTTCCTATAAATAAGTGATATTTATGCTATGAATCAAGAGGCTTATGAGAATGTCAGCTTTTTTCTACTATTTCACAGCAGATGAGTAAAGCCCTGGATATTCTTTGTGCCATTTAAATGACTATTATTAACAAGGATTTATTTCTTTTGTTCACGTTTAGAATTGAAATTTTAGAGTGGATATAATTTTTTCCCCTCCCCAGGGTGTGCCTGTGGCATTAAGTGGTAGAGACATGATTGGTATTGCCAAAACAGGCAGTGGGAAAACTGCAGCTTTTATCTGGCCTATGTTGATTCATATAATGGACCAGAAGGAATTGGAACCAGGTGATGGACCAATTGCAGTAATAGTATGTCCTACTAGAGAGCTTTGCCAGCAGGTATGTTCTTTGTATATTGCCTCTTTCCACATGAGGGCTATCTAGGGACTAGCTAGTCAAGTAGGTAAAATGACCAAGAAGGCTTTTTAAATTGTGATAAAGTACACACAAAATTGATCTTCTTGACTTTTTTTTCCTTTTTTTGTGGTACGGGGTCTTGCCAAGTTGCTCAGACAGGGCTTGAACTTTGAATCCTCTTGTCTCAGCCTCCCCAGAGTACTGAGATTAAAGCATATGCCACCACATCTGGCTCGGTTTTAACTATTTTTAAGTGCTACCATGTAAATTCATACTGTGCTACCAGAAAACTTACAAAAACTTATGTCACATATTTTCTGGGGTTTATTTTTTGTTTGTTTGAAGTTGCAAGGAGGTAGTTTTATTTTGAAAAGAAGGATAGAGGGTGAAAAGCTTCTCATTGGAAGGGGGTCCCACAGAGTGTTGCCCTGTTACATATTTTCTCTATAACCAAATACACTGTACTAAGAGGAAAAAAAAATACAGGAATTGCTGTTATCATGTATTCACAATATTTTTCTGTGGTAGTTGGAGGAATGGCACAGCAGGCAAGGCCCTGAGTTGGATTCCCCAGCACCACATAAGCACCACATAAAGCTGGGTGTGGTGGTGCACACCTGTAATCCCAGCACTCTGGAGGCTAAGGCAGGTGGATTGTCCTGAGTCCAAGGCCAGCCTGGACTACAGAGCAAGACCCTGTCACAAAAAAAGAGAGAGAGAAAAATACTTTGCTGTGGTGAATTCATTTTTCTTGGTAGAAAACAGTGATATGGTGGATTAGGAGGAAAAACTCTAAAATATGAATAACCAATTCAAGAGTTTTAGATTGCCTGATCTGTGAATAAAATTGTGGCTTATTTCTTTCTGTCCTTTTTTTTTTGAGATAAGGTCTTGCTTTGTAGTCCGGGCTGGTTCTAAACTCAACTGTGTAGCCTTGTCTGGTCTCATGCTCATGCCAGTTCTGCCTTAACCTCCCAAGTGCTAGGATTACAGGCATGCACCATCACACTACTACATCCAGCTAAAATTGTGATTTTAAATCATGTTTTAGTTTTTGAATTTTTTTTTTTTTCCGTTTTCTGTCTTTACTAGAGACTGAACTCAGGGCTTCACGCATGCTAAGAGAGCATGCTGCCACTGAGCTGTATCTTCAGTCCTCCTTTTTAAACAGTCCTCCTTTTGAGACACGATCTTGCTTAGCTGCCTAAGTTATTGTCAGACTTTTTAGTCTTCTGTCTCAGACTCCCAAATAGTTGTGATTCTAGGTATGTGCCATCATGCACACTGAATTTTCTGTATCATTTCAGAACTTTCTTTTGGGTTGTGATAGAGCTACTTTTTTGGTGTCAAAGTGTGTTAAATTTGTTATTAACAACTTTGTAGATCCATGCAGAATGTAAGCGGTTTGGGAAGGCGTATAATCTTCGGTCAGTGGCTGTATACGGAGGAGGGAGCATGTGGGAACAGGCCAAGGCCCTTCAGGAAGGGGCAGAGATTGTTGTGTGTACCCCAGTAAGTATATCTTTTGTAAATGGCTTTTCGGCTTCTCTTGGTATGGAAAATATGTTTGGTTTTGAAGAGAATTTCCCACAAAATGTGGTAAAATAAGGGTTGAGAATCTGCTAATGAATAACAGCCTCTGATTTTAATTTTGATTGGTTGACTAAAGCAGCAATCCAGTAAGAGTATCTGTGACATACATATTAGCAGCTGTAAGTTCTCTTTTCTCAAATAGTTTTTCTCATGCTCTCATAATTACCAAGAACATCAAGAATCAGAAAGATACAGTATTGTCAGAACTGTCTAAAAGAATATAATCTAAACATTAAAAACCATCAATAAGGTTTTAAATCAGGTCATTTTTGAATACAAAAATGCCACATTCCCACAGAATTTAAACCACAATTAATGTAAAGAAAGAATCGAATTGAGTTTTTGAAATTTCTCTTCTGTTGGGCTGTATATTTTAATATATAAAGTTCAAGGCTGTTGGACCAGTACCTAATACTAAAACTGAAGAATTAGTACTTTCAACAGGACAGCTTTTGAAAGTTCATGCAAATGCCTTTAGTTGTATTTACGTTCATTTTGTTGATCTCATAGGGTCGACTGATTGATCATGTGAAGAAAAAAGCTACAAATCTTCAGAGAGTCTCTTATCTTGTGTTTGATGAAGCAGATCGAATGTTTGACATGGGATTTGGTATGCCTTCGATACCAGTTTCTCTGACTCTGTCCTCACGATACTACTTTCTCCATGTCTTTCTATAACTATACAATGTTTTTCAGCATGAGAGAAGCTAAAAATATGCCTCGATAGGTTTAGACTTGACAGATATCACTAATGCTTTATTTTTAGGAATGTTCTCAAGAAAAATGTGTTAGTCCTTACTGGGTTTTGAAAATTTTAAAGTCATCTTGTACATAGAGACCTTATGTTTTCTGTTCTTTTAAATTTTTTTTCCAAGTCTGTATTTTTGGATTGGTGAATGTTAAACCATTCAGAAATCTTTTGCTTTCCTATTTATTTTCTTAGCTCTAAACATCTGAATAACCGTCTTTACTAATTAGAATACTATTGGGCCTAGGTGAGCTGCATGCAATGAAAGCTCTTTGGAATTCATACTGAATTATATCTAGGAGTTTTAAAGTTTCTTAATTCTTAAAACTATTCAAGATGTTTTTGCTAAAATGACTTTCTCCAAGCTTCCCAAACTCAATTATGGGGTCATAATTTTAATTTTACTGTTCTTCTTCCAGAGTATCAAGTTCGATCCATAGCAAGTCATGTCCGTCCTGACAGACAGAGTATGTATGAAGCAGCTTTATTACAAAACCACATTTATGTTCAGAATGAGCACCTGTTCATTTTATAAGCACTCATAGTTACGGAAACAAAAATAATAATGTGTTTACTTTTAGGTGAGACAACCCTAAAAGGGAAGATGATGACAAACTGATAGGACCTTAGTACATGTAGAATATCATTATTTATTTTTATAGATTGGAAAACTAAGGCTCAGAAACTAAATGACTTGCCCCTTTTTAGCAGTATTACTAAATCAGTGGATGGACACATTGCATAGTATAGGTCTACTGATTTGAAAACAAGAGCCTTTGGCTTAACCATACTTAAAATTTATTTCTTGACTGAGAATGTAAAAAAAGTAAAAAATCTTTTATTTTCAGTTTTTAAACTTAATAATCTTCCATTTTAAATTAATTTTAAAGTTCAGTCAGTTTTCAACAAAGAAGTCATATTGTTTCTTTAATATAATTTACTTTGCCTTTTAGCTCTCTTATTCAGTGCAACTTTTCGGAAAAAGATTGAGAAATTGGCCAGAGACATCCTGATTGACCCAATTCGAGTGGTGCAGGGAGATATTGGAGAGGTAACCCTGAACAGGCCTGAGTGTGTCCCCAATGGCTTGTGGTTCATATTATGGAGACGTAGAACTAATTTCTCAACATTGAGATAAAAATTTTAAAATTGTTTACAGATGAAGTAACATGTTTCAGATTTGCTTTAAAATAAACAAGTTGTGGGAATAGATGAAACACACTGGCAAAATGTTAATTATTGAAAACTCAGTGACTTGTATATGGGAGATGATTATGCTCCTTTCACTTTTCTTTTTTTTTTCTTTTGAGCCATGCTCTTGCTCTGCAGTCCAGGCTGGTCTTAAACTCACTATATTCACCAAACTGACCTTGAACAGCAATCCTCCTGCCTCAGCCTGTTTGTGTGTTGGGATTATAGGCACCTACCACCACACCTGACTCACTTTTTTTCTATTAAAAAAAAAAGTTTTAAGCTAGGCCTGTTAGCATAGGCCTGCATCCCAACAGTCAGGGGAGCTGAACAAGACCCTGTCTCAAAATCAAAACTAAAAAAATAGGCTGAGAATGCAGTTGAGTGTGAAGGCCCTGGACTTAAAGAATCATAACCTGACATGATTGTACATATTTATGGGGTACAGCATGACATTTTTTACTCCCCAGGCAAATGAAGATGTGACACAGATTGTGGAGATTCTGCATTCTGGGCCTAGTAAATGGAATTGGCTTACTCGACGTCTAGTGGAGTTTACCTCTTCAGGGAGTGTCCTCTTGTTTGTTACAAAAAAAGCCAATGCTGAAGAGCTAGCCAATAACCTTAAGCAAGAGGGTCATAATCTTGGGCTGCTCCATGGGGACATGGATCAAAGTGAGAGAAACAAGGTCATTTCAGACTTCAAGAAAAAGGACATCCCAGTCCTGGTGGCCACCGATGTTGCAGGTAGTGTGTGAGTTTCATAGTAACTTTTAGTGTCTTCTAGGCAGTTCTTACTCTTGTAACACCTGAGCAGATTGATTACGACTTTGCTGGCCTGGCTGGCAATGGCCTGGAGAGTAGCAGTTGAGCACTGTGATCACAACCTGAGGCTCTGGATACCTCTTTGCTTACTTTTCTCTGAACAAACTATCCCTACAACTAGAGGACACTTGGAAGAAAAGAAGCTATACCTTTATTGTATGCCTGAATGTATGCATAATTAAATATGAATAAGACATCTGTCTTATTTACATTGATTGTTATTAGTTGGACATATTTTACTCAATACTAGAAAAATTTTAGTGTATGATTTTTGGCTTTTTTCTACTGAGTTTCTTTTATTGGTTTGGTTTGGTTTGGTTTGGTTTATATTTTGAGACAGGGACTCACTACTTAGTCCTAACTGGCCTTGAACTCACTCACTATGTAACCCAGGCTGACCTAGAATTCATAATCCTCCTGCCTCTGCCTCATGTACTGTGACGAGGGGTGTGCATCACCACTTAGGCTTATTCTACTTTGTTTTAATATGTGCCCTTAAAACCTGGTATCTTTCTTACAGAAAGGAACAGATTCAGTTTTAAGACACATCTGATTCTGAGCACAGCAGCACAAGTTAGTGCCCCTTTCCAAGACTGGTGAATTGTGAATTCAAAGCCAGCAGCACGGTTGATGCTAGTTTAATTTTTTAAAAATATCCATGTACAAAAGAGGATAGATTGTTGCTAGCAAAAGATACAAGTCTCTTCCTCTAGATGACCCAGCATCATAGAATCTGTGATGGAGACAGTGGGTAACTGTTGTGTAGCCTACCAAATCCACGCTCTCAATCTAAATGTGGGAAATACAAGTTCTTAGAGCTCCAGCATTTCTAGTTACCTTGTTCTTTGGGCTTAACTCGAGATAAGGAATAAAAGAATTTGGTTGCTTTTTATTCTAGCACGTGGTCTGGACATTCCTTCAATTAAAACTGTCATTAACTATGATGTGGCACGAGACATTGATACCCATACACATAGGATTGGTCGTACTGGAAGAGCGGGTGAGAAAGGTGTGGCCTATACCTTACTGACCCCTAAGGATAGCAATTTTGCTGGTGACCTTGTCCGGAACTTGGAAGGAGCCAATCAACATGTTTCCAAGGAACTTCTTGATCTGGCCATGCAGGTGAGGGGCTGGGTGAACTTCAGGTTGCCTCATCTTATACAGCTAAGTTAAGAAATTTCAGCAGGCAAGAGAGGATAAAAGAAGTGGGCAGGGAGGTTGTGAGCTACAAATTAGAATTGTGGGATTCTGATATTTTATCCTGGTCTTTCTGCCATGTTCTTTCAATAACATCTCTGTGAAAAAGCTGAACCTGCTTTGTGGTAAAAATGTTACTAAAATTCCTATGTGCTTACTCTGTAGCATACTTAAGAGCAAGTTTAATCCTGAGAGATGCCCGCTATGTCTCTTACTCCTCCAGAAAAAAAAAATTTTCTTTTGGGATGCTAATGACGTTTGGTGTTTTTTAGGGTTCCTTGAACTCAGGCCATTCTCCTGCCTCAGCCTCTCAAGTGCTAGAATTGTAGGCATATGCCACCACAGCCAGCTTACGTGGTGCTAGAGAATCAAGCTCAGGGCTTTGTACTTGCTAGACAAGTACTCTAACCGCTATACTATTCCTCCAGTCCTATGGTTGATGTCTAAGAAAAAAATTGTATAGTACTTCTGTTGTTTTTGTTGTTGCTAGTTTGATATGGGGTTTGCTGTGCAGTCCAACCTGGTCCTGAACTCACTGTGTAGTGTAGACTGGCCTTGAACCCATGGCAGTCCTCCTTTCTCAGCCTAAGCGCTGGGATTACAGGTGTGTGCTACTGCACCCAGTTTATGGTGCTGGAGAATCAAATCCAGGGACTTGGGCTTGCCAGGCAAGTGCCCTAACCACTGTGCCATTCCTCTAGCTCTGTAGAGTACTTCTTGAGTGTTCCTTATAGACTGAGATCTCAGCTATCTGACTATACACTGATTGTCCTCTTCCCCAGTGTGTCTCCCAGTCCAAAACTAATTCTATCAGATCAAATCTTGAGTCATTTTTATTTATGCAGTTTCCAGGCTACAAATGAGTCCAGAACAAGTTTGGATAATAAGAACTGTTAAGTGTTAGTCAGAGTCGTAGGCCAGCCCACCCAGCTGTGTTGTCTTGTAGGCAGCACAGTTGTAGTGTGGGATTGTCTGTATTTCTGATTTTTGGAGTTAAGGACTGCATTGGAAGAAAGGAGAAATAATGTTTTCTTCCCTTTCTTTGGTAGAGAGAGCCATTGTGCTAAACTAAAATTTTAAACAGGATACATTTTGTCTTCGGCATTTTCGTACATCTCGTTTAGTACCTCAGATTCTCTGTGCTCAGCACTTTGTCTAAGCCTTAAAAGTATTTGACTTTGACAATGTGATTGTCAGGTAAATTTTAACCCCCTAAGATGTTAGATGATATGTAATGTTCTGGCACTGGTTAAGTTCAATGAAAACTTTCAGGCTCTTTGGGTAAGTAAATTTTTCATTTTTGTGGTTGTCAGTCTTTCCTGGGAGTTTGTCTGTACAGTTATTTCTGATAAGTGCGACTTTACCTAACTTTTTCCTTTTACTTCTGAATGCCCAGTTCTTTAAGATCTAAATGTTTAAGTCCAGTAGTATAAATAAATGTTTGAAAAACAAAAAATTAAGGGCTAGATGAACGGCACAACAGTTAAGGGCTTGAGTTTGATTCCCCAGCACCACATAAAGCCAGGTGTGGTGGCACACACCTTTAATCCCAGCACTCAGGAAGCTGAAGGAGGATTGTTCTGAGTCCAGGGCTAGCCTGGGCTATGTAGTGAGTTCAGAACCAGCCTGGACTACAGAGAAAGACTCTGTCTCTAAAAAATAAATAAATAATAAATTTATTTTTTTCCAGGAGGTTAGAAGTGAACAGAGTGCCACTTCTTTTTTCTTCCTCTGCAGTACTGTGGATTCAACCCAGGACCTAAACATTGGGATGTATTCCTAGCTTATTTTTTGAGATAGGTTTCATCAAGTTGCTAATTTCCCTGGGCTGGGTTTGAACTTGTGATTCTTTAGCCTGAACCTCTTAACATCCTACTATTCTGCTGTATATCTTATATCTCCTTTAGTACCTTAGGTTCTCTGTGCTTAGCTAACCTAAGCACTTCCTTTGCCAGAGGCAGGCCCTGGTGGAAGAAGCAGTAAGGGAAGCGTTAAATAACATCCTGACAAATCTGCTGGGTTAAATTACCAGAAGGAAGCAAATCTGTGGTTCCCATGAATTAGCTAAAGATCAAACAAAAATTTCTTCCCTCCCACTTGATTTTTTTCTTTGATCTTGTCCTTATCCTTTTTCTTTCCCTTTCATGTTTAACCTTGAATTGTGTTCACTGCAGAATGCCTGGTTTCGGAAATCCCGCTTCAAAGGAGGAAAAGGCAAAAAACTGAACATTGGTGGAGGAGGCCTAGGCTACAGGGAGCGACCTGGCCTAGGCTCTGAAAATACGGTGAGTTCAGACTACAGTAGTCATTTTGGGGTTCCATCCCAGGTCATTAAGGGATGGTAAGGCTATTCTAATAGTGCCAGAAAGTTCAAAACCCGATTACTAGGGAGAGTATATTTAATCTGATTTGGGCCAATTCAGTGCTGGTTCATAAGGAAAGTTGCTAGTGGAGAAGCATCTGTGTGTACTTGGTTAACTAGGCTTGCTCAAGGAATTAGATTTGCAGTGGTTCTATAGTTGTAATTCCTGAATGCAGAGTCATCCCCCAAATCAGACTTGGTGAATCGGAAACTGGAAGAGGGGCTCAGCAGTCTGTTTTTGTAATTCCTGTAACAATAGCCTATAGCCTGCTGCTGGGGAGACATTACCAGAGGGTATTCATGTAAATTCTAGTTTTATCTTACCACTATATTCAGGAATGATCCCTACACTAAGGAAAATTGCATCAGAGAAAAGTGAGAGCTAGATTTTCTCACAAACCAGGTAATTAAAGTACTCCCTCAGAAGCTTCCTGTTTGTCTTTCTCTTCTTCTGCACCTTTTTTTCCTTTTTTCTTTATTTACATATTGTATCTTGGTATTTTTTTCTCATCTTTTTTAAAATTTTTGATGGGTATCTTGCTATATTGCCCAGGCTGATCTTTAAACTCGTGTACTCAAGTGATTCTCAGCCTTTTGATTTTTTATTTTTAGACAAGATCTTGTTAAATTGACCAGACTGCACTTGAGCTGGCAGTTCTTCTGCTCAGCTTCTGGAGTAGCTGGTATTATAGGTGTTCAGCATCCTGCCCAGCAACTTTGTTTGAGACAGGGTCTTGCTGTATTGGCTAGATGGGCGTCAAACTTGTGGGCTCAAGTTTTCCTCCCAGCTAGCTTCCTAAAGCTGGGACAGTAGATTTGGGCCTGCCTGTTTTCTGACATACTGTGCCCTGAGCTAGGGAGAAAAGCTGCCAGTATGTTTCTGTAATGTTAGTTCACTTTGCATCTTTGGTTGATACTCCTCCCATACTTCCTGTATTCCAGTAAAGATGATGATAGTATTGATGCAAGTTATAGTAGTGATAGCCAGTAGTTATTGAACACTTCACATGTGGCAGGGCCATTCCATGTATTAATTCATCTTTAATTCCACATAAATAAGAACATGTAATAAATATAAGATACCTAAAATTTCATACTAGTAAATGTCAAAGTGGAAATTCAGATCCTGAATTGTCTTAATTCACAGTCTATAAACAGTTATGAAATGTGCTATACCGGTGGCCCTTTCATGTTTAATAACATACTTAAAGTGAATGTTTGTGTAGAATTTGAGCATAATCTGGTGGTGCTTCTTATTAGGCTTAATTTCCAGGAATAGAATTCCTGGGTTGAAGGGCACAAGCAGTTTTAAATGCTTCATTACTACACCATTTCTCACTGAATATAACTTTCTAAAAACACCCCGTTCTCCTTGTACCTTCAGCATCAGAGTCCTCAGTCTTTGGTAGTGGCTTTCCCAGCTATTTTTCTGTCCTCATGGTGTGCTTTGTTTTTTGTTTTTTTTTTTTTGTTTTGTTTTGTTTTGTTTTTGTTTGTTTGGTTGGTTGGTTTTTTTTTAGGACCGAGGAAATAACAACAATGTGATGAGCAATTATGAGGCCTATAAGCCCTCCACGGGAGCCATGGGAGATCGTCTCACCGCAATGAAAGCAGCTTTCCAGGTCTGAAATACATTTTTTGTTACTTAGAGAAAAAAATGCTCTCACTGGCGGGGGTGTGGGGGGTGGGGGGGGACGCGGGGGGGCTGCATCTAGTCTTCCTGAGCTTGCAGGCCTCATGCTAGATTTAAGGCCTTCTCGTTGCTTGGATTTCACATATGAACTTAACATTAACTTCCCTGGAGATAAAGTAAAGGGCTAGAGAAAGTCCCTCTGCCAGTTGTTCATCTACACCAGCAGCCAGAGCCTGGGACTGCTGTACTATAGCAGAATCTGTCTCTCTCGCTCTACAGCCTGTGATGTTGGCTACCTACAGGCTAGTGCATTATGCTTGAAAGTAGTTGCCATCTTTTTGGCTAAGACCAGTTTGATTCTGCTATCGCTAGTGGGGTTGTTTTCTGTTTGCATGTTTTTTGCCTTGTGTTTTATTTTTTGAGAAATGGGTTCTTAGGTTGCCAGGCTTGTCTCAAGATCATGAGGTCAGTGACCCTCCCACCTCAACCTGCCATATAATTGTAATTACAGACGGGTGTCACTATGCACAATTACCTTATGAACTCTGAACCTTTCTTCCAGCCTGCTCTTCAGCTTAGCCAGGTAGCCTACATTTGATTAACTAGCTGGGCCTTAAACATTTTGTTTGTAGGCTAACAGTTCCAGTTTAATCACTTTTTTTTCATTAATAGGAAAACAGAAACCCTTACTTAACAATTTTTAGTGTACATGCATATAGATACATGCATAGTGTCTGTTACCAAACCACAATGTGCCATCACAGCATATATAATCATTCATTTCTGAAGCAAAATGTATTAATGATCACCCTCAGTTGAATAGGTAGAAACTAAGTAAAAGTTCTGTTTCAGTTCAAAGAGGTGTGTGTATAGTACTAGCAAATGCTCTACCATTGAGCTGCTTGCTCCAGCCTACTGCTGCCAGCCTTTTGGGGTAATGGGATTGAACAGTTGGTCTTTGCTCTGTGCTACATCGGCAGCCCCTTTTCTATTTTGAGATAGGATCTCACTGCATTGCCAAGTTGTCCAAGGTGGGCTTGAACTTGCAGTCCTCCTGCCTTAGCCTTCCAGAGTGCTGGAATTACAGACCTGCGCCACTGGTCCTGGATCATGCTTTTAAAAAATTATTAGGTTTTCACAACTTTTAATTATTTTCAAATTATAAATAATAGATGGCAGGCCATTAATATATTGGATTGCTTTATACATACCTGCTTTATTCTTGCCTTTTAGGCAATAAATTTTAGTACATGGAGGTCCATCTTTCCACAAAAAAATTTTTTTTGTCCTTTACAGCACAAGAACCAAAGGGCTTGTGCAGTGGGGTCATCAGAATACTAAAGTCACAGTGCTGAGAGTTTTTGTATACTTTGTCACTGCCTAGGTTGTATGTGTGTATGTGCCATGGTACCAACTCCTGATGTCTCTTTCTCTTTCAGTCACAGTACAAAAGTCATTTTGTTGCAGCCAGCTTAAATAATCAGAAGGCTGGGAGCTCTGCTGCTGGGGCAAGTGGATGGACTAGCGCAGGAAGCTTGAATTCTGTTCCAACTAATTCAGCACAGCAGGGCCCTAACAGTCCCGACAGCCCTGTCCCCAGTGCTGCCAAGAGCGTACCAGGCTTTGGCAATGCTGGGAACATCAGTAGTGCTCCAGTGACATACCCTTCTGTCGGATCCCAGGGAGTCACCAACACAGCTTCAGGGAATAACAGTCGAGAAGGGACTGGGGGTGGCAATGGGAAAAGAGAGAGATATACTGAGAACCGGGGTGGCAGCCGTCATAGTCATGGAGAGAGTGGCAATCGGCATGGTGATAGCCCACGTCATGGAGATGGTGGTCGCCATGGAGAAGGATACCGTTATCCAGAAAGCAGTAGCAGCCGGCACACTGAAGGCCATCGGCATGGAGAGAACAGGCATGGAGGAAACGCAGGCCGGCATGGGGAGAGCCGGGGTGCAAATGATGGTCGGAACGGAGAAAGCAGGAAAGAAGGTTGTAATCGTGAAAGCAAGATGGACCCCAAGGTGGACAACAGCAGGATGGACAAGATGGACAGCAAGGCAGATAAAACAGCTGATGGTTTTGCTGTCCCGGAGCCACCCAAACGCAAGAAAAGTCGATGGGACAGTTAGAGGGTATGTGCTACAGTGTGAAATCAGTTGTCTTTTAACTTTATTTCTAGAGAGATTCGGTAACTGGGTGTCTCAGGGCTGGGTTGGGGTCCAAGGTGTAAGGACCACCTGCCCCTTGTGGAGAGCTGGTACATGGAGACGTTACGCCTTCATCTGAATGAATATTCCGACTTTGGGAAGTTGCTTTGGTCCTGGCAAGCAGAGAGCTGGGAAGCTTCTCTTGGTTCTGGGTGAGTTGTCATGAGGGTAAGTGAAAGATACTTTGGGAGAAAGGGCCTTATATGGCACAAAACTCACTCTAGGTTTATATTATAAGTAGCTTATATTTTTTACTAAAATGTCACCTTAGAAACATCTATGAATTGAATTCTTTTTCTTCGTGCTGTGACCAGGCAGTCCCCTTTTTAGAAATTCCAAGTCTGAAACCCAATTCACTGAACTGCTTAAGATGTATGGGAAGCAAAACATCGAGGCATTTGCGGGAAAGGGAGATGCCCAGTTCTAAACAAGAGTTGATGCTCAGGTTCTGCAGCTAGATTGTCTCCAGCCCTGAGACATACAGGAAGAAGTAACCCTCCAGACCCAGGCTTTTCAGATTCTCCCAGCCACTCTGATTGAAGGGAAATGATGATCCCAAGAGGGGTTCCAGAAGTGCTTCAGGTCAGGTCTGATGCATTAACTAAATTTAAAACTTAAAACCCCAACAATAGCTTTTAAAGTGTCTATTTCATTGTTTTTTGTTTTTGTTTTGTAACTTGCCCCAATGGTAAAAGTCTTCTGCTGAGATGATTTTGATGATTTTTGTTCTATCTTGTTTATAAAAGGAAAACAAATACACAAACTTAAAACTTTGTGAAAGTTTCTTTAAGATGTGCATTCCTCTGCTTGCTCTCTAGTAAATGTTTTACTACTGGGACCTGCGGATTGTTTGTCATTTCTGCCTTATAATAGTTGGTACATACTATGATTTGGAACAGTGAACCACAAAGGGTAATTACTGAGACATGGGGAAGCCCTTACTAAATTGTCAAAAATACACCTTTTATTATCTTGTCTTAATTTGTAATGGAATATGACTGGAAAAGATGGAAGAAGCCCCCATTCCCAGAAGAGGCTAAAACAAACACTGATAAACCTCCCTGATACAACGTTAAAAAGATTCACTATTTGATCTAGAACCCCATGTTCTTCATGGAAGGGTACTGGAGTCTGTTATAGTCCAAAAGAACAGCTTTCACGATCCTATGTGCAGGAAGATACCCTCACACTCAGGAACACTGTGGAATTGCAGGTACCCCACTTTTCAGGACTGCTACCAAGGTGGTCGGGGTTGAGTACACTACATTTTCCTTGCTAAGTTTTATAGTTTTCTTAGAAGGCCAGGTAACCCTGGTTATTTCCGCTTATGTTTTCTCTTCTGCTCCTTACGTTGCTGTGCTCTCTGATCTTTCTTCATTCTGGAGTCCACCACCTTAAAATGACCTCTAACTCCAGCTGGCCGCCGCACCTTGCGGCCCACACCTTTTTTCGCTACGACATAGGTGACTTGACGTTTCTCCTTGCCAAGTCCAGCCTTCTTGTAGAGACTAAAAAAGGAAAGACAAGTTAGAGAGGCCTATTTCCTCCTGTTCTTTACAATTCCTTTATGGTCTCCTCTGCCAATTACCTTCGCAGTTGTGCCACCTTTTCTCGTTCTGAGATGTCCACCGTATTCACCACAGCTTCTGCCTTCTTCTTAGTCTGCTCCAGCTTCTTCAGCATCTGGTAGGAAACCTCAGTTAAGGTGACCTCTTCAACCCTACTGCAACCCTACCTACTTCAGGCAGCCCCCACAATTTACCCTCCGTTTCTTTCTGGCCTTGGCCTCAGCCACTTTCTTGATGGGACGAGCATTAATTTCCCGCCAGCGTTTGCGATAATGCTCCACCTCCTTCTTGTCAAGAGGTAGCTGGCGTATCCTGTGCTGCTTCTCTTCCTGTACAAACCATTCTGGAAGCTCCCCCTCATCTTCATTAAATGCATACCTGGGCAGATAGGACGCCAGTAAATAGCCAGCCCCTCCAGGCTTTGTAAAGAAGAAACTAAGCACTTAAACCATATGTAGCCACTTCTCATAATTTTCTGGCCTCCTTACCGGTTGAAGGAGTTATCTATGAGGTCTCTTTTGGCCTTTTTAGAGGAGGCAATAACAGCACCTAAAGCCAGTCCTTCGGGGTCCAGAATCCGATGTTTCACTAGGGAGGGAAGGAAATATCAAAGCTAATTCCCAACACTGGAAACGCATCTTTTTCTACTATGGACTGCAGTCTCACCTGGGTCCTCAATTGGTACTACTTCAAATCCATCATCGTCTGACTTAAGCCCACGCCTTCGCTTCTTACCACGGGATGGTTCCCAACTATGGAAGAGGGCAGAACTATGAATAAACAGCCCACCCTCCCCACATCACTCATATCACACTCCACCTTAACTGTTTTTTGTTTAAACTACTTAGGAACTTACAGAAGTCCTGCCACGCAGGTTACGTCTCAGACCAGGTAAATAGCTATTTTAAAAGCTCCCTATCTTTAGCCAACATTGGGAACCCCTGCTTGAGAGAAATGACTAAAATTACAGCTTCTGCCTCATCCTTTCTGTCATCAGCTGCACCCACTCACCTCTCCTCTTCACTGCTACTGCTCTCACTGTCAGAGCTGTCATTTCTTTCTTCTCCAGGACCAGTGGCAGTTTCTGTCCCTGAGGGAGCCTCTATCTCGTTAGTCTGTGGAGATTTTCTCTCAATCTTCACACTGGAAGGTGATGACAGCTGCTGCTGCTGTTCCTGCTGCTTCTTACAACGGCTCTTGTACAACAGCTGGGCCTGCCTGATCTCCAGGGCCTCGTCAGCATCATCCTCAATCCCACTGAAGCCTTCCTGTTGTGGAGGAATCTTTAGGTACCCTTCTCCTAGGGCATGCCAGTTTCCATCAGTCTTGCCCCCAGCCTCTTACCTTTGAGAACCACAGGCTGGCTTGTTCTTCCTGCAGGACTGCTTTTTCTTCCAGTGGCACCAGCAATGGATTTCCTTCCTCCTCTTCCTCTTTATTATCTTCTAGTTGAGCAAATGGCACACTGGAGACCCCAAGGAAAGTGGGAAAGAGCTCAATGGCCAAGTTCCCCCCAGAGGCTTTTCTCCCCATACCCAGCTGTGGTGATAACCACACCAGCTCTGTAGAGTCAAGATAAAGGTAGGGGCACTCCTCTAACACACTCTCCCTTACCACTTTTGGTCTTTCAGTCCCTGATGCCCCCCAACTCCTGCCAGTTCCTCTGGATCCAGGTCACTGTCTACAGAAGAATCATTGTCCTCCTCAGCATCTGACACATAGATGTCATCCCTCGGCAGATCAGACAGAAATAGGTCTGCAGTGCTCATATCTCCTTGTGTTACTTCTTCTAACAACTGAAATTTAAGAGAGATAAGAGATCAAATACTTAGAAGAAATACTTGTTTTTTCAAATATGTGTTATTTTGGTTCATCCTCAGCAACACTAAATATACTATAGAAAATACACTATTTCCTTTTATAGGTAGGGCAGGTGCAACCCAGGGAAGTGACTGGCATATCTAAAACATGCTAGTTGGGTCTGGTGTCAGAGACCTGTAATCCCAGAATTCTGCAAGGTTGAAGCAAAAGAATAGAAAGTCTGAGCACAGCCTGGGGACCTTGGTGACTTAGTGAGATCCTGTCTCAAAATCAAATAAATCCCATTCTAAGTAACAGCAGTACTCTACCCCATTCCACTTAAAAATCATTCTCATGGCTGGAGATAACTCAGTGATTAAAAAAAAAAAAAGTTTGCTTATTAGCATGTAGAAAACTCTGGGTTCAATCCCAACACCACCAAAAAATTTAGGGGAAAAAAGAATTGCTCTCAGCTGGAACCTGTGGTTCCACTACTCTGGGAGGCTGAGGCAGGATTTAAGTTTGAGGCAGGCCTGGGCAGTTTAGTTACTTAGCAATACTGAGATACTTGTCTCATAAAAATAAAAATGGGCTGGGGATATAGCTGAGTAGGAAGGCTCTGGGCACAGTCCCCAGTACCACTAACTAAATGAATAGCTCTCAAAAGGCACCTCAGTCATCTAAGAATAGCATATACATATTTTGATTTTTTTTGAGTTACTAAAAGCCTGCTAGATTTTATTTCTGTTTCACAGATAAGAAAAGAGTAAATGGTAGTGAGTTCAGAGTCACACAGCTTAAGTGGTGGGGATGAGTCTGAAACTTTAGTCTGTATCTGCCCTATATGCCTCTCCTGCGTGACAAGAATGACATGATTATGACATTTCCACGTAGGCTGGGAAAGTTCATTTTGTATGACACCACTTTTATAATGAAAAATGTGTTCAGTCTTTATGGAGGCACCACTTAACGTAATTCAGGGGCTAACTTGGTCTCACAGAACTGAAGAACACTGCTGTGCAATGAGGGACACCTCATTGTCACCTGTGCAGGCAGAACCATGGCTGCATCCACTATAATCTTTTTTTTTTTTAACTCTTGGTCTTAATGTTCTGGTTCTGTAAGAATCTATATCACAACCACAGGTCTCACTGATTTCAGTATTGCAGGTTTGTATGTTTATATTTGTCCTTTGAATCACAGTACTTTTCTCTGTCCATCTCTTAGCATCATTTTATGGGTGAAGACTGCCACCAAAGCCCATGGACACTCAGCACATTTAATCTAACATCCCTCCACCTCCAGATACCCAAACCGATCTTCCTGTGTCCTCAATCTGAACCCCAACACCTCTTCACCTGGTGACCCCGGATGGTACGCAAGGAGAACATGCCAGTCTCCCCCTCATCTGCAATGGAAACTCCAGGCAGATCCATCTTCAGCTCTACGCGTTCCCGCTGCTTCCTTTGCTCTCGCAGAAGCTTTTTCTTCTTCCTGAAGGAATAAGATGAGAAATGAATCCAGCCCAGCTCTCTGTGTTGTGGTTCCCTAAGCTTCTCTCCAGCTCTCCTCACCTCTTTAACTCTGCCACCTCCTGAGCTTTCATCTCGGCCAGGGTCCGGTCCAGCTGTTCCTCCTCCTCCTCTTCCTTAGAAGGCTGTCTTGCAGCCTCAGCTGTTGATTCCTCTTCATCATCATCATCTTCTTCTCCTGAGCTCAGGCTATAAAACAGTCCAAAGAATCTGGTTATTTTCTAAATACATCCTCCCAATACCTCTTGTCATACCCTTAACTCCTTCCTTACCTGATATCCAGTGCTTTTGCTTGCTCTTTTAGCTTCTTAGTCATGTATCGCCGAAGCTTCGTTCTCCAGTTCAGCAGAGACCTGCCCCAGGAATACGAATCTTACCATTTCCCTCTTTGTCCATGCCCCCTCTTCTGTTTTAAATCCATACTTCAAATTTCAGCCTTTAACCACATAAATCCTAAGGTCCAGGCCCCCACCCAACACCTGTACCACAAAAACATTCCGGTCCCAGAGATCCAGTGTCATAGCCTTCAAAGGCTTTTCTTGCCTCCAGAGCTCTTTTTGGCCCCACCCCAATGCATACCTGAGCTCCTTGCGCCCCAGCACTTTGATATCCTGACAACATGCCTTTATATCCTCAGTAGTAGCTGGATGCTGTGCCAACTCTTCATCATCTATAGATATCTATTTGGAAGGAAAAGGAGTCAGGGGAGGTTCTTTGGCTCAGTTACTTGGGGATCCCCTCATCCCTCAAGCCATACCCCAACTCACTTCGCTGGCCTTGGAAAGGAAGTCAACAGGGTTGGCAGCCCTCAGGAAGTCAGTGACTGAGGTACGGTGATAAAGAGTAAGGTCACCCTCAGCATAGCCTTCAGCCTTAAGGAAAGAAAGATGGTTGGGCAGTCCATGATAAAATTTCTGAAAGACCCATCAGGGCCAAATTCCCAAGTTGCAGGACCTGATGAGGGTGGTCCCACTCCCAAACATACCTTTGGCTTCTTTTTAGTTACCAACTCAGTGACAGTCTTAGCCTGAACTTCAACCTCCTTGAAGGCAAACTTGGGATCGAAGAATTTACTGTCAACCTTGTCAGGAGCCAGGAATCCTAAAATGTTAAGGTATATATTTTAAATGTGCTCTGGTAATTGGCTGGCTGACTCAAGAAAAAGATGGAAGTGATACCCTGGCAGACTACAAAAATTTCTGCGGATTCGTGGCGAGAGGCTTGGGGCTTGGTGGCTTGGACACGGCGGAACAGCTGCTGAAAGATCCACAGTAGGGGCTGATAGTCACGGGAACGGAACACTTTTGTGATGAACCAGCCGCCACGGGCCAAAAAATCACAAGCCAGACGCAGAGCCATCAGTGTCAAGTGGGCTGTGGGATAGAGACAGTCCGTGAGGACACCTGTGGCATGAGGGCATTCTCCACCCACCCTCCTCTACTGAGGGGCTTAATTGCTAAACCCATCCCTCTACCCTCTGTACCTTGAGAGTATGCATCATGGACCCAGCTGGCCCCAACATTGGGGGCCCCATCATTGAGTACAACATCCACTTTCCAGGTTTTCAGCTCCTTTCTCAGGGCCTACAAAAAAGGTAAAGGGATTATGGTTGCAGAAACACAGGAATACCAAAGAATAGAGTCCCTGGTTCAGCCATATGTTCATACAGTCATCTAAGTGCCCACCATGGACCAAATATTGTCAGGCACTGGATAAAACAAAAAAGTAATCTGTCTTCCTGGAGCTTACAGTAAAGTCTACTGGGGAGGTGTTCACTAAAGATTACTATCCTTCCACCAATTCTATACACCTTCCTCCCTGACTCTAAATATGGCTAGAGTGGTAGGACTGTCATGGGCCTTGTCATACAGATGTCACAAAGGCTCTTGCTTAAAGCATGGTGAAACTTATATTTAGGGGATTTGGGAGTTGGAGACTCTGCATGTAAAAGCAAGATTCCGAGGCTACAGGAAAAGCCCATAGTTAAGAGTTTGCCTAGTTTGCAGAAGTTCAATTGAGTTCAATTTCCTAGCACCCATAAGCTGAGCACGGTGAAGGATGCCTGTAATCCCAGCACTTGGGAGACTGAGCCAGGAACTGGGCTACATCGTGGGTTCAGGACCAGCCTGGACTACAGAGCAAGGCACTATCTCAAAAATAAATAAATTCCTATTACCTGCCTACAACGTTCTGTAGTGATGTCCTCCTGGAGAGTCACCACATTTGGGAGAGGCTTGATTGGAACCAGGTCAACACCTGCAAGAAATCAGGTCAGAGTAGTCTAACGCAGAGGTCCCCAATCCCTAGGCCACAGTACCAGCCCCAGACTGCACATCAGGAGCAGAGCAGCACACCAGCATATGAAGCTTCATCTTTATGTATTGCTGCTGCTTATGACTCATGCTACTACTACAGCTCAGCATCCTTTCAAATTAGCAGAAGTATTAGATTCTCACAGGTGTGTGAACCCTACTGTGACCTGTGCATATGAGGGATATGTGTGCTCCTTAGGAAAAGCAAAGGCTTGATCTGCGGTGGAGCTTAGGAGGTGATGTCCAGCACTACCCTTCCACATCCCTTCAGGCCACTGAAAAACTGTCTTCCAGGAAACCAGTCCTTAGTGCTAGCAAGGTTGGAAACCACTGCTCTAAAGGGTTACTCCAGTAAGGAGGAAGGAAACATAGAGGACAACATAGTAGTTAAGGCACAACCCCTAAAATATCCAGGAGAGCATGTTACTCACCCACAATAAGACTGGACACAGGCATAAACTTGGCAGCTACCTGCAGCCTACAAAAGAAATATTTAAAATACTTAAGACTCCCTTTCCTACCCTGGCAATTGATCCCTCACCCTTGATCTTAGGAAGCTCTGCCAAATAGTGGCCAAAACTATCACACATACACATTCTAAGCCTTTTTGCTGCAATTAAGAAACAGGCTGGAAAAATAAATAGCTCAATGGTTAAAGCAATGGCCTAGCAAGTGCTAAGTAACTGAATTAGATTCCCCAGCACCAGATAAGCCATAAACCGGGCATGGTGGCACACGCTGCAATCCTAGCACTTGGGACGCTGAGGCAGAAGGTCTGCTGTGAGTTCAAGGCCAGAGTAAGAGCTCGTCTCAAAAAAAACCCGCCTACCCAATATTTAGAACAGACCTATGCTCTGGTGTGTAGAGCATTCTGGGTCTGTAATTATCGCACTGGGATGGGTATGGCTGCGAACCTCGCTCTTCCCTCAATGCATCTCTAGCCATGCAGGGCAACCATAAAGCTAACATCAAGCAACTGCTGAGGGTTTCCACGCACCATCCTCCTGGCGCAGCACACAGATCCAATAGGGCTCGGGCTTTCTGCAGGAACTGGAAGCGGCGATTGAGCTGGATCAGCTTGAATGCAGAGCGGGAACGGTAACCTGGGGGTGGTGAAAAAAATATGACTTCCGCGGAACGCTTTTCCAGCAGGACTTCTCCAGCCTCCGAATCCCCCACCCACCTGGCGAAGAAGCCCAATACTCATAAAAGCGCAAGAGGACCAAAGAGTATAATCTTGTTCGCTCTCAGCGAGAACTCTGAACTCACCTGTCTCTTTAGCCAAGTGATAGAACTTATCCCGCCGGCTCTTGCCAACTTTGCCCTTCTTGCCCATGGCAAAATGGGGGAATGTCACTCAGTCTGCGGAGAAGGTAGAAGCTGGGGACGTCTCTTCCAAAGCATCAGATTTTGTTTACCTTTCCAACTTCCCTCAGTAATCAAAGTTCCCGGCTAGGTACACACACCGAAAAACCAGCGGAGCTTTCACCGCACCCGGAGGAGCACATGTAAGCAGCAAGAGCACTTCCGCTTCCGCCTCAGCGTTCCTACGTCTAAGCGTTTCGCCATCTTGAGTGTGGCCTAACATTTTGTGTTCTCCACACCTTACAGTTGGAAAGCTTGGAATTAACCAGCCATAGTACAAGACCTAAATACCGAGTTTCTAGTAAAGAATTATTACGAGCTCTATTCGCTCGTCTCCTCTCAAAGCGCCAGACCGCGCGTATTGGTCGCCCCTATCACGGCCTCTGTTGTTGTTATCTCGTCATACGCCCCGCCCATTGACCCGGAACTGTACTCCGTCTTCAGGCCCGAAGCCCGGGCTTCTGCGCCTGCGCGCTAAGGCGGCTTGGATGCCGGCGGTCTGTGTTGAAGAGGGAAGATGGCGCTTGACGGGCCGGAGCAGGTATGGCGGCGGCGGCGGCGGCGGCGGCGACAGCGGTGGCCGGGCGAAGATCCCGGCTGGGGGCAGAACGGCAGTCATCTGAGAAGGGGAGCGCGCCGGGACAGGAGGCGGGCGGGTCGGGGATGCGTGTTGACCTTTGTAGAGTGGGCCCGGGATGTGCTGTGTCAGCGCCGCTCGTGGTGAGTCACAGCGGGGCTGTGTGGAAGGGGACCGCGAGAATAGTAGGGATCGGGAACCAGGACATTTGGGTGCCTTTTTGCTAGCCCGCTGTCATAGTTACACGTTAAGGCTGTACGGTGCTTGCCACAGCGCCAAACGCTCCCGTGTACTTGGCTTCTTGATCTCACAGTATTAGGGGGTGGGCGGTATTTGCAGTCTTTTAACTGTGGGAAAATGGAGAGTCCAAAGAGCTGAAGCGGGGAGTTAGAAACCAGGTATTAAGCTTCCAGAGTGTATCGCAGATGGCCCGCTGTTTTTAAAGCTTCCTGGTACTAAGCCTTAAGATGAAAGGCGCTGGAAGTGGCTTTACCCTTTGAATTTTTAGACTGTTGTTTAATAACTGCACTGTCTTCAGATGGAGCTGGAAGAAGGGAAGGCAGGCAGCGGACTCCGCCAATATTATCTGTCCAAGATTGAAGAACTCCAGGTGAGGAGAGATTCCGGGAAGTAGGAGGGGATGAAGATTGATGGGAAAGGCTTCTACAAATCCATATGACTCCATTCGGAGACCAGTAGAAGAAGCTATTCTTTTCTTGTTTTGTTTCTAGGTTTTATAAAAGTGCGTGTAAAGACGTAACAAGTGGTATAAAGTATGTGGTACTGTCACCTTAATCCCCATCCCTTTGAGGATAGTAGTAATACTCAGTTACTTAACTTTGAGAGTCAAATTTTAAAAAGAAAAAAAGGCCACTGGCCCAAAGATTGTAACCTTTTGGGAGAAGTGTGACCACAGAGATTTCTTTAAACAGGGGAAGACATAAGCTCAGGAAATGAGATTTATTAGCAGGAGGTTGGGGCCAAGTGAAGTGAGAACTTAGGAGTGGACAGTATTGAGTCTGAACAATGCTGATGTCTTGGGGACCAAATGAAAGGAACTGGTCATCCTAATGCTGTAGTCTGAAGGGCAGAAAAATGGTATAAAATGTTATCAGGGGTTGAAAAGCCACCTTCAAGACTCCACGTTCAACTATAGGTATTATATTTGATACTTGCTTGCCATACTAGATATCAAACCTAGGGCCTTGTGCATGCTAGGCAAACATTTGCTAATGAGCTGCATTTCCAGCCTTTTTCTTTTGTTTTTTGGAGACCAGATCTTATTCCATAGTCCAGGCTGATCTTGAACGTACTATGTAGCCCAGGCTGGCCGTGAACTCACAGCAGTCCTCCTGCTTCAGCCTCCACATGCTGGGATTACAGGTGCGCACCACCATGCCCAGCTTTCCTTTTGTTGTTTTGAGACCGAGTCTTGCTAAATTGCTTGAACTTGTGGTCCTCCTGCCTCAGCCTCCCAAGCAACTGAGATTACAGGCACATACCAGCACACCAGGCTCGGTTTATAATTTTTAAGTGCTTCTAGTTGTCATTGTGCTTGTTTATCTCAGTGGTCCTGAAATGAAGCAGGGGAGTTGATGCTATGACTATGTGAAGTTTGGTAGTAGATCTTTTAAATATCTTGCCTTTGTTGTACTTTTTTCTTTTTTTGCATAACTAGGGATTGAGCCCATGCGCTCATACATGCTAGGCAGGTAGTCTACACTGCACTACATTCCGAGGTCTTTTCCTCATTTTTTAATTAGGCTTCACATGTAAAAATCTTTCCACTGTACCATGTTGCTGCCCCGTGAGAAAATCACTACATCCCAGCACTCGAGAGGCTGACGCAGGAGGATCGCAAGTTTAATTACTACCCAGGCAAGTTAATCAGACCTTGTCTCAAAAAAGTGAGGGGAAGCAGTTGGGGATGTAGCTCAGTGAGAAGGTCTTAAGTTTAGTGCCCAGTACAGAAAGGAAAAAAAAAACTCACTACATAAGCCAGCTGTAACATTTTTCCATTATGATTTGTTACTCCTGAACCAGGATTAAACAAGCAGCTTTTTGTGATGCCTATTCTAAAGTCCCAAGGTACTTCTAAAGGACAGGACAGAGTCGTTAGAATATTACTAAGAATCTGAAATGACATGCAGGTCACCTGGTGCCCTTCCTGCAACTCACATCTGCTGGTGAGTCTTGACCAGGATCCTGCCTGTTGTCTGTTGCCCCTGAGTAATAGAATTCGTCTCTTTCCTTCCATAGCTTATTGTGAATGATAAGAGCCAGAACCTCCGGCGGTTGCAGGCCCAGAGGAATGAGCTAAATGCAAAAGGTGAGAGTGAGGGGTTAGAGCACTTGCCTAGTGTGTGCAAGGCCCTGGTTCTATCCCTCGGCACCATAAAAACTAGCTAGGCATAGTGGTGCGCATCTGTAATCCTAGCAGCTGGGAGACTGAGGCAGGAGGATTGCCTGGGCTAAGAGTGAGACCCTGTCTCAAGGAAAAGTGAAAGGGAGAGATGGGAAGCTGCGTGTGGGCTGTTCAAGGTCTGGCTCTTACTCTCTCTGGCCTGCAGCCCCTGAGCAGTGTTCATTGTTTCCTCCCAGCCCGAGGTGATGCTTCGCATTGTCATGCAGTTGTTCCCCCCACACTTCTTTCTCCAAAGCGCCACCCTAACTCCCTGTAGGGCACTGTTTTGGTGGGGGTGCCGCTTTTCAAACCCTCAAAATGGTTCTTCATGTGCACTGAGTTGAATTCTCAGGAGACACCAAAGAAGGTGACTGTTGAATTTGTTTGCTGTCTAGTTCGCCTATTGCGAGAGGAACTACAGCTGCTTCAGGAACAGGGCTCCTATGTGGGGGAAGTAGTCCGAGCCATGGATAAGAAGAAGGTGTTGGTCAAGGTACAGGCAGCATGACCCCAGGTTCTAGCCAATTGCCTCTTGCTTTCCTGCCCTTCATACATACCCTTGAGAGGACAGTGTTGTGCCATGTTGCTCTAGGACACCCCTGGGTCTTCTTGGGTGGAGTTGGTGGATTGGTACCTATTTGGGAAGATCATGAAGCATTGTTTCCTCAGGTACATCCTGAAGGCAAGTTTGTCGTAGACGTGGACAAGAACATTGACATCAATGATGTAAGTATAGCAAGTGAGGTGGGGTGGGGTCAGCTGTCAGTGCACTCCTTTCTGAAACTTGTTCCCATCATCCAGGTGACACCCAATTGCCGGGTGGCCCTAAGAAATGACAGCTACACTCTGCACAAGATCCTACCCAACAAAGTGGACCCTCTGGTATCCCTGATGATGGTGGAAAAGGTGCCAGACTCAACTTACGAGATGATTGGCGGGCTGGACAAGCAGATCAAGGAGATCAAGGAAGTGATTGAGCTGCCTGTGAAGCACCCTGAGCTCTTTGAAGCACTGGGTATCGCACAGCCCAAGGTGAGAAACAGGTGTCTGTGGAAGACTGGCTGTCCGTAACTCCTCAGGGTGTGTGCCAGACCAACTGCTAGGATAGGAGTAGACTATAGCCCATTTGGGTTGCCATTCCTGCTGAATTGCAACAGCTGAGAGGTGTTTCCAGGGCATCAAGCTGGTTTGGATATAAACTCCAAAAAGAACTTTTAATTTTTTGTAATCTTTAGCCTCTACTAAGAGATCAAGTGCAAAGCCAGCATTCAGTAAATGTACACTGAATAAAATGAGGCTGGCTTTATGCCCTGTGCCCCACTGTTTCCCTACAGGGAGTGCTGCTGTATGGACCCCCAGGCACTGGGAAGACACTGTTGGCCCGGGCTGTAGCTCATCATACAGACTGTACCTTTATTCGAGTGTCTGGCTCTGAATTGGTACAGAAATTCATCGGGGAAGGTAACTCTGGCTAGGAATATGAGAGCCAAGTGGAAGGGTAGAGGTTGGGAACCAACCAGCTCCTAACGCCAGCTGGGCCTCTGCACAGGGGCAAGAATGGTGAGGGAGCTGTTCGTCATGGCACGAGAACATGCTCCATCGATCATCTTCATGGATGAAATCGACTCCATCGGCTCCTCCCGGCTAGAGGGGGGCTCCGGCGGGGACAGTGAAGTGCAGCGCACAATGCTGGAACTGCTCAACCAGCTAGATGGCTTTGAGGCCACCAAGAATATCAAGGTGAGGCAATATATATGTCTTGGGGTGAGCCAGGTGAAGGTCTGGGGTGACGTGTAGGTCAAGAAAGAGCTTAGCTGATTCCATTCCCTGTGTCTGTTCAGGTTATCATGGCTACTAACAGGATTGATATCCTGGATTCTGCACTGCTTCGCCCAGGGCGCATTGACAGAAAAATTGAATTTCCACCCCCCAATGAGGAGGTCTGTGATGCGAGGTGGTCCCTGGAGTGGCACTGACTATGAGGGTAGAGGTGGGGCTCAGGGCTCTGCTCTCCCATCTCTAGGCTCGCCTGGACATTCTAAAGATCCACTCACGGAAAATGAACCTGACACGGGGAATCAACCTGAGAAAAATTGCTGAGCTGATGCCAGGAGCATCAGGAGCTGAAGTTAAGGTAAATGGAGTCTCATGGAAACTGAGCAGTAACAGTTTAGTAGCTCTGGGTTTAAGAGCTACCTTGTGGCTGAGGGGGTACAGCAACATGTCTTCGGCTTCTTGTTCCTGCTCAGGGTGTGTGCACAGAGGCTGGCATGTATGCACTACGGGAGCGGCGAGTCCACGTTACCCAGGAAGACTTTGAAATGGCAGTAGCCAAGGTACGCTGCCGCCCCTTTCTGCTTTTGCTAATTGTGTCTCTGGAGCAGAGACCCAGGCTTGTGTTCACAGCACCTTAACCCAAGGCTGTCATGTACTCTCTCTCCAGGTCATGCAGAAGGACAGTGAGAAAAACATGTCCATCAAGAAACTATGGAAATGAGGGGATGTCTTTTGTGTGGATCCTTCAAATAAAGGTCTGTGAAGCACACCCTCTTCAGACTCCAGTCTGTTAACAAGTAGATACCATTCAATGACCAGATCCTAGGCACTACCAATAAAAAAAGAATTTATTTGGAAATTTCCAAATCTTCCAGAACTGGCATTTGCCAAGCCCTAAGCCCACCCTCCTCCAAACTCCAAAGGGCAACAGGAATCCCCCAGCTTTCCCCTCACCTTACCCTGCCCTCCACCATGCACACCCCAATCTCAGGCTGGACTGGAGAACTGGTATGCCCCTTCCTTCCTGGAGCTTCCACCTCCCCAGCAAAGCAGCTGATGAGGCAGCCCCCTGGCGTCCCAGGAGATGATGGCGGCCACAGCCGCTTGCATAGATTGAGAATAGAGTATAAGGAAGGAGGCACCAAATAGGGCTCCCTGAAAACACCCAACATACCCCTGTACAAAAAAAAGTGGCTCCCACATAGAAAAACCTGCTCCCCAAATAGTGCAAATACCCAAAGGAAAGGAAAAAACCAGCAGCAAGGCTGGGCTTGTAGGAATGGCAAAGAACTTTGGTTTAGAAAGGCTAGGAAGAGTCTAGGCTGGGCCTCCCCTTCCTTGCCCAGCTCCCCAGGCCCAGCTCTGATACTGGCCCCAGAGGAGAGCCTGTAAACATGCAAACCCAGCAGCCTTTGGTTCCTAAGTCTCAGTTACAATGTCAAAGCAAGGCCTCCAGCAGCCCTACTTGGGCCTGCCTGCAGGGGCAAAGGAGGCATCTTGAGAACCCAATTAAAGCCAACGCAGAGTATAAGTAATAAGGCTTTGGGAACCAAGCAATGAAGAATCCTATTACTACATTTCTGAAACTAAAGCTGGGGCGTAAAGTGTGCCAGGAGACACCTTTCCCCCATCCTACATGTCTGTGGCACCAGCCAGGACCCAGGGTTGGTCCCTTGCCAGGCTCCAGGGCAGAGAAGGGAGGGAAGAGATCCCTGAGCAATTAGGTCAGGCGAATTCCCAGCACCTGTTCCAGTTCCTGCTTTCGTTGCTGCATCTGGAGAAGAGACAGTATGGCTCAGATCTCTGCTACTCACAGCCAAATGAAACCAAGCAAGACAGAGCCTTACCTTAGCAAAGATGTGCCTCCCCACTGCTTCCTGGGCCCAGGGCTGGTGGTAGAAAGCAGCTCGTCTCTCCTCCTCAGGATTTCCAATCACATCAGTAATAATCTGCAAAAACCCAGCCATGATGTCATTTCCACCCCTGCCCTTGGAACTGGGAAAGCAGTACTTGGGTTAAAAATCACCCAGAGCTTCACACGGAATTCCCCCTTCAGGAGAAAGGACCACACCTTGAGATCTCGGCGCTGAGAACGGAGCCACTCCTGGATAAAGTCCTGGGGGTCAGTGCTAAAGCTGAGCATGAAATCCCTCTGAGTCTTCAACTGGTTGATGGACTCGATGGTCTCATGGATCTGAGAAAGGGGTACATTTGTCACACAAGCTCTGCTCTTGGGGTCTGTTCCCAGGCCCAGACCAAAAGACCAGGCAGAGATCCCATTCCCATTATGCTACACATATGAAAATGACAGACTAGTGCACCTCATCCTAGAGACTGCAGGCACAGGGCCTACCTTGACATCAAGAGAGGCAATCTCTTGCTGATTAGTGGTAGAGGCTAGAAAATTGCTCATCTGGGCCTTCAGTGGATCGTCCACCTCCACATCAATATCGTAACAGGCTGTCTTCTTTTGGTCATTGGGATCCACACTACAGGTAGCACAGGAAGGGAGTAGAAGCATGTAGCTGTGCCCATCATGCCTAAGGCCTACCTGGGGCCTATTCTACGTGTGTCCTCAGCAAAAAAAAACCAACAACAACAAAAAAAAACAACCTACATATCTCTAGCTTTCTATCAAGGCACAATGGATCTGTTCTTCAAAGAGCCTTCCCCTTTCTCCACTTACCTAATGACATGGTTGATGACAATGGGGTCTGGATGCTGCAGTAGTCCAGCCAGCTTCATGGGAATCTCAGAGAAACGGAGTCGGCCACAACTAAATATCTGGAGAGAACACCAAGGGCTGGCTGATGGCTAAAGGCACGAGGGAAGCAGACTACTCCAGGGGCAGTAAGGGCAGCAGTCAGAAGATGGCCACAACTAGCCCACCTCAGGAACAGACAAGTAGGGGTTGAGAGAACAGGAGTAGGCTAACCTGGCGGAAGTAACGGTTACAATTGATGTACTCGCGCTCATGTCCATCCTGCAGCTGGTTATGTTTGATGTAAAGCCACAGGGCCTGCATGATGGCAGCCCTCGTCTGTGTGTGTACTCCCAGCAGCCTTGCCAATCGGGGATCCAATTTATACTGGGGGGGCTGGGGGTAGACAGAGAGGAGTTAGAGAAGGGGTTCTTGTGGAGGGAAAAAAATCAGAACACACGGGAAAGGAAGGGAGTAAGAGAAGCCTGGTCCTCCCCATGATGAGTCCCAGTGGCCCCAGACTGACTGTGGGCATCTGTCACCTGATGATCCAGCATAAGCAGGAGGGTGCACTTGACATTGAGGTCTCCTGGCCGTTTCACCTGGAAGCCATCTGTCTCCTGGGTGGTTGGCATCCGGTGCCACTAGAAAGGAACACAGCTTATTAGCAGAGCAGTAGGTTCCAAGGGAGCGCAGGCCATTATTCCCTCCAACCAAGACATCAGCCTTCAGGCAGATTGGATGCAGCCTCAGGCCCACTCTCACCTCCACCAGGTGGTTGTCTGGCCCATAGAGTTCCTTGTCCAGCTCAATGACGAGGCTCTTAAAAAATGAAGAAAACTTCCTCTTCTGTTTGCTAGGCTGCAAATTTTAAGCAGTGTGAGATGGGGTGCTGCGTTCTTGAGCCAAAAGCAATGAGCTAAGCCCAAAAAAGGATTAGTATTGTTCCAATCCTGGAGCTCAGATCACCCAAAAGTCTGGCTTTAAAGGAAATCAGACTGGAAAAGGGGGACAGGGAATAAAAAAGGCTCTTGATGCATCCCACTGCCAGCCAATGAGCAACTTCAAGACACATGACTGCCATCTTCAGGAAAGCTGTAGTAACTACATGTTTTTTACCCCAGGAACCTGGGCCCAGTATAGCTCAGTGGTTGTAAAGCCTAGCATGCACATGGTCCTGAATTTTAAGCCTCAGCAATGTCAAAAACACAAAACCCACAACCAACAGAAACCTCTAATTGGCTGAAGGTGTACCCTCTCTATGGCTTCTCCAAGAGGCCCCCTGTCTGGCCCATTCTTAAACCCACACAGACCTCCCTCTGCAACTCACATCATCCAGCAGTTTCCCCTCCACTCGGAGTTCCCAGGAAGCCACCTTGTCCCCTGCTGGGGTTCCTCCAGGCGTCCCTGCAGTTCCTACACTATCACCTTCTGCTTTGCTGGGACTGAATGTATTGGAAATGTAGATACGAAGCTTTCGCTTTTGCTAAAAAGAAAAATAAATCAATCAGAGGTAGACCTGTGTGTTGAAAAATGTTAACCCAGTCTTCCCATATGAGCTCATTCAACAATCAATATTGAGTGCTATGGGCCAGGCACCCTGTTAGGCACTGGAAATTGGAAGTCGTAAATCCTAGTGCTAGCCTTCAAGGAACTCATAATTTTAATGGGAAAAGAGATGCATCAGTAACAATGCCAACGCAGTGCTGCCAAGTCAGTCAGAAGCCTTGAGCTGGACTGTGATACAGTGCTCGCCTAGCAAGTGTAAGACCTTGGGTTCTGTCCCCAGCACTGCAATGGGAGGGTGGGGAGGGGAGTGGAGGGTGCTCAGCTTGTATTTTAAATGAAACCCAAACACCAAATATAGTTCCCAAAATATCCTAGACTCCTAGGAAGTCTGTAATACTCAGGAGACTGTTAGATTATTATCTTGAAAAGAATAAAGATGGAAAGAAAACTCCCAAGGATGTACATTTTAAATCACCCAGGATCTTCATGTATGTATGTATGTGTATGTATGTATATATATATATATATACACACACACACACACATATATACACACACACACACACACACACACACACACCTGAAACAACAATTTCATGAGATAATACTGTCACTCTCTGGTAAGTGCTTCATTACTGTGGAAATTTTCTATTTTACATTCACTTAACACATGCTGGTCCCAACACATGAAACTGAGTTCACGTACTACTAATGGGCTCATCCTCTATGGGGAAAATACTGTTCTAGCCTGTGCACTTAGCCTAGAAAAAAAGTGTTGGGGGGGCAGCAGTTGATGAGTGGCCAGGGCTGCACATACCGTCAGAGGCTTTTTGATGGCCTCCTGGATCTCCATCCGCTTGCGAGCAATAGTCTGGTCCAGCTTCCGCTCAAAAGCTAAGAGGTCCATGTATGCCTGAGATTCCGGGACAAGCTCCCGAATCTGAGGGAGAAGGAATTTAATAGCTTGCTTCAGGCAGTTCTGGTTCCCTTCTTTCCCATCCCAAGGCAAGGGGGAGATGGCCTCCAACCCTAGCCAGCCAGCCAGCCAGTGAGCAGGCTCCCAACATACTCACTCGCTGAGGTAGAACCTTATCTGCCATCTTCCGCCTCTTTAACCTGGGGTTGGGGGAACAACAGAAACCCATTTAAGATATTAGCAGTCAGAGGACACCTCCCAGTCACCTCTCCAGTCCCCAGGAGCCTCACTCAGGTGGCTAGGAGTCTCCCTCTATGATCAAAGCTCAGGCTAAAAGGAAACCCTCTGCTTCCACTAGACCTGGCTAGGCAGAGTGGGAGAAAGGGAAAGGTCTTACCCCCGTCGCTGGGCAGGCATTGGGGCCTGGGCCTGGGGCACAAGCAGGCGTTTTCGGAATGGATCCATCATGGTAGGTGGCATGCCAGGTCGAAGTGGAGCAGCTGTGCCAAATGGGGAGCCAGTAGGGGGTCCCACCTGTAAGCCAGGCATGGGCATCCGACTCCCTGGTGACATGCCAGGCCGCTGGTGGAAGCAAGTCAATGGGGGTGCACAGGTCAGTGGCAGGCCCTATGTGGCCCATATCCTGTGACTTCTGTCCCTCTCCTCTGCCAAGCCTGGCCCTGAGTAGCACCTGGGAGCCCTACTCCAAGGAAGGAACAAAGGGAAACAGGTGCCTGGGCACAGGGCACACCTGTCTTCCCCAGCAACCACCCCAGCAGCCTTGCCAGCAAATGAGGCTGCCAGAGCTCAGGGGTGGGAGAGCCCTGCCCGCTGAGGGACCATGGCCTGGGAAGCTTTTCAGGGCCCAATCATTGCCTTTTTCTACTCCCTGAGATGAGCAGCTCTGAAGCACTTTTAAGACTTCGGATGATCCTACTAGGCAATTGGCCTTCTTCTCCTTCCCCGCTCTCCAGGGAGAAGCATGTTACACAGGAGGCCTGGGGGCCAGGGTCACAGCCAGCGGAGGAGTGCATCAGGATACAAGCACGGTGATGGGGCAGTCCCAGTGCTACCCCCTGTTGCCATACTGACAGTGTGGTAGAGGGAGAAGCATAATAGTAGTCTTGGAAGCCCATCAGGCAGCGGCACCCAGGGAAACAACTCCAACGGCACGGCCTTAGTGTCCAACTGGCGAGGATGGTGTGAGGCAGATTACAGACACCATCTGCTTACCATATGGTGCTAGCCACAATCAGAACTGGACCCTTCTCTTGTATCTTTGCTGCTGCATCTCTACCCCTATGCCAGAAGACCCTAAAAAGGAAACTACAGCTCTTAGGCAGTCTGTGGAAGAGCTGCTAACACCTGGACTCGGCTTATGGTCCAGGCACCACTTGCCAGTTATGCTAGTGCTGGTTCAACTTAACTCTAGCCATCCCAAGCTAGAGAGTAAGGATAAGATTATCCTGGGATGCAAGGAGCAGAGTCATCATAAGGTAAGCAACAGCAATCTAGATGACAAAAATAGCTTGCTTTTTTTTTTGAGACAGGGTCTCACTCTGCAGTCCAATCTGAACTCATCTAGCCCATGCTGGCCTTAAACTCATGGCAATCCTCCTGCTTCAGCTTCCAAAGTGCAGAGTGAACAGGCCACCACACTTAGCTGAGAAATAGCTTCTTTTTCTAAAGGATTGCCCACCCAAGGCCCAGCTCACCTACATTTTTGTGAAGCCCATCTATGAGTAATCTCTGTACCCCAACCCCCTTGCCGTGGCTGCTGCAGCAAGGCCTGTTTGGCAGCTCTACCTCGCACACACTGTCCCTGGCAGCTTCACAGGGCTGGCCCCAGGGCCCAGATTATGCAACCAGCACAACCAGCCAACCAAGCCAAGCTGGGTGGAGACTTGCACCAAATCGAAAGACCTTCTCCTACCCCAGCATCCTGGAGATGAGTGTCTTCCCCACCTCTTCATCTAGCACCAAACCCATGTTCCCCACACACAGGGTCAGATTCTTCACTAGATGCAGAGACGGATGGAAACATGACCCAAAGTGGGGAAGGAGACATGAGGAATAAGTTTGTAGAGAAGAATTTGGAGTATGAGCAGAAAAAATTGGGGTGCCTGAAACCTTGGGAGTCCTGCCACAAGTCTCTCCCCATCAGGAAGAGATTTATCAGAACTGCTGAAAGGCAAAAGACAGCCTGTCTCTGTGTCTTAATGAGCCATGGCCAGAGATTATAGAAAAAAAGAAAGAGAAAGAAAGAAAGGAAGAGAGAGAGAGAGAGAGAGAGAGAGAGAGAGAGAGAGAGAGAGAGAGAGAACTCAGTGTGGCCACAGCTGTAAGCCTGGCTTACACATCCCAGACTTGACTGCTTCCCAGTGCTTGAGACAAAGGGGAAGAATGACTGCTGAGCTAGGACCCTGTGCTCCCCAAGAACCTTTTCACTAACTAGTGTACACAAAACCTGCAGCACCACACAGCCCTCTTGGGCAGGTGCTCAGGTAACAGAAAATCCCAAGACAGAGCAGCATAGGCAGGGCCTGCAATAAGCCCTACACAGCCATCTGCTCCAGGCTCCTGAGCTCATTTGGGCTTCAAGCCCCCAGCTCACCCAAGGCCCTAGGGGAAGGCTGCTTATAATTCAAGTCCTGGCTAGGCCTTGCCAAGCTCTATACCTGGGCTTTAAAGCACCAGGAACTCCTCCAAAAAACAAAACAAAACAAAAAACCTCAGTTTAGAAAGAAAAGGAGTAAGCTCCACAACCTGAAACACTTCCCACCCAGCCTGTATCAGAACTAGGTAGGCCTGACTCAGTCTCCTAAACACTAGCAGGTACAGCAATCTCCTCTCCTTAGACCCAGCACCAGCCTACGTTCTTAAGCTTGGCTCTCCCATTCCTCCCACAGGCGAGGACACAAGGCTGGGCTTGTTGCTGCTACTTCAAAGTAAAAAACCTGGGACTTAGGTAGGCATGCCTTGCTGTGCTCCAAAGCCACAGTGCTGATGCTCCTGGGGACTGGGACTAAAGATCTTGGCTGGAGAACATACCCACCCCCACCCATGAATAGATAGTATTTTGAACTCTGGAGTAAACATAGCAATCTGTGTTTTTGGTTTTCTTTTTTGTTTTTTTTTTTTTTAACTCCTTAGATGACTGATCCATAACTAAAGTGACCCTTTGGAGGTCGTGAGCTGTCACTTCCCTTCTTTTAGCAGGTTTCCTTATCTGCCCAACTTGGGCCTCAAAATCCTTGTTCTTTCTGTTCACCTCATGAACTTTAACAGACAAGAGCCCTTTGTTCCCCAGATCTCATGTCCTTCTCCTTGAAGCCATACACCTGGACATGGGAAAGGGCAGGTAGGATACCTCTCAAACTCAACCCAGGGAACTGGAGGAATAGAACGGCATTTAGAGCTAGCAAGCACAGGCCCTGGGTTTGATTCCCCAGCACCACATAAACCAGGTGTGGTGGTACATGCCTGTAAGACCAGCATTCAGGAGGCTAAGACAGGATTGCTGTGAATTCAAGGCTAGCCTGAGCTACAAAGCAAGTTCAGGACCAGCCAGCAGTACAGTGCAAGACTCTGTCTTACACAAAGAGGGCTGGAGGAATGGCTCAGTGGTTAAAGTGCTTGCCTTAGGTAAGGACTAAGTACCTGAGTTCAGTTCCCCAGCACCACATAAGCCAGGTATGGTGGTGCACGCCTGTAATCCCAGCATTCAGGAGGCTGAGACAGGAGGATTGCTGTGAGTCCAAGGCCAACCTGGGCTCCCATAGTGAGTTCAGGACAGCCTGGGCTATAGAGCAAGACCCTGTCTCAAAAAAACAAACAAACGAAAAAAAAAAAAAAACTACGGGGGGGGGGGGGGGAACCTCATCCCCAGTTAGCTGGATTCTTACCATTTGTCTCTCTTCTGCCCTTTCACAGAAAAGGAGGAGGGAAGGGGTGAGATTATAATGATAGTGCTGCAGAAGCTGGAGAGTGGGAAGCCAGGACTCAGAGCCATCTCCTCCTTCCCCACACCTGCTAGCCCAGGACGATCAGAGCCAGCCAGCTAGGCTGTGTCACAGGCCCTAGCCCACTTCCCATACTGTGGAATCCATCCCCAAAGAGCTTTCCCAAGGGCTCTTTTCCTACGGGTCACAAGCCAAGGACACTGGAGACACTGGAAAGACTTTTCTAGGTTCCAGATCCCCCAAAGCCAAAGGCCATCAGGAAGTTTTAGTCAAGGTCTCAGCTGGCAGACCAAGAGCTGGCTGGAATGACGGATGTAGGGACCCCTCAACAACACCCTGGGCCCAGGAATCTCCAAGGGGGCAAGCATGATGGGAAAGATGGACCCCAGCTCTGTTTGGGACCAGACTCTGTTTTCTTCCTGGGAAGGAGGGAGAACAAGAAGGGGAGGGGATCACTATCCCTTAAAACATGAGAATTCAGGGATCCTAGTGGGATATGAATATTCCATAAGAATCCACATCTCAGACCTCTACCTAGAGATACAAGGAGAAAATAGAGGTAACCACAACACACACCTTGGGACTTTAGTAAGAAGCCAGTGCCAATGGCCAAAGCTGAGAAACAATGTGGTCCGAAGAGAGGACAAGGAAAAAGGATTGTCACAATTCCCAAGCCTCAAGCTGCAACCTGAGATGCTCTCTTCCTGAGGTCAGAGGGCTCAGAACAGAACCCTCTGAATCACCTCCTGCAGCTGCAGACTCCTGCGGCCCCAGACCAGCAAGGCTCGGCTCCTCCAGATTCATCAACTCCTGGACATTGATAATCAGGCAGAAAGCCCAGGACAGAGTCTGCCCAGAATGATCTGTTGCTAGGCTGAGCCTTTTTCAACCTTAACCACCACTGCCTCTTGTCTAACCCAGAGCCATCCTGGCCAAGGCTTCTGGGCCTGGTGAGGGTGTCTTGTCTGCCCCTGCATGAGTTGACGAGCCTCTCCTCAAGGCTTACATGTGGTGGGAAGCCAGGCCGCCTTCCTGCTCACCAGCAGCTGGGAGCCATCTCAGACCTGCTAGAACTCTGCCAGTTCCAAAGTAGAAAAAGCCTGGGCCAATGTGGAGTGGGACCGAGGCAAGTGCTGGGTAACCCGGGTTCTCAGTGAGGCTCCTTTCCAAAACTTTCTCATTACCTCCCAAGTTCCCCACCACCACCGATAGGACCTACACTAGACTTCCCAACCAGTCCGCCCACAATTTATAGCTCCCACGACGCCTCCACCTCTCAGTCTGTACCAGTTTGCCCCAGACTCTCCCAAGTGCATCCACACAGTAGACCCCTTCTCACCCTTTCCTCAAACTCCGTCCTTAGCTGCAGCCCGGGGGTCCCCGGCCTGACTCGCCACTGGCTCCCCCAAATGACCTCTGTACCCTCCATCTAGGGGCTCCCCTGTGGTCGTCTCCCTCGAGGACCTCCGGCGTCCTGGCCCGGCGACCTCGCGACGCCGCCCGCCCGCCCGCCGTCCTCACCTGGTACTGCGCCGCGGGGCCCGCAGGGCCCATTGGGCGGAAGGCGGCGGCGCCAGGCCCCCCCACGCCTACCGCGGGCCCTGGGCCCCTGAGCCCCGGACCCGGCAGCATTCCCGGTCCCGCTGGGGGAGGTGGTGCTCCTAGGGCCGCGGCCACGGCACCACCTCCGGGACTCAGCGGGGGCAGCGGGAACCCGCCCGCGCCACGGCCCGACATCGCTCCGTCCCGTCCCGCGGTGCTGCGATCCGGTATCCGGGCTCCGCCTCGAATCCGTTCCGTGCACTGGGCTCCGCGCTCCGGGACTTTTCGATCTTAATTCCGGGTCCCGGGGCTTGTTGATCCGGGTTCCGGGATTTCCTAGCCCAAGTTCGAGAGTTCCTCACCGACCCGCTCTAAAAGAGGGTCGACCCTGATTCCGCTCCTGCCAGAGAAATTCCGGATCCGGGATCTGCTGCGGGCCCGCCTGCCGCCCCGACCTCCGCAGGCTTGGCCTACCAAGTCCAGTTGCCCAGAGGCGGCCGCTAACTCCCAGCCCCGCCCAATCCTAGGTCCCGCCTCTATCTAGCAACCCAATGGAATATGCCTCATTAAAGCCCGCCCCCCGCAAGACCCGCCCCTAACAAGACCCGCCCCAACCGCAGGCCTCAGTGCCGCCCACGCCATTTGGACCAACCCTACGCGGGAGGGGCAAGGAGAGGAACCTGCACGCGGAAGCACCAAGCCAAGCGCGAGAACAGAGGTCGAAGGTCACCTATGACCGCCCCCGTTGCTGGTGTTGGCCGGGTGTAGGCTCCTCAGTTGGATACTCAGCTATGCTGCATTAAAATTGTGTTGTCAAGTCTTCATTTTCAGCATTAAAGACTCCACTTAAGAGCAGCTCTGTGGGGCAGAAAAGCCGTCAACTGGCCTTTTCCTTCCTGGATGCTCTTAGCTGCCAAGGAACATGGAGTGGCTCAAGACTGGATCCAGCTGTGTGGATGGCTAACTTAGCCAAGGGCCGAGTTCTTATCGCACATTTTTTAAAGTGGCTCTGTCTCCTTTTAGGGAAGCCTGATAATGTACCCAGCAGGAACTGTTTTTAGGTGAAGGAAATTTGCATAATGAAAGACCTACTTACAGTTAAATGAACTCTTACTACAGTATTTACAGGACTTAATTTTCAAAACTTCAGTAACTTTGGAACCGACTGTCCTGTATCAGAAGGTATTCAACAAAAGTGCTTCAGTTGTGCTAGGGACCTCCTGTGATGGGCTGGGGTCTCCTCCCCATGGTATAGATCGCGCTCAGTAGTGCAGGGCAGAGCCCAAGATCCTCCCTTTCACGCAAGCTCCCAAAGGCTGTTATGAGGAGACCACACTTGCGCACTCAGGGTATTTTTCCACTAAAATCCTTTGCTAAATGTTTTCATCCTTAGCCAATTGACCGCTTCCCTCCTTGTACCATAGGCAACCCAGATACTGTTTATAGCACAGTCCTCCAATCCATTTTAGAAATCTGTTCTTGAGCAGTGAGCTAAAGTGCTCACCTAGCATGCTCAAGATCTTAGGTTCGATTTCCCTTAGCACCGCACAAGAACTAGCAGGACCCAAAGTCGATTGCCTTGAACTCAATGCCAGTCTGTGCTCCACTGTGAGTTCAGGACCAGCCCTGGACTATACAGTGAGACCCTGCCTCAAAGAAGAACAAAAATATTAGTTCTCCCAGGCTGTAACTCTTTGAGTCTTTTCTCTAGTGGTAAATCCTGCTACAGATATTTTCCTCTTGGCCTTCTTCGAGATCCTTCTCCCCATTCTCCCTAAAAGTTGGTTATGGAACAGTCCACTGAAATTGTTAGTAACAGTTGTTGAAACATGGCCCCTCTCTACTGTAAGGTGGATAGATAAGTATCTATTTCAAACCTTTGGAGTTTTCAAACAGCAACTGGGAGTGTTAGGGGCAGTGGAAAATCAGAATCCACTAGGAAGCTTTTTAAAGCATCCCTGTCAGACTTTCCCCCAAGCCAATGGTTGTGCATGTATGTATGTATGTACATATGTATGATACAATAGTGGTGATTAAATCCTGGGCCTTATGTTAAGCTACATTCTCTGGTCCTTTTATAATTGTTAAATTTTGACACAGGGTCTAACAAAGTCACTAAGTTGCCTAGGCTAGGCTTGAACTTGTGACCTTCCTACCTCAGCCCCCCAGTGCTGGAATTAATAGGCATTGGCCATCAAATTCGACTCCTTTGGTTGTGTCATAAAAGCAAATTTCCCAGGTACTTATAATAAAAATCCCTTTTTAGAGGACCATTACTCAAGAAAAGGAGGAGAGCTAATATGTGCGCTTAAAAATAGATAAAATAGGTCCAGGAGCTTAGCACAGCAGTTAGTTACAGTGCTTGCCTAGCGAGTGTAAAGCCCTGGGTTTGATTGTGCAGCACCATATAAGCCAGGTGTTGTGATGCATGCCTGTATTTCCAGCACTCAAGACACTGAGGCAGGAGGATCACTATGAGTTTGAGGCCAGCCTGGGCTACATAGTGAGTTCAAGACTATCCTAGACTACACAGTCCTTATCTCAACAAATATGTAAATAAATAAATATCTTAGCAAAAAAAAAAACAACTGCTACATAAAAGTCTCTATTTTGCTTGTAATCCCAGCATTCAGGTGGCTGAGGCAGGATAATTGCCATGATTTTAAGGCCAGCCTCAACTAGAGTGAGGCCCTGTCTCTAAATAGATAAATAGGGGCTGGAGGAATGCCACAGTGGTTAAAGCACATGCCTTGCAAGTGCAAGGCTGTGAGTTCTACTCCCCAGGACCACATAAAGCTGGGTGTGGTGCCACACACCCGTAATCCCAGCCCTTGTGCAGCTGAGGCAGGAGGATTGTGTGAGTCCAAGGCCACCCTGGGCTTCATAGTTAGTGTAGGACCAGCTTGGGCTACAGAGCAAGACCCTGTCTCAATAAATAAATAATAAAAATAGATGAGACAAGGCAAAGGAGTAGCTCAGTGGTAGAGTGCTTGCCTAGCGCCTGTCTGCTTGTCACTGATCTTCAGGCTCCAGTCTCTGCCATTGTTCTTCCAACAACAGAGATCTGCAGCAGACTCTCACCAGCTGTCCTGCAGTCCCAGACGAGAGTTCTACTTGGCAGCTGAACAGCCATGGGACACTTCAGTTCTCACACATGCAGGCCTATCTTGGACTATCTCTATCCTCAAATTTGTAAGCCTTCCAAATAGATTCTTTTTGTAATAATTTCTGTAAATTCTGCCTTTTGAAAGAACCCAAACTAATACACCCACAAAAATACAAACAGAGAGATATGATTTCAATCTCTTGCTTAAAATCTCTCAGGTTCCTTATTGCTCTTAAATTGAGTGTCACAGTTCTGTCCATGATATATAAGGTTCTAGAGGACCGGACTTCCACTGACCTCCTTAAGCTAATTTTAAATCACTGCCTTTGGCTCTCAAAACATCAGCCCAGATAATGTCTTTGCAGTTTCTCAAACCACCAAGCCCCTTCCCACTCAATGTCTCTCTGTTTTCTCCCTTTACTTTCCACCAAGTGATTATCACCTTTTATAATTATTTATGAATATACTGGCTTATTATCTGATCTAGATCCCTCACTGAAATATAAACTTTATAAAGGTAAGATTTCTCCCTCTGTCTGTCTCTCGGTCTCTCTCTCTCTCTCTCTCTGAGATTCATATAACAAACTTAAACATTTAAAAAAGAAAAATTCAGAGGCATTGATTATACTCATATTATTGTACAACCACCATCTCTATCTAGTTCCAAAACATTTTCATCTCCCTAAAAGAAAACACCATATTCAAGCTGCGCATGGTGGTGCACACCCATAATCTCAGCACTCAGGAAGATGAAGCAGGAGGATTACCATGAGTTCAAGACCAGGCTCATCTACAGAATGATTTCAGGACCAGCCTGAACTACAGAATGAGACCCTGCCTCAAAAAAAAAAAAAGCAGCTGCCCCTATTTCTCCCTCTTTCTAACAATTCCTGGCATCTATCAATCTATTTACTTACTTTAGATATTTCACATCCGTGGAATCAGACAGGTGTGATGCATATGCCAGTAATCCCAGTTACTCAGGGGGCTGAAGCAGGAGAACCACAAGTTCTAGGCCAGCCTGGGCATCGTTGTGACACTCTGTATGAAAATAAAGTTTTGGGAATATAACTCAGCTCCTTGGGTTCAATCCCCAGTACCACCACCACCAAAAAAAAAAGTGAGAAAGAAACATTTATTCAGCAACTTCTATATGTTCAATTCCTGACCTCTGCTAGTAAAGAAGATAAATGCACAAAAGTGATCACTTCTCCCATGGGCTATAGTTTGGATCTGAATGTCTCTCAGTGCCCATGTGTTAAAGTCTTGGTCCAGAGTGAGTCACTATTAGGAAGTGGTGGAGACTTTGACAGAGACACCTGAGTGGGAGATCCTTATGTCACTGGGGGTATGTACTCAAAGGAGTTTGGGGGACCCCTTCATCCTCTTTGCACTTTGTCTTTTTAAGTGGTTTTGTTCCATCACTCACTTCTGCTATGATGTGCTGCCTTACAACACTTGTCTGAGTTATGTTTTTGTTGCTGTGACAGAATACCCGACATGTACAAATTACAGGAGAAAAAGTTCATTTTAGCTCACAGTTTCACAGAAGGTCACAGTCCACTCATGGGTGGCAGGCAAGGGTGGAAGCACATAATGGAGATGAAGGTAGCTCCTCATGGCATTGCAAAGAATACGCCATGTGAAGTAGGGAAGAGGAACTGGCATATGCTCTTCTAGGTCCTGTCCCTTCCAGCCAGCACTTCCCAACAGCACACAGCATTTGTCAATAGGTATCCCACCACATCCAAACACAAAAGGCTTTGGGGAAATACTCCAGATCCACAACATTCCTCTCCTGGCCCCCAAAAGACTCATGTCTACCCTCTTATGCAAAACACATTTAGTCCTTCTTTAAGAGTTGCCAAAGTCTTAGTAGTTCCAGCACTGTTAAAAAAAAAAAAAATTCCAAGTCCAGAGTCTCCTCTGAGACTCAAGGCAAACTTAGCTGTGAGCTACTGTGAAATTCAAAGAGAAATTAAGCACTCCCAGTGCACAATGACATGGAATAAACATTCCCATACTAAAAGCAAGGAATAGGAGGATAGAAAGCAAGTGGACCAAAACAAATTTTAAATCCAGCAGGGCAAGAGTTAAATCCTTTAGCTCTGTGTCCTGCCGGGGTAGTTGCCAGATACGAGCTCTAAGGGATTGGGTGGCCCCGCCTCTACAGCACTGCCTCTAGCTCTAACCTCATCTTCTCTCCTTAGGGCTGGATTTGCTCACAGCCTGCAGCTTTTCTCAGCCTGTGACCCACATTTCTGACACCTTTAAATTAACAGTCTCCACGGCACCTTAGGCTCCTCCTTCACAACTTCATGTACCGCCTTCCCAGGGACACACTGCCTGGCCTCCCAGGCCTTCCTCTGAAATGTGGGCAGAAGTCTCCGTGAATCTACAACTCTTGCACTCAGCAAGCCCATAAAGCAATGACCACAGGGATGTCTCCAGGGTCCACCTCTGGCTTGAGCAGCAGCCTGACTCCCTTGGACAAATGCTGTGGAGGTCTATTCAGTTTTTAGATGGTTGAACTCTAGGTGGATAAACTCTGGCAAACACTTTTCTCTTTGGCCTTACAATTTGTCCTGAGGTTCTCTTCTCAGAGAAGAATCTTTCACCTCTCAACCCTTTAATTGGTGGGGTCTTGTTGATTCCTGACACACCCTCCTGGTATCTTTTTTACAGTCATAATTGCAAGTGCACGGATTTTTTTTTGGGGGGGGGCAGGGTCTCACTTTAGTTCAGGCTGGTCCTGAACTCACTGTGAACCCCAGTCCGACCTTGCACACAAGGCAAGATTGTGGCAAGACTGCCTAAACCTCCCAAGTGCTGGGATTAAAGGTGTGCACCACCACACCCAGCTTATACGATGCTAGGGAACAGAACCCAGGACCTTATGCTTTATAGGCAAGCACTTTAACCACTGTACAATTCCTTCATCCCATGCATGGCTTCTTTTTAATGCTCATTTAACCCATTTCTACAGGCCTTTTCAGACTTCTAAAACTGAAAGATATTTATGTCATTTTTCTCTGCCACTTTTTCCTGCCTTTTGCCACAAAGAGTACCCTGAACATTAGCCAGCCTTGAAATTTTCTCCACCTGATTAAGTAGTCCATCACCCCTAATCTCAGTTTCAGGCAAAGCCTCTGGACAAGGGCAAAATGCCAACACACTTTTTGCTAGAGTATAGCACACATGGTCTCTAGATCAATTGCCAGTAAAGTCCTCCTTCTTAACTGAAACTTCTTGAGCCTGGTCTTTCCAATCTTCAGTTCTCTCAGCATTCTGGTCTTCTGAGGTCTGGCCAGAGTCTCCCACAAAGCATCCTAAGACTTCTCTAGCCTGCATCTGCAAACTCTCTAAACTCCTCTCACAAACCAGTTCCAAAGGCTTCTAAACCACATGGTCAGGTAAAGTCATAGCAACAACCCCCACTTCTCTGGAACCAATTTTTGTCTTAGTTACTTTTTTTTGTTGCTGTGACAGAATACCTGAAATACACAAATTAGGGGAGGAAAGGTTTATTTTAGTTCACAGTTTCAAAAGATTACAGTCCATTAATGGGCAGCAGGCAACAGTGGAAGCACATGATGGAAGTAGTGGCAGCTCCTCACAGCACTGTAAACAGGAAGCCAAGTGAAGCAGGAAGGGGGAACTAGCATATACCCTTCCAGGTCCTGTGCTGCCCCTTCTGGTTTAAGCCCTAGGTATCCACCCCTTCCAGCCAGGCCCCACCTCCCAATAGCACATGGCTCCATAGTTATCCCACCACATCCAAACACATGAAGCTTTTGGGGGACACTCCAGATTCAAACTGCAACAAGGTTCCAAACAACCATAGGCTGGAGTTTGCAAAACTATAAACCAGAACAAACCTTTCCTCTTTATAAGTTTATTATCTAAGACATTTCACTACAGTGATGGCTAGATAATATACCATGTAACAACTGCTAAGATAAAATAGTCACAAAGTATCATGGGGAACCAAAGGAGGACTTTAATGGAGGAAAGAGATTCATAAAGAGGTGTTGGAGGAGGTTACATGTGAGCTAGGCAAAGAAGACAGAGTAAGACTGCATGGCATGAGCAATACAAGGTAAGGAAAATCAGAAATTGTTGTTACTGGATCATTGTGTATAAGAAGGTCCTCTTCTGTGTATGCGTTTTGGCTACAGGAGTCAACATGCACATTGTCATAGTCAACATAATCTATCCCAGGAAAACACCTGAAGCATAGAACATTCCTGTGGTGGGAGCAGATACCACTATATGAGAAGCAAGCTTCAGTCCTGGGAGCTCAGCCACTCAGCCCCAAATACCATGAGAAACCTCAGTGGTTTCATCTGCTCTGGTACTGCCGTGACAAGGAGTTGGCAAAAAGAACCCTAGGAAATTTGGAAATGCTCCTTGGGAAGGAAAAATTGGAGGATGATGTTTATAGTTTTGCTTTGTTTCTCCCATCAGAGGGAATGCCAGATGTTTTCCTCTGGTTTCTAAGCTCATGTCACATCTAAAAGGATCTTTTGCCCAAAGATAATGAAATATGAGTATACACAGCCTAAGAGTAAGCACATGAACAAGCAAATCTTATGCCAGGTCAGTTAAGTTCAACTTGTTGCCATGTAAATACAAGGCTTAGTGTTAACCATTTTAGTCTTTCTTAAATAATATAACATCTGACAATGGAGAATTGGATGACCTACATGAGGTAGGGTTATGAGACAGGACTTTAAAAAGGATGCCAGCCAGGCATAATATCATGCACCTATCATACCAGCACTCAGAAAACTGAAACAGGAGGATTGCCAGTTCAAGGCAAGCCTGGCTACATAGTGAGAAACTATAAAAAAAAAAAGATGTCATAAAAAGCAAAATTATAGACAAAGTAATACCATAAGTCACTAGGGTTGGGGAAGAGGGATGAATAGGTGAAGACTAGGGCAGTAAAACTATTCTATATGACCTATTAACCATTTGTAAAAATCCAGGCCCAGTGGCCTGGCACTCTGGGAGGCTGAGGTAAAGCCCAGAAGTTCAAGCCCAGGCTGGGCAACTGAGCAACTTTAGTGAGGCCCTGTCTCAATATTAAAAATAAAAACTGGACTGACTGGGGCTCAGTGTGAAGGCCCTGGGCTTGATCCCCAGTATTACAAAAATAAATAAATAATAATAAAATCTTTTTAAAAGGCTAGAGGTTGGGGGAGGGAAAGAACTAACCAGCTTCAGGGCTATGCTAGTTTCTAACACAATCTCTGGAGTCAAAGTCTGGAGCCCATTTCTACCATTTGTTCTCTCCCATGTGCAAGGACCTACATGACATATTAGTGTCAGAGACTGCTTCCTCATCACTTCTCAGATCCTCCAAAGGAGACTTCCTGGCTTTTGGATTTGAATCCAGGGCTTGTACTATAATTAAATGACCAATACTGTAGGATAACATGAGAAGGACCTCCCCTAGGATCTTTGACTTATTCTTTACTCCCCTTCTGGTCCTTAAAATGTCCTAGTGTTCTTGGGTTTCTTTCTTTCTTTCTGTTTGTTTTTGTTTTTTTGAAACAGGGTCTCCTGTAGTCCAGGCTAGTCCTGAACTCACTATGTAGAGTCTTCTTGGTTTCTGTCTGCCTTTTATCAGTACCAGAACTGTTCACATTTATCGTCTCCCTTACTTTCAAATACTATTTTCCAATGACCCCAAATCTCTATCTCCAACCCCCACCTATCTCCTGAGCTTCAGATCCGTATTTCCAGCTCCCTGCTACATTCTCCATAAGTCACTTAAATCCAATAGCTCAATACCAGTGTCTCACTGTCCTCCCACACTGCCTCTCTTCCCCTGTATCTCTATTGGTGAAGGGCAAGAGAACATGGCAAAAGGCCAACCCCGCCTTGCTGAGACATTCACAATTAGCTTGCAGGCAACTGAAAGCTAAGGAAGATGGAGGGACCCAACCGGAGGCATGCAACCAAAAGTGAAGAGGAAACTAGAGAAAGCCTTGAGGACTTTCATTTACTGTCATGTGAAATTAGGTTTCATGCCTTTCTTTGTGGGTAGAGGACCTTTTTTATTATTATTATTATTTTGAGATAAGGTCTCACTAAGTTGCTAAATTGACCCAGTGGGCTCAAACTTGTGATCCTCTTGCCTCAGTCTCTTTCTTTGTTCCTTTTTTCCGTGGTATTGGGGATCAGGCGCAAGGCTTTCACACTGGGCCACATTCTCAACCCTTTTTTAATATCTTGAGACAGATTCCTGCTATGTCACTATGTAGAGCTCAAACTTGCGATGCTCCTGCCTCATCCTACCATTCTATTCGTAGCTGTGTTTTCCACTGATAGCCCATGTATTCTAGCATCAAGCCACATCAAACCCATCTTCTCTGTACATGCTAAGGCTTTTTGTAGTTATGGTTTCTTTCTGCCTACAATGTCAGTAGGATGTAAGCTCCTTCATAGTAGGAGCTTGGTCTTCTTTGAGATTGTTTCCACAACCTAGAACCATGGTTCAAGGTACTCAGTACATATTTATTAAATGAGTAATTGTTCTTCCCTAGTCTAGTTCTCTGCCATGCAGACATCAGTTTATCCTTCAAAGTCAATTCAAATGTTACTACTTCAGGACCTTTCCATGACTTCCTATTCTCAACCTCCTACTACTATCAATTTGTTGCTGTCTTCCTCCTCCTCCTCTTTAAATAGTACTCAGCCTACCTGTGTAAGAATATACATTGTGCTTTGGCTTGAGTTTGGGATTCTGTCTCCATCCACAAACACCTTTATCCAGGAGGATAAGAATCTTATGGAAATAATGCCTGCTCAGGAAATAACTCTTAACAAAAGGTAATTCCACTCTCTACCCTAGAACCCCATTCCAAGTCAGTCCTGATCAGAGGTTAACCCATTAGGACAGAAGGTTAAACCCAGCTGAAGATTAACAGTTAACTTAGGCTAAGAAATCCTTGAGTTTTATGCTCTCACTCTCTCAGATTAATTTGTGACCTTCCACCTAGATTCCTGTATTTTTCTTATATATTAGTCCAGACCTATCCTGATCTTCATGCTGATGGGCAGGCCCACGATCGACTCAATATTGACAACTGACTTTAAATAACCCTTGATCTGTTTTTCTAATTCTGGTTAAGAGACTTTGGAGTATCAGTCAGCATCTATTGACACATATCCACTGAATCAGATGCTAACAGCTCTGGGAACAGAGAAGAGGTAAGAGCCTTGAGGGATCAGGCTAATCTGGGCAGCCCAGGTACCAAGTAAAACAGTTGAAAGTGAGATGCCGCTTCAGGAGAAGACAACTAACTGGCATCTGTGTTCATTTTTGTCAAGTTTAAACTAGCTTCTGGGGCTACCACACAAAAAAAGCCAACAGCGATAGCCAACAAGACAAGTCAATCCAGCAGTTTATGGTGGCACACACTGCAGTCCCAGCTGCTCAGGATGCTGAGGCAGGAAGTTCCCTAGAGGCCAGAAGTTTGGGCAGCTTGGGCAATATAGTAAGGCTCTGTCTCTTTAAAAAGAAGTGAGTACCATAACACCCTCCTTCTCCCCCCCAAAAAAAAAAGAAAGAAAAAGGAAGATAGAGTAGGTAAAATATCATCGTAGGGCAAGAAACACAGAGCTTACAGAGAACTCCAAAATTGACGTTAACATTAGTAAGTCCCCTGTCTGTCACTTTCATATAAAGAAACGTGACTCCTCTCTAGGTCTTTTCTCCTAGCCATATAATGGAGTAACAACAGATAGTTATATTGGTATAATGGATACACATACTTGTCCTGAGGAGTAAAAGGTCTTCCTAATCCTCAAATTTCACCGCACTGAAGCATCCAGCTCATGTCTCAGGGTCAGGACAAAGGCTGAGGGAAAGCCAAAGATGTAAAGTGTCACCACAGGATTCTGGAAGAATGGCCCAAGGAGCGCAAGGCAAATATTTATTTAAAAAGTTACCTTCAAGAAGCTTACGACATTTGCCATGAAAGTTGGGGGAAGCATCCTGGGTTGAGAGATTCAACGGGGGGCTGGAAGGGTGACTCTGTGGTTAAAGTGCTTGCCTCGTATGAGCAAGACCCTGGCTCCAATTTCCCAGCACCACATTAAGATGGGTAAGGTTGTGAATGCCTGTAATCCCAGCGCCTGGGAGGCTGAGGCAGGAGGATTGCCATTAGCTGGAGACCAGCCTGGACTACAACGCGGAACTCTGTCAAAAAAAAAAAGCAAGAGGATAGCTTACTTGGGCCCGTTAAAAAGGTCTGTACCGAGCTCCTGGAGAGGGATGAGAGTAAGGGGAAGGGAAGGCACAGACGACGTAAAAGTGAGGAACAGAACTTTGGAGTTTTATGTGGGGTTCGAGCCATAGAAACGGAGGAGGGGTGCGAAAAACTGACTCATCCGAATATTGCCGGAGCCTGGCCCAACCAATTTTTTTTTTTTTTAATCCCATGCAGTAGAAGCCAGTTGTGGTAGGGGAGTTTTTGTTTTTCTTCTCACTGAGCTACATTCCCACCACCAATCCTCCCTCCCTTTTTTATTAATCTTCCGGGACAGGTTCTCGCTAAGCTGCTAAAACTGTCCGGGCTGGGCTCAAACTTGAGATCCTCCTGCCTCAGTCCTTCTAAGCGCTGAGTACGCAGGCATGCGTCACCACACTCAGCTAACAGGTCTTAAAAAATTAAAACACACCTACAGCCTTGCAAGATCCACAGCCCCCGAAGGCGGGAATGTGACTGCGCGCGCAGCTCCTCGAAGCGCCGGAAGTCTCACATGTCCAGGCAGACCCATAAGACGAAAATGTACAGGGGAGGACAACCATTGCTTCCTTTATGGAGCCACTATTGGCTGCAAAAAAAACATTTTGTTTTTATTTTCTCTCTATATTATTTAGTAGTGATCATACTGAAGCAGGCACATGCTCTCTGTTCACAAAATACATTTTCCCCTACCTTTCTCTCCCTCTTGAACTCCTCTTATCGTTTTACTTTCTGCCCGTCCACTTATCCTAGCCAACCCTGCCGAGAGCTCGCCTGACGTAATGAGTTACTAGGCAGATTAGAAGGAGTCTCTCAAAGGGCGCCCCCGCTGGCTGTTAGGACCAAACCGTCGGAGAATTGGCGGGTTCCTGAGAGCCGTGGGGTGGCTCCTGGACCTGAGGTCTGGAGTGCGGGACACAGCTGGGAGTGGCGAGGCTAGGAAGCGGGTCGGGCCCACGGCCCCAACTCAGTGAGGATGTAGGGTTTATTTGATTTGTTTGGGTTCATAACGGTTTCCACCTGACTTTCTGAGGAATCTGTGGAGGCTTTGCTCATGGTGGGCCTCGCCAGCTCTCTCGTTGGGCGGTTGGAAACTGAGGAGCAGTTGAGTTTTTCAGTACAAGTTTATAACTTTTTGAAACACTGCTTCCTTTTAAAGGCCTTCTTGGCCACGTTGTGTACACGTTCCGCCCCCAGCTGCTTCCCAGCGAGAACTGGGCTGATGTCTTAAGGCCAAGCATTGAACAGAGTCCTTCACACAAGTCTTTGGGGTTTCCCCCCTCTAAAAGTAATTACTTTAATAATGTATGCTTGTGATACACGATAGTTACATTCAAGTTGGGGAATTTGGTGCATATACATATGGCACGTTTTTGTTGGGTTGGTTGATTCAGGGGTGGGCCCCAGAGCCTTCGTGCTGAGCTACATCCTCAGCCTATTTTTTTAGTTTTGATGTTAAGACAGGTTTTCATTAAGTTGCCCAATTTGGGCTGCAATGCGTGATCCTCCGGCCTTAGCCTCCCAGAGTGCTAGAATTGTAGCCCTATGCCATGAAGACGGGAATGTATCCCTCCTTAATTATTTTTATTCCCTCTTTCCACCTTCCCACTTCCTCCTCTCATCTCCACACTCTGCCCTCCCATTTTCTATCATCTCTCACTTATATTTTTAATTATAGGTTTATAATACTTACATTTAGTTATATTTTGGGTTTTACTTAGAAGCCATATGATATTTATTTATTGAGTCAGGGTCTCACTCTGTAGTCCAGGCTGGTCCTGAACTCACTGTGGAGCCCAGGCTGTCCTCAAGCTCAGGCAGTCTTCCTGCCTCAGCCTCCCAAGTGCTGGGGTTACAGGTGTATACCACGACGCCCAGCTTAAGTGGTGCTGGGGGAATCAAACCCAGGGCCTTACTCTTGCTAGGCTAGCACTTTAACCATTTGTGCTATTCCTCCAGCCCCGCATGTGATATTTAACTTTCTACCTTGCACAAGTTATTCATGCATTTATTTTATCTATTCCTTCGATTGCAGTTGTTGAACACCTATAGCCACTTTAGGTGCTTAGGCTTCATTAGAAGAGAGCCTTGCTGTCCTGGCACTTAGAGTCAAGGAGGGGTGGATGGGTGTGGGGAGAAACTGATTACAGGCCTAACAAGTAAACATGAGTGGGCTGGAGCTTAGAGTGCTTGCCTATTGGAGTGCTTGCCTAACAAGCACAAGGCTGTGGGTTCATTTCCCAAGTATCACATAAACTGGGCATCATGGTGGCAAACCTGTAATCCCAGCACTTAGGAAGCTGAAGTAGGATTGCTGTGGAACGATTGTTGTGTGTTTGAGGCCATCCTGGGCAGCATAGTGAGTTTAGGACTAGACTGGACTACAGAGGGTGACCCTATCTAAAAAAAATAAATAAATAAAAAATAACAAAAACAAGTAAACATGAGGGTGTATAGGACGATGGGCAAAGAAACAGTAACATAGATGAAAGGTGTGGGTGCCAAGGGTTGGATGGAAGGTAGTCAAGGTGGGCCTCACTGCAGAGATCATTTAACTGGGTGATGTTGGGAGAGGAATAATCAAATCCCAGGCAGAAGGAAGAGACAGTGCAGAGGGCTGAAGGTGACTCCTTTTTATTGATATAAGAAAATCTTAAATATTAACTAAAGTATGGGAATCTCAAATTTCTACAGAAAGTCCAGTGCAGGTGACATATCAGTGTTTGCCACCCTCTCCTCACTGCCTGCTCTTCTCTTGCAGCCAGTTCTGCAAAGGTTTGAGTTGGGTGGTATGGAATGATCAGATAGTTTGATCCTATAATTTGGGATATAATACTCAGAATAGCTTAAAGAAATTGAAAAAGTCTTTAAAATAATCGTTTTCCCTTAAGATTCTGCTTTCTCCATAACAAAACATAAAAATCTCATGTCCCAGAATCTGATCATAATCTACCACTGCCAAGATGAAACACTAGAGCAGGGGGACAGTAGGTAGGTGTGGGAGAGGGCATAAAGCAACATAAAACAAGGTTTGTCAGTACACGGTATGAAAACAAAAAGAACTGTCTCCTCCCACTCCACCTGATGGCTTTCCTCCTTACGGACACAGATAAATATTAGTAACAACTACATGGATAAGCCAAACCAGCTTGGCTAAGAGTGATCAGAGATAGGATATCTTTATTTCAGCTAAGACCTTCAGAGCACAGCATGGTCATAGGATAAATTTACAGCAAGGCCAGATACTGTGGGAACATCAGGAAGCTAAGAAGAGATTAGTAGAAGGAGGTCTTACGTTAACCCCTGGGGAATTGCTTGTGACACTGTGGCCTCATCAAAGCACAAGTAGTCGAGACTCATGAAATGTATAGAAACGGTCTTGTGCTCATTAGGCAAGCACTTTAACTGCTGTGCTATTCCTCCAGCTCACAATTGATATTTTCTAGATTTGATAAGTTGTAAAAAAAAAAGTTCATAGAACACTACTATTGATATCCTTGACTTAAACTTATATTATGCTCACTTATTTCTCCCATTATTATAACAATACATAGTACAGAGTATTACTATCATTATTTTTGCATTGGTCTTTCCCACCATACTTCCAGGAATGCCTGTGTCACAGGATAAAATTATCTTCAGCACCTTTCAAAGAGTCTTGCATGTCGTAGGTGCTCAATAAATGCTATGTTTGCAGAAAGAATGTATGGGTACGAGCAATTCCACTTGGGACTCTTGTAGTTTTCCAACAGAGTTGTTCTTAACACTTGTATTTTAAAATTTCAGAGTGTGGGTGCTTCATTTAGAATATCTTCGATGATAACAGATCATTCTAGGAAAGGAATGTAACTCAGTGTTAAGCTCAGCAAATAAATTGACTAATACCATAGGTTATTTTATAGCACAGTGGTAAACACTTGTACCTAGTTGGGAGAAAAAATGAGAGTTGCAAGTTCACATCTTGCCTGATCATCTTAGTGAGAATGTGGCTCAAAATTTAATAGTAGTTTGGGATGCAGCTTAGTGATAGAGCACTTGCCTAGCATGTGCAAGGCCCTGGCTCCATTCATCAAACCACAAAGAAGGAAAAGTTTAATAAAGATACTGATTTTTTCTTTTAGTAGTACAGGGGATTGAGCCACCTAGAGGTGGGCCTTTATACAGAGCTCGTTTTTATTTTTTGTTTTGAGACAGGGTCTTGCTAAGTCTCTAAATGGCCCATTTTGTGCTTTAATTTGTGATCCTACCTCAGCCTTCCAGACTGCTGAAATTAGAGGTCTGTGCCACTAAACCTGGCTGATTTTTTTCTTATATAAAAAAGTGCTAAATTATTCCAAAAGAAGTTTTAAGTAATAGTCATCACTTGATAAGCTTATTGCCTCCCAAAATAATCATTTTGAAAAATAATATTCACTTAGAAGTATAAAATTTGATGAGACTATTATCTTATGCATGCACAAAATGGACAAAAATCTTCTTTCATACTAGCATAGAAATAAAAGTACAGAAAACCCAATGTTTGAAAATTCAAGTACAAACTAGAGGATAACATTTGATCCCCAGCACCACAAGAAAAATAAAAGGAAACTTTTCTTAGAATAAATTATCTTGAATGGTTTCTTTTGCTTGTGTTTGTTTTGTTTTGTTCTATGATGCTGCAGATGGACCCCAAAGCCATCACAGTGCACTATGTCCCCAGCCCTTTTTCTATATTTTTATTTTGAGATAGGGTCTGGTCGAGTCATTAAGTTGTCCAGGCTGGGCTCATAGTTGCTATCCTCCTGCCTCTCATCCTCCTAGGGTTCTGGGATTGCAGGATCGCACCCTCAATTCTAGCTTCAATGGGTTTTGAAAACCAGAAGAGAAACAAAGAACAAGTGTGGTAGGGATTGGTGGTAAACAGGCTTAGTCAAAGTAGCAATCCAAGGTTTGCTTGGTGAATGTATAAGAATAAATTTTGGTAATAAAGAGAGGAATTGTCATAAGGAGTATTTCACAGAGATCCTAAAGCGAGAGGCCTATTGAACTATTTCTTATGTCAGAGAACAAGACTCTAGCAACCATGTTCTCTAGATTCAGGGTCATTTTCCACCAGACAGTGCAAGATAAACATTGCAAATTTCATCTCTCTAAACCCATTCTTTTTGTGTGTTTTCTTGCTGACATTCTTTTTGTTGACTTAGTCTGAGATATGGAAGTAATTTAGTAAAATGATGAGTACATTATGAACATATTCAGGAGGCTTGCCAATCAAAAAAATCTTTCATTGTCATATTTTTCCTGTCCCTTTTCCTGTATTTATAGGCCAAGCTTAAATCAATGGATGCAAGAAGTTTTTGCATAGGCCCATACCCACACTGTTGATGTTCCTGCTGCAGTTTCTCCAGATTACATATAATGTTAGGAGAGGGGCTGACCTAACAATATACATGTAAGAATTGTTTATACCTCTTTGGTACTTTCTCCAGCCCTACTGTAACTTCTCTTTTATTCCAGCTTTGGCCTTTTCCCAAGGATGGCAATGCTTCTGTTTGGTGTCTGGGCCCTACTGGCTTTGGTCCCATGCTCAGGTGAGGCTTTTTGGGAAAGTTTCTTTAACCAATATGTTCGGGGACACAAGTGGCTGCTTAGTAGGGAAAGGGAGGGGAACTCCTAAGATGACACTTAATTCATCTGGATCTGTGGACAGATTCCTGTTTTCTTGGTTCACTAGGACACATTATCTCTGTCTTGTAATTGAGATGATCAAAATTAGTAGATCATCAGAGAGAGCTCTGCTTAGAGAAATAGTCTTCTCTGCTTGGATCCCTGCTGTCTCACAAATGTCCTATCTTTCTCCTCTCAAGAATATTTTTACATTGTTGCTGCTCGTTGAGTCATGATGAGCCACAATAGGTGATAGGATAGTTCATTTTTGAGGAATGAATTTTCAGTGGCAAGAAGGGAACTCTAGAACCACAGGTACCATGCTACAAGCATTGTGTATTCCCAGAGGAGACTTGTGTTTGGTATTTGATAGATTCTGTGGAGAGTGGACATGAGCTGGCTAAAGGGAACCTATAAAAGGGAGACCTCTGGAGACTGCACCTCTTAATCAGGTTTCTAAAATTATCTGATGTCTCTTTTGCTGCACTTGAGATTTCCCTAATGGACTTGAGTTACATTTTGGTCACTGGGACAAATTACCTGAGAAAATCAATGTAAAAGGAAGAAAGGAATATTTTGGCTCAGGGTTTCAGAGGTTTTGGTTCATGGTTGCTTGATTGTGTTGTTTTTGAGCCTTTGATGTGGCTGAATATCCTGGCAGGAAAGTGTGATAGAGCGAAGCTGCTTATCTCATGATGACTAGGAACCAAAAAAGAGAGAAGGGGTGTGTTCCAAATATCTCCTGTGGCATGCCTCCAATTACCTAACCTCCTTCCCTTATGCCTCACCTCTAAAATTTCTACCCTGTTCCGGGAAACAAGCTGGCAACCAAGATTTTTAGTATATGGGCCTCTGGGTAACATTTCAGACCCAAATCATAACACAGACTAAACTTGAAGGCACCTATAGACATCCATTGTCTTAGCACCAAAGCAAAATGGAACAGTCTCATTCTGAGAAGAGGTGGATAGTTCCATGGAGAGCAAGTAACCGTGGCCAGTGATTCTCACCATTAGGTATGTAGAAGAGTCCCCAGGAAGCTTATTTTTCTCTCTGGCATGTTTCCAGGTCCCATATTCACAAATTTGCAATTATTCAACTCAAGATGGGTAGGAATCCACAGTTTTACAAGCATTCTGTATGATTTTGGTAAAGGCAGTTCTTAACTATAATTTGAAAGAAGTACTGATTTGAGGTATAAGCCAAAAAAGCACCTTTTTTGTTTTTCAGGGGTCTACTAACCCCACAAGTATCTTCACCAGCCAAAACTAGAGAGCTTCAAAGAATTCTGAAAGCTTGCAAAGGAAATGGTGTTCCGGGCAAGATTTTTACCTTTTTTTTCTTAAATCTATTTGAATTCCTCTCCAAGACTTGGGCATGAGTTTTAGCAACTCAGTAGATTTCACAGTACAATCTAGATACCAAGAAAGAAGATGGGGAGAAAGAAGAGTAGAGGAATCAGGGTTCTCACTTGTTGATTGAAGGTCTTTTCTCAGCCAGTTCCCTGAACTTTTTATTCAGGGCAGTTTCCTTGTACACTAACTTTGAATTAATAGACTACATGCTTGATATCTGAGTCCAGTGGTCTTTACTGGAGTCTTTGGCATATGTGATTCATTTCAGGGGCCACCGAGGAGCCGTTTGAGGTTTCTGTTTGGCCACATCAGGCCCTGGTGGAGTTTGGACAGTCCCTAGTGGTCAACTGCAGCACCACCTGCCCAGACCCAGGACCTAGTGGAATTGAGACTGTCTTAAAGAAAACCCAGGTGGGCAAAGGGCCTCAGTGGAAGGAGTTTCTCCTGGAGGATGTCACAGAAAACTTCGTTCTGCAGTGCTTCTTCTCTTGTGCAGGAATCCAAAAGGATAAAAGCCTTGACATCACTGTATACCGTGAGTGGGATGGAATTCTGAGGAGGAAGAGAGGAGTGGGGAAACAGGAATACACATTTTTTGGGGAAGACTTAGACAGGGATTTCTCTTAGTGGAGAGAATTGGGATCCTTAATAGTTTTGTTATACAGTAGGGATTTTAGATCCAGATACTTCTTTTGTCTTTGGCAGAGGCTTTTTCTGGGGTTTTACATTATTAACAGACTATAGAGAGCATCCAGATATCTCTGCTTGAGAATATTTTCAAAAACAGGAAGCAGATGCTAGAAATACTAGCTTCTGAATTATCAAGAAGTGTAAAATTAGTGTTATTTGCTTATTTGCTACAAGTTCTTAGCAGAAATAGGGATTGGAGAAAGGTGAGTCTTTTTGAACTGGGGTAACTAGAGAAGTCTGTGAAAAAGGAGTCATCTGAGCTGCCCCTTTGCGGAACAGACAGGCTTTGAGTTGTTGAGGTAGGTAAGGAGGATCTTTATGGGGGCAAAGTTAGGGTCATTAAGAAGAAGGGAGATCTCTCTGGGAAAAGAAATTGGTTTTCTATGTTGTGGTTTTTGTGTGAATTGAGGCAGCCCATCAGAAGCTGCTCATTCCTCTGAAGAACCACTAATGATATAAAACTCTCCAGAGCGGCAGCAATGGTCAGAGCAAAGGACCTCTCCTTAAGTGTCATATTTCTGCTATAGCTCAAGACTCCTTTGAACGGGCAGAAGGAGAATCACAAGGCCAAATGACCCCCATTAGGGCTGGGCTGGTGGGAAGCTGATGGTCAATCAGATGGCTTATGAGTAGCAGTCAGCTGTGTTTGGTATTATCAGGCTTCCTATTCTATCCTCATTTCTTTCTGGAGAAGTAAGTAGCCTCTGTCATCAAGCTCTGCCTTTTTTTTTTTTTTTTTTTTTTTTTTTTTTTTTTTTTTTTTTTTTTGATCTTAAAGAGCCACCGGAACAGGTGATCCTGGAGCTGCAGCCTGCCTGGGTAGCCATGGATGAAGCCTTTACAGTGAAGTGCCGTGTGCTCAAAGTGGCACCCCTGGAGCACCTTACCCTTACTGTTCTCCAGGGTAACCAAGAACTGCACAGAAAGAACTTTGTGAACTTGGCTTTGAGTTCTCAAGGAGCTGAGGTTGCCATCAGTGTCAGAGCCCAAAGGGAGAATGACAGGTGCAATTTCTCATGCCATGCAGAACTGGATTTGAGTTCATACGGTGGAGGGCTCTTTCATGGGAGCTCAGCCATCAAGGAACTTCGTATCTTTGGTGAGTCAGATCCTTGGTATGGAATGAATCCTGAGGCTCATTTTGTACATCTTGACTTGATCTTTGAGACCAAGTTTCCATAGGATTTAGGGTGAGGCCGTGAGGGTAATGGAGCTCACCTTGAGAGATAGAAACCATTTAGGCCCACTTCCTTCCTCTATGATACATGACTTATCATGACTTTTCTCCTTTCTTTTCCTATTTCTTGGCAGAATTCTCTAAGAGCCCTCAGATCTGGATCTCTCCAGTTCTAGAGGTTGGGGTGGCAGAGACTGTGAGCTGTGAAGTAGCTAGAGTGTTTCCAGCTAAAGAAGTTATATTTCATATGTTCCTTGGAGACCAGGAGCTGAACTCCTTCTTCTCCTGGAAGGGGGACACAGCATGGGCCAATGCCACTATTCAGGCCATGGAGGCTGGGGACCAAGAACTATCATGCCTTGTGTCTTTGGGTTCAATGGAACAGAAAACAAAGCATCCAGTGCATGTCGTCAGTAAGTGAGCTGTCTCCTCCTTTCTCCATATAGGTTATTTGCTGTTGAAAACTTCACAGTTATGGGTTGGTGAGCTTTACCAGGCATACTTTCCAGTAAATGTTCATCTCCTCTCTCTCTCTCTCTCTCTCTCTCTCTCTCTCTCTCTCTCTCTCTCTCTCTCTCTCTCTGTCTCTCTCTGTTTACTCCAGGCTGGCTGGGGGTGTGCGTTATGACAGCAGTTCTCTCCAGCCTTCACACTTAGTTTCCTAAAGCCATCCTACTTAAAGAGAGAGAGTAGATGTTTGAATTTCATTCTAGAAAATTATTGGAGGCCAGAAGGAAATCTGTAAGATGCAAAGACATCTTGCTGTCCTTATAGGAAAGGCATAACCAAATATTGCATATTGCATTTGTTTTAAGAAAAATCTCAAATCCCCTAACCACTTTGTTGCTCTTTCCATTCAGTCCAGGAGCAGTAGTGTTATCTAAAGTCTTTCCTCTGTTGTCAGCAGTAAGAGTACAAAAATAGCTGTCAGCTTTGAAAAATGTGTTTTGTTTTCTTTTTCCTTTTTAAAATAGATTTTCCTGCACCGATTCTAGAGATAAAAGAATCACACCCACTGGCAGGCACAGATGTTAACGTGACTTGCTCAGGACATGTATTAACATCATCCCGCCCTACTCTTCATCTTCAAGGAGCCCCACATCTCCCTGCCCCTGGGGAGTCTGCCTGGCTTCTACTAACCGTCAAAGAGGAAGATGATGGCAGAAATTTCTCCTGTGAAGCCTCTTTGGAGGTGCAGGGTCAGAAACTGGTTAAAACAGCTGTGATCCAGCTCCATGTCTTATGTGAGTAGAGGCCTGATCCTTATTGTCAAAGAAAGGTTTGGCTTCCTGTTTTCAGAGATTTGGGCCAGTAGCTTCATTATTAGAGTTGTCATCTTTTTCTCACCAAAAGAAAAAGAAAAAGAAAAAAAAACAGGAGAAAATAAAATGAAAGCTCTCTAAGCTTACCTTGCCCCCTAGAAAGTGTGTAGAAAGATGAAGGGAAATTGAGACCATAAAGAAAGTGAGTAAAGTGAACAATCGTACAGCAAGTGCAGAGGAGACGGCTGAGGAGAACATAAGATAGTTGGAATTGATGCTAAGGAGGGAAAGTTCGAAAGTTTCTTATCAATATTTGTATTTTAAAAAGTGGGGAAAAGCCTCATTTCTGAGTGCACCCCTATCCAACTCCTTACCCCTGGAGAAACTAAGACAGGAAGCAAGGGTCCCAGGTCCCCACTGACAAAGCTATGTTGTTTAGTCTGAATTAATAAAAATACCCAAGGCTGCACCTCAGACTTCTTGCCCAGGGAAGGGAGGAAAGAGGAATTGGCTCAAAATAGGGAACTGATAGTCTTTCCTTGGGGGGAAAAATCAATTATTTGGGGAGAGAACAGTACATGGGGAACAGTATTGGGGAAGGAGAGAGGGCTGAGCATGAAAAGGGGAACAGGGCACCCGGGGCTGGCCTCCTTAGGGAACTCTTTTTTTTTTTCTTTTTTTTTTTTTCCAGATGAGCCAAGGTTAGAGGAATCTGGTTGCCCTGGCAACCAGACATGGGTAGAAGGGGTGGAGCAGATGCTTACCTGTGTCCCAGAGGGAAACCCAGCTCCAACTTTGGTGTGTACCTGCAATGGAATGATCTTTGACCTTGAAGTGCCACAGAAGGCAACCCAGAACCACGCTGGAACCTACCACTGCACAGCTACTAACCAGCTGGGCTCTGTCAACAAGGACATTTCTGTCATCGTTCAAGGTACCAGGCTTAGGATGGAAATCCCCAGGGGTTTGGAATTCTTATTCAAGCATGGAAAGAAATTTTTTTTTTTACTGTACTGGGGAGGATGAGACTGAAAAGTGGCCTTGGTGGCCTGGGGTGGGGTGATTCTCTTGTCTTTAGCAACCGCCCCTCCCACTAATTTTTCTGTCTTCCTTACTTGGGACAGGAGTGGCTGAAGGAATCAGCTCTATCATCTTCATCATGATTGTTGTCGTTGCTGTGGCAGCAGTGGGTATAATAGTCGCCGTAGAACTGTACTCGAGCTGTTGGCCCTGTGAAAGAAAGAAGAAAGTATTCTGTAGAAAGTCCAGAACATAGAGAAGAAAAACCAGTTTACTGTTTAACAAGCACATACCTGTAACCTACACAACTTTTGACTAGACATAACAGTTTGGCTGAAATAGAGTTCTACTATTGGGGTTTCCTAGGGAGAGAGGAAAAGACAGCAAACAGGAAGAAATGTTGTAAGGCTGTATTAACTTTTATATTCTGCCATGAGCTCAGTCCAGGCACTAGGAATTTCAGTCTGGGTGTGCAGCTAGTGAGAGGACCTCCTGCTTCTTGCTGGGTGCTTAGTAAGTCCACTCTTACATTTGTAAAAGACACTGCCCCTGCCTCTTCATTCCCACTGTTCTTTTTTTTTTGGTCCAATATTGGACTAAGGTGATAATCCAAAACATCATAGACACATAATTAATCTCTCATAGTTTCCTGATAACTAAATGGGAAATAATTTCTTAGTCCAAGGACAGAACTTCAAAGATGATGAGTATCAATCAAAGGGATAGGAATCAGAACCCTGTTCCTTTCTCCACCCTTGCCTTATCTTCTAATCTGGGACCTGGGGATGCTTGCTCCCAGAGCTGAGCTTGATGACTTCATGCAGGGTCAGTGGCTGGTTATGCTTTAACTAGTAACCATCTGTTGTTAGCCTTGTGCAGAACAAAAATCATACAAAATTCCATATTGGGTCAGACTGGAGAGCAGGAGGCCCTCTCATTACTTGAACACTTGCCCAACATTTTGTCTCTGAAGAGGAAGGTAGGGCTCCATGAAATTGACTAATAAATGAAGGGCTACAAACACCTCTGAGTTACTTTTCAGAAGCTGTTGTAGAATAATCGATGGGCTCTCATTTGACATATATATTTAACAATATGATCTCATAGGTTAGAGTTCCAATGTACTCTCCCTTTCAATAGAGAGATACCTATTTGCATCAGTCTTCAAACTCTAAGCTTCAAGAGGAATCCTGTTGGCTGGACATACGGCATAGTGGTGGACTATGTGTTTAGCATGTACAGTGTCCTTGGTTTGGTTACTAGCACCACACCAAACACCAAAAAATTTCGTGTAATGTTCACTGTATTATTTTACAAGTCAGATTCCTTCTTTGTTCTTTGCAAAAAATATATTCATCCTTGGAGAAGGCATGGGAAACCTTAAAACCATGTAATTTTCTCCCAGATCAATCAGGAACTGCTGTTCACTGAGATGTTAGTTATAGTAAAAATAAATAAAAGTGATTTTATGGCATTGAATATATTTCTTTTATATCATTACTGAAAGTATCTGTTAAGTCAAATGGCTGCATTTTAGACCTTTAAGTTCAATTTCTAAGAAAGAACAAGTTGACAGTGTAAGCAACTAGCCCAGGGCAGATGGTGCATTCGCTGCAGGCATAAGCATATTTAATGGCCCTCAAAACTTAAATTTAGATTTCGGGGTAGAGAGAGGTCCAAAGCCTCCAACCTGTAGAGACTCACTTGAAGATGCAGAATCAGACATGAAGTGGCAAAAATTCTGCATTCTTCTCAAACTTCCTCTGAGTCTGGGGTTAGGAGTATGCTTTAAAAAAAAAAAACATTCACCACATACAAGGCAATGGGGATACAATGGTGAACAAAACATTGTTCCTGCCTCTTCCTAGTTTATAGTCTGTTATGGAATACATTAAGTCAGCTTTCTGTTACTGTAAAATGCCTGAGATGAGTCAACCTATCAGGTGGAAAGGCTTATTTTGACTGGAGGTTTCTGTTTCTGGTTACTTGGACCTCTTACCTTAGGGTCTGTGGTGAGAAAGTACCTCGTGGTGGGGGCACATAGAAGAGGACGCTGCTCACCTTATGGCAGCCAGGAGCAGAAAGACAGCAAAGGGCTGGGGTTCCAATATCCCCTTCAAGGGCATGCCCCACCCACAATGACCTAACTTCCTTCCACTAGGTGCCACTTTGTAGAATTTCCGCCACTTCCCAGTAGCACCATGGGGTTGTAGACCAAGACTTTTAACCCATGGGCCTGCAAAGAGGAAAATATTACATTATATTTGCCTTGTTCGGGAAAACATAGATTGTTAAGAGAACCTCTCTCAGGATCAAGAGAGGTGTTCTGGAGGGAGACTGAAAATATTTTGTATGCAAACTAGTATCTCCTCAAATTTGACCTTCTCAATCTCAATGTTTCTGCAACATAGCATAGTTCCTATTCCCTCATAGTGTGAGTCTAATATAAATTATTCATCTCACAGCTGGACATAGTGATGTACATCTGTAATCCCAATACTCTGAGAGGCTAAGTTGGGAGGATTGCAAGTTCAAGCCCAGCCTGGGCTATTTAGCAAGATCCTGTGTGTCTCAAAGTAGAAAAGTGTTGGGAATGCAGCACTATGGGGAGGCCAAGTGTAGAGCAGCCTAGTTCTCAGACCTCCAGCCATTTCCACATCATGATGAGCTGCATCAGGCCTGAAGCTGTGCACTTGTTCAGCATCTACAAATGCCACCTTGGCCGTTGGTCCTAGAGCCCCAAGGCACAGTGAATCCAAAAGGAGGGAAGAAAGCTGTCATTTGAATTTCCTAGTTCCAGAGGGCAAGCTAGACACTTAGCCACAGGGTGTCACTGTAGACAGACGGTCCTACATTGTTCCATCAAATCAAGCAGTTCTGCGGAACTGGGTTTTCTGGCTGGCCATTGTGGATCAAACCCAGAGCCTTCACACTGAGCTGCATCCCTATAATTTTCTAATTTTCCCCCCACATTTTATTGATATGTATACATGCAAAATTCAAGGTTTACAATGGAGTTGAGCATTCTGTGCACATATGTATCTTGTCAAGATGACAAGGGCTTTCCCACTCTCCTTTTGTCCTTCCCTCTACCTACCCATCCCTCCCTCCTCCCCCACCCTACCCCCCTCTTTCACTTTGTCTTTCATCTTAAGTTCCATAGGTGTTGTGATCTGGGTCTCTCATGTCAGAGAGACCATTCGATGTTTCACCTTCTGCTTCTGACTTACTTCACTAAGCATGATGTTCTCTAGTTTCTAGTCCATATTCCCAGTACTTTTCCAACACGAGAGGCAGTGGCAGAGAAGGCCAATTCCCTTACCGGCCTGCTCCCTGCTGCTCAGACCGGGGCCAGCGAGGCCCGGGGTCCCAGTAGTTTTCTGCAGCGGAAGGCAGCAGCTGAGAGGGCCAAATCCCTTACCGGCCTGCTCCCCTCTGCTCAGACTGGCGCCGAATTTTCTAATTTTAAGCCAGCATCTCACTTAAGTCACTAAATTCTCCAGCCTGGGCTTGAATTTGTGATCCTCCTGCCTCAGCATTACAGAGTTCTGCGATTACCGGTGTGTGCCACCACACCAACATAAAAGGCTTTGACCAGAGTCTTCCTTTGAAGGGTAGAGCAACCAGCTTCCATGTAAGTTAGAGTTACCTGATTGTTTCCAGAGGAAGAGTGGTATTTGGAATTGATCTCAGGGTTTGATCTCTCGGCTTTTACATGGAGCTATACCCCGAGTCCTTTTTATTTTTGAGACAGGATCTTTTTAAGTTAAATTGTAAGTTAAAGCATAGGGTAAGTCTCTTTGGAGCTCCTCTTATTCAAGAGGTAAACATGGTATTTATCTTATAGGATTAAAGTTAGGAATAAGTGATTCAGGATCTGGAAAACAGTAGGGTGGCTTCTGTAAAAAACGGTAGTTTTTTTGTTATTACACTATCATGAGGGAGATATATAATAAGGGTGGTAATCACAACCTTAATTATAATTAAAGGGGTGGGGGCAAAGTTCAGAGGTTAGAGTGCTTGCCTAGCATGCACGAGGCCTGGTTTCAATTCCTAGCACAACATAAGCAGTTGGTAGGCAGAATGGGATACACCTGTAATCTCAGCACTCGGGAGGCTAAGACAGGTAGATTGCCATGAATTTAAGATAAGCCTGGGCTACATTTTAAGCTCAAAATCAGCCTGGACTACAGAGTGAGATCCTGTCTCAAAAAATTATAATAAATTCTAAGCCCTGCATGGTGGCACAAGCCTGTAATTCCAGCACTCTGGGAGGCTGAGACAGGACAACTGCAAATTTGAGTCCAGCCTGGACAATTTAGTGATACTCTGTTTCAAAATAAAATATAAAAAAAAATATAAAAGAGCTGGGGATGTAACTCAGTGTGAAGACCCTGGGCTCAACCTCCTAAACTGTAAAGAATAACAACAGCAGCAACAACAACACGCACACAAAGCAGTAAACATTGTGAGCCACCCAAACCGCACACCTTCACCCCTTTCTCTTTTCTATTATGTTCTTTCTCCCTCCTTTTCTAGTCCTTTTCCTTCTCATTCCTCTGCTTCCTTCCCTTTTGGTCCTACAACTTAGAAATAGTGGTCAGATGCCCTGTCTTTTGTATTTTTTTTTTTTTTGCAGTAATGACAACCCAGAGATTTTGCTCTGAACTGTGTCACCAGACCTGTTTTTATTTATTTATTTATTTTTATTTCGAGAAAAGACTGCCAAGTCTTGCTAGCAGTTTGCATTGACTTTGGAATTCTGGACACGTGGAATTTTTTATGCTGAAATTGAGAAAGCTTTAGGCCAACTGAGACCAGCTGGGAACCTGACTACTAGTATGACTCAGTGTTTCTCAGAAATGCCGGGGCCTTCTGTGTATGTGTGGGGTTTGTTGCTGTGGTGGTGGTTGTTAGTGGTGTTTTGTTTGCTTTTTTCAGCGCTGGGGATCAGACCCAGGACCTTACACATGTGAGGCAAGTGCCCTATTATTACTGTGCTACACCCCAACGAAACTCCTGATTTAAAGAAGATAGAGCTGGAGGAATAGTAAAGTAAGAGTCTGGGATGTAGTTCAACAATTAAAGCGCTTGGCTAAAAATAACAAGGCCCTGGGTTCAATTCCCCAGCACCACATAAGCCAGGGTTGATGGTGGATACCTATAATCCTAGCACCAAGGAGGTTGAGACAGGAGGATTTCTGTGAGTTTGAGGCCAGCCTGGACTAACAGCAAGACCCTACAGAAGAAGAAGGTGATATTGATGATGATATAAGGCAGGTGTGAGCTTGCTTGCCCAGAAGCCCAGATCCTGTATTTTTAAAGAGGATTTGTAAAGAAAAAGGAAGGTATCAGTTCTATTCCCAAATGTGTGTAAGAGGGAAAAACTCACAGTATGATTTTTTATGTGTGTGAAACAGAATCTTGCTCTGTAGTCCATGTCGGCCCTGAACTCACTGTGTAAACCAGGCTGGCCTAGAACTTACATAGCACTTACAGCAATTTTCTTCTGCCTCAGTCTCCTAAGTGCCGGGATTACAGGTATGTACTACCATGCCCAGCTAATTTTTTGTGTGGTGCTGGGGAATCAAACCCATGGTCTTGAGCATGCTAGTCAAGCACTATGACCACTGAATTGTACCTCCAGCCCTCACTGTACAAATTTTGATGATGCTGATGGGGGAAATTCAGAAGTAAATCATTCAAAACATTGTGCAGAATCCAAAAAATACTATTGCAAGAGTCAAAAATGTAATTTCATTTAATCCTCACGTAAATCTGGTAAAGCAGTATATTATTAGCTCGAGGCTAAGTGATTAGTACAAGTGCACAAATTACATATGGCCAAAGTCTTTCTGATTTTTTTTTTTTTTTTTTTTTTTTTTTTTTTTTTTTTTTTTTTTTTTTTTTTTTTTTTTTTTTTTTTTTTGCTTATACCAATTGTCTAAATCCATGGCACTTAGAACAAAGCTGCTTATTACCAGCTTGAAGATAAAATGTGTTTGGTTTAATTTTTGTTCTAAAATTGTTTTCAGGGCCTGGGGGCATAGCACAGTGATTATAGATAGCTCTTGCCAGGTTCGATCCCTCAGCACCACATAATAGCTGACATGGTGGCACATGCCTGTAATCCCGGCACTTGGGAGGCTGAGGTGGGAGGATTGCCATGAGTTGTAGGCCAGCCTGGGCTCCATAGTGACTTTAGGACCAGCCTGATCTACAGACCAAGACTGTCTCAAAAAAAAAAAAGAGGTTTTCAGTATGTATTAGTTGCCTGTATTTAAAATTAGATTTCATATAAAACTCTGAATGTCACAGCAGTCTTGAACAATTAGAAGGTCTAGCAGCCTTATTCCTATGAATGGCAACAAGACTGGATGAGCCCGGTGTTTGCTGACCCCATCCCTCTGCACTGAGGTCTTCACAAGGACCTGGAGGCCGAGTGTCAATTGCAAATTAACCCTCTCTACCCAGCCTGCATCACTCCTGTACTTGGTTACTTGGCACTTGCTGACTTAGCATTTGCAACCCCCAGTTAAGACTCTCCATTATACTTCCTTTGTTCAAGTTCAGGTTCCAAACACTCTGGCTCTGTCTGTCCCAAACCCACTTCGTAGTAGTAGTGTCATTTCCTAAGAGTAATTGGGCCCAATGAATATTCACCTTAATATCTGTACACAAGCTGGTCTCAGTGTCACAGGGCCTGTAATCCCAGCGCTTCGGGAGGCTGAGGCAGGAGGACTACAAACTCAAGGCCCGTCTAGGCAACTTAGTAAAGTAGCATGACTCTGTTTCAAAATCAAAAATAAAGAAGACCGTGGGTTTAGTCCTTAATACCGCATACACTATACACAAAAGCGAGTCTGTGATTTCATGAAAGAGCTTTGCCTTGGGGGATTTTGCTTCTGCACATAATAGCCTGTCTTGTTTTCATTTCTTTTTTTTTAAATCTGTAATATTTTTTCCCCATTTTATTGATATGTTGTTTCCTTGCCACTCTGGGGGAGCTAAGTTTGGAATTGCTGGTGTTGGTAAGGGAAGGAAGAGATGCCTGTAAGTACTTCATAGGGATGACCTTTAGCCTTGCTGATCCGAGACTACCCAGAAAGGAGGGGCACTGTCAGGCAGGAGTAAACACAGTGTATGATGAGGACGAGAGCCGGGTCCCCAAAAGACCCCACAGATTCCTGCGGTTTGTTAGCCCCCCAACCCCTCATTCTACTCTGCCCTCCTCCAGCCCATAACAGAAAGGCACCTAGTCAGACAACATGATGCAACTTAGTTTTATTAGGACAAGGACAGTGGCCACTAGAGCGCCCTTTCCGGGGGGAGAGGAGGTGCGGGGCCAGGGTGAGAGGCAGGCTGCACAACTAGAAGGCACAGTTGCTTTCCACGAAGCGGCGACACTTCATGACGCGCAGGTAGGTCTCAGCCTTGTGCAGGTCCTTCCTGAAGCAGGAGAGCAGTCCGTAGTTCTTGAGCAGCGCATCGTCACTGCGCAGGTTGGTGTCAAACTTGTCGTAGGTTTGCCTGAGGATCTGCCCAGCCCGGGGGCTGCCATCTTCCAGCTCCTGCAATGGGAAGGAAGAGCAGGGGAGGCTGAGTTCTTGGGAAGCCCAGTCTACTATTCTCCTTCCTAGAAGGGCCTGTTGGGTCCAAAAAGGAAACCAGGAAAAAGACTTGTCCTGCTTCCAGGCCTGACTGGTAAAAAGAAAGAAGCAGCATTTCCCTCCCCAGATGCCTGAGTCCCTCCAGCCCTCTGCTGGCTAGCGGGGGCTTCCAGGTCCAGGCAGAGGGCAGACGTGGCCCCAGGGCTCCAGGGTTGGAGATACTAGTGTCATCCTCACCCGCATCAGGGCCTGGATGCCCTCCTCCAGATCCTTCAGCTTCTCGTAGACACGGTCCGAGGTGCCAAATACCAGGCTGTTGGTGAAGACTCTGCTGAGGAACTGCACAGGCCCCAACCACGACTGGATGAGCAGCAGTGAGAAACGCAGCAGCTCCATGTCCTGTGGGAAAGGACCGGTTGTGGCCACTAGGTACACTTCCAGAGTGGCCTCTGCTTGGGCCTCATACGTCCCAGTCTGGGGGAGAAGGTAGCCCCTAGCCTGCAGTACAGAGGGAAAGCTAGTGCCAAAGAGCCTGGGTGGCCGCTCACAGATCTCTGCTGGGCCTCGTCCTTGCCCGTGGGTGCCGGGATGGTCTCCGAGAAGCAGAAGGCAGCCTGGGTGCTCTGGATGGAGTATCGCTGTCCCTCGGGGATATAGGCACGCTCCTGGGAGAAACATCATTGTTCAGCTCTGAGCTGCAAGCAGCTCTCATTGCTGCTCCATTGGGAATCCCTTCTCCCGGTTTCTGCTCATCTGACCGCGCTTCAGTTGCTTATACCCCAAACCCCTCAGTTTCCTCCCATTACTCCCAGTAGGGATTTGCCACCCAAGCCAGGTACACATCCCTGGGGAGCTTACAAACTCTTTGTAGGTGTCAGCAGCCAGCTGGTGCAGGTGCTGGGCCCGGAGCACTGCGTTGGCAAACAGGCTGGACAAAGGCATAGCTGGGAAGGCTCCAACCTCCTGAGGCCATGGCAGGCAGAGGAGGGTGAAGGCCAGGAGCCAGGTGGTCCGAGAGCCTAGAGAGAGACAGGAGGGGGAGGGAGGCCCCAGAGAAGGGGACACTCCTTCCCTGCCCTGGGACAATTCTCTCACTAGCTCCAGTGTCTGAGAACATGCTCGAATTGGCCAAAATTGGAGTTATATGGCTAGTCTCACATTCAGAAGCCCCAAATCCATGAGTTACTTCCCCCATCTCAAATTTGCAGGTCTCTGCAGCTTCCCTTGGTCCACACTGCACCCAAAGGGACCTCAGGACTGCTTACCTGCAGCCATCGCAGCCAAGTGAGCTGTCCACAGGACTCTGATCAGTTTGGGGAACTGGGTCCTAGGATCCTGGAGTTGGTCCTTCGTGGGTCCTTCTTATACCCTTGTCGCTTCTCCCCCGCCACAAGGCCCCCACCTATTTTCTCTATACATTTATGCATAGGGCCAATGACGGTTTGTACTGATGGATAATTTAGAAGCACCTCCCGCTCATCCTGTTTCCACTCCTCTCCTAGGGTCATGCCCTCTGATCTTGTCACTGTCCCCTTCTCACCTTTACTATGCCTATGAGGGTTGTGTAGCGAGGTCTCAACTAGAGAGACCACCCAATCTGTGCTCTTCTTAAGGGGAAGGCAGTAGAAGAGAGGACTCCAGGTTGCTCTGGCAAGATCTCACTATAGAGTCGTGTACCAGGGTGGGGAGAACTTGACGGGGTCCCCTAAAAGGGGGAAATGTGAAAATGACTATTTCTTTTTTCTTTCTTATTAATTTATTGGTACAGGGGATTGAACCCAGGGCTTTCACACTGTGCTACATCCCCAGTCCTGTTTATTTATTTATTTAGAGACAGTCTTGCTAAGTTACCTAGGCTGGGCTCAAACCTGTGACCCTCTTGTCTCCCAGTGTACTGGGATTACGGGTATGTACCACCGCATCTGGCAGGATGATGTTTCTTGAAATCAGTGCTGCTGACCCCTCCATCCTCTCCCTTTCTTCCTCCCTGCACGGTTACTTCTTATCCACCAGAGAGAATTACATGCTAGAAAAGGGTTCAAGGACAGCCAATAAATTCTGGGGGGTCTGGATACAGTTCAGCTCCCAATTGCTTCCTCTAGCCCATCACCTGGGTTGGCCTGGAACCGCTGGGTACAGTCCTAACGCTGACCAGTAGAGGGCTTCCATTCTATCTGTGCACTAGACTTCTTTCAGCTCTGTAGGGCAAAATACCCAAACTTAAGATTTTGCCTTTGGTCCTCAGACTTACCAAGTAGACTCAAGCAAGTCATGAAACGTAAGTCACAGGAATAGGCATGGACCATGAGGGCTTCCTCACACAGGCCCCAAATTCAAAGTAGAGGGAACCTTCAAGAGTTGGAGTCTCTTCTAAGCAGTAGGCCTTAGGGTATAACACCCTTCAAGGTGCCCTAGGCAAGGTGCCCTTGTAATCTCCGTCCCTTCTTTTTTCTTCTTTTCTCTTCTCGTCTCTTCTCTTCTCTTCTCTTCTCTTCTTTTCTTTTCTTTTCTTTTCTTTTCTCTTCTTCCTTCCTTCCTTCCTTTCTCTTTCTTTCTTTCTTTCTTTCTTTCTTTCTTTCTTTCTTTCTTTCTTCCTTCCTTCCTTCCTTTCTTTTTAAGATAGTCTCATCTGTAATCCAGGCTAGTTCTGAACTCACAGTGTAGCCCAGGCTGGCCTCAAACACACGGCATCTTCCTGCCTCAGCGTCTCGTGTGCTGGGGTTACAGTTGTTTGTCACCACACCTGACTAATTTTTACGTAATGTTGGAGAATTACATCTAGGGCCTTGTGCATGCTAGGTGAGCGCACTAACCACTGAGCTACACCCTCAGCCCTCCCTCCCTTCTTTATTCTCCTACTTTTTGTATCTGCTTAGAGCTTATTAGGTGGCAAGAACACAGCTACACATCCTCACGGCTGACCCTCACAACAATTGTGCAAACAAAGTGTTAGTCACACCCATTTTTCAGAGGAAAAGACTAAGGCTCAGAGGGACCAATTTTAAAGGCAACTCAGCTAAGACACAGGTTTCCCACAGCTTTGGGTTTTTTTTTTTTTTTTGCCATATTTCATTGTCCCAAGCCCCTTCTCCTGGTAGAGTGCCACTCAGTTATTTTACCTTTTAAGTCCCGTTAAATGCTGGGATCCTGCCTCTCCCCCAAGGGTGTCTTTGCCTCATTTTGCCCCTCTAACTTAACGGGTCTCCCTTAGTTCTCAGGTGAGAACAGTCCAGTGGCATGAGGGTACAGGTAGGAAACCTCATGGCAAGAAGCATGAAGGCTGAGAAGGCCAAGGCTCTGATCTGTGGCCCTCTGGTGCCAGGTCGTGGTGCTATTCATTATTAGGAGCTCACCAGCATCAAATATCCCAGGGCCAAGCACAGGAAAAACACACACCACTGCATTTAAACTTTCCACCCCCGAGTTTCAGAACATTTAGCACTTGAAAATAACAACCCAAGCAAGCAAATGAAAGTGGTTAGTCATATGGTTGGTTGTAAATTTTGTTACTAACAGTGAAAAAAATCACAGCCCTGTGGCCTAGAACATGAATGGTTGAGCCTGGTCACCTCTCTCTTCGAAGACCAGAAGATGGAACATCTTTCTCTTCTGGTATTCCCCAAGTACTGCCCAACCAGCACCCCCATTCGTCAGCTGCTGAGAGGCCGGTGGGATGTTCTCCAGGTGGGTCTGAGGAGGGCTGGAGTCACCAAAGACACAGGCTCTGTGAATGATGAGCTGCAAGGTAGTTGAGGAACCTTTTTCTGTCCTTCCAGCTCCACTAAAGAGAAGAAGCCAGCAGGGAAGTGGAGGAGGGCCTCTCAGGCTCTGTAGCCTTCTGCCTCCTCTGGCATCCTTCCACCTGTGTCCTCTGGGAGAAAGGGGTAGTAACAAGGAGCCTCCTTGACAGGCACTTTTAGCTAATGCTGGAGACTTTGCATATAGACTTTGGACTGTGAGAGGAACTTCCCCTGGAGAAAGGACAGCAGAAACCTGACTTGGGATCACATGATGGCCATGCAAGGTGGGCGGGCACGTAGGAGGTGTGGCTGAGGCTCCCCACCAGGCAGGTGACTGCCAAGGACAGGTGGAACCAGACAGGGGGAGGAAGCATCTTCTGACATCATCTCAGAACAGAGGTGAGCCTGGAACTGGGTTGGACCAGAGGACTTTGGGACTAGACCTTTGGAGAAGGTTACTGGGGTAACCACTGGACTCAGAGAGAAGAGCTAATGGTACATGTGTGGTGGGAGAAGTTGATCTTCTTTCTGGGATGGGCCTTTTTTCTAGTCTGGACCACATCCATAATTCATTCCTAGTAGAAGCTACACTTTTTTGTGGTAGTGGAGGTTAAATATATAAGGTCTTTGCAGAGAGTTACATTCCCAGCATATAGATATAGATACAGATATTGTTGAAGTGTTGAATTATCAAGGTTGGGCTCATGCCTCAGCCTCCCTGAGTGCTGGGATTGTAGTCACGTGCCACCATATCTAGCCAGAAGCTAAGCTAGAATTGGGACTTTTTCCTCTATTCTTGAGAAGTTGCCCAGTCCTGGAGCACCACTGAGACCCCAGACTCCTCTTGGCCCAGAGGCTGCCCAACAGTGGTTTCTGCGTAACTCAAAGGGAAAGGCTGTATAGCTAGCATTTCACAGGTGAGACCCAAGTCATCTTTAAGCAATGTTCCCTTTATCACCTGGGATCCATGAATTTCTCAGTGAATTTAGAAGTTTTTCACATAACTAGATCTGATTGTCTCTGGGGTCCTCTGCCCCCAGTGTGGATGGTAGATCACACATCTGTTCTCAATCCTGAAGTAGCCTCTTCCAGGCTTCAAGAACCTCTTTCAGTTTCAAGTTTGTGGGCCAGCAGCAATTTCATCTTTCTCCCCATGGGTCATAGGCACGGCCTCAGAGGAACTGGAGCAGCACGTTCCATTCCTCCCACCTTCCAATGTCCTTCATGTGGGGCCAGGCACCACTGACCACTCAGCCCGCTGGTCAAGGTCTTTCCAGAGTGTTTACAGGCATTCCTAAGAGCGCTTCTGAAGGAAGTGTGTTTTTGAAGATACACCATGTTGCTGGGTATGTGAGTCTCTTTCCTAGCTGATGACACTGAAGCTCATAAAGTACCTTGCTGGGACCCTCCAGTCCCTAAGCAAAAGCTATCCAAGGATCTCCCAGGCATATTGTTCCCCTAAGCAACCGCGACCCAAGGCCCTCGATCTTTTTTCAAGTCCCTTCAAAATCTCATCTGGTTAAAAAGGGTGGTGCTACCTTGCATGGACAGGACTTTCCTTAGTACAAAGCTGGCAGGGCGAAATCAAGTCTCTGCGCAGAAGATGCTCAAGGAAGGTGGCAGGAATTGAATGCAGGGAGCACCAGCCTCAAAATGAGGTGCCTGCAGGCACTAAGAAAAACACTAAGAAAAAAAAAAACAAAAATAACAGTATAGCCTGATTTAGTGAACCAAACCACACGAGGCTTCACATTTGTATTGCACGTTTCAGTGTACATCACGTTTTCACTTCCTGTATCTCACTGGACCCTTGAGTTCACCCCACAATGTGGCCAGAGGCTTCACACATGGAGGAAAGGCCTGGGAGGGCTGAGGGGAGAACCAGGCAGAAGCTTCTCTATATTGACAAAGGGTGTTATTTACACTGGTTAACAGTGACCTCTGAGCGACCTAGGGGGACCTGATAATGATAGACCTGGACATGCTAAGTAATTTTCACTTTGGGGCTTGTTCCCCAAGGACAAAATCCCACTGAAAAAGAAGTACTGTGTACTGAGGTATGTTCTAGCACTTGGAGGAAGTCCACAGTGCACCTGATGGCTGTCCTTTGACCTTGTCCTCACCCTGGTGTGAGCTCTTTGAGACTTAGATTGATTGTCTAAATTCTTCCTTTCCTTCCTTCTTCCTTTCTTTCTTTTCTTTCCTGTCTTTCTTTCTTTCTCTCCTTCTCTTTTGAAGGCATTAGCTGTCAACAAGTAGTTGCCACACTTAGCCTGTGCCAGACACCGTACCAGGCAGATGCGTATACCTAGATGAACAGAAGGCATGATCCTCTCTCTCCTGAACTTGTAGTATACTGATGAGAGAGACAATAACGAACAAATAAATATGTAATAGTAAAATATAGACAGAAATCTCAAATTGGAAAGCTACCGTGAAGGAAGTAACTGACATATAAAGTTGAGAGTGGAGATAGCCCGGGGGTTAAAGTCCTTGCCTAGCTAGCACAAGGCCCTGAGTTTGATTCCAGCACTACATAATCCAGTTGTGGTGGTGTGTGCCTGTAATTCCCACATTAGGGGGGCTGAAGCAAGGGGATTACAATGAGGACAAGGCCAGCCTGGGCTCCATAGTGAGTTCAAAACCAGCTTGAACTACAAAGCACGATTCTGTCTTTAAAAACAAATGTAGTTGGGAGAATAAGCCAGCCAGGGAACAGACAAGCTGGCGTAGTCCTGGGCCCAGGAATTCAAGTGCATCTGCTGAGTGGAGTCAATGTATAGAAGAACAGAACAAGGAGAGGGACTCGAGCCCAGCTGGCTGGGGAAGGCAACGTGGGACATGTTTTGTCTCAATGTCTGCCTATGGTTATTAAAATTTAAAAAAACAAGGCAAAGAACTTAAATATTTGCCAAGACACATGTGAAAGAAGTCAAATAGGGGCTGGGGGCGTAGTTCAGCAGTTAAAGCGCTCACTCAGCAAGGCCTGAGTTCAATTCCCTGGCACCAAATAAAGCCGGGCGTGGTGGCGCACACCTGTAATCCCAGTAGTCGGAGGCTGAGGCAGAAGGATTACCAAGAGTTCAAGGCCAGCCTGGGCTACATAGTGAATTCAGGACCAGCTGAGGCTACAGAGCAAGACCCTGTCTCAAAGAGAGAGAGAGAGAGAGAGAGAGAGAGAGAGAGAGAGAGATTAAGTGAAAAAATAGATATACGAATCAGCACACTCACACACGGACGAATGTGCTGATTCCAAGTTCATACTAACATTCTAAGGAAACTTGTACAAGTGTCAGGACCCTACAAGATATATTTACCTTCCCTGTCCTGTTCTGCTGAGTAGAGAAGATAGTTAAGTTTAAAAGAAAAATGTCTTTTTATTTTAATTTATTACTACTTTTTTGTACGGGGATTGAACCCAGGGCCCCTGCACTGAGCTACATCTCCAGCCTTTTTAAATTTTTATTTTGAGACAGAGTCTCACTAAATTACTATGTTGCTTGGGCTAGGCTCAAGCATATAAGCCTCCTGCCTTAGCCTCTCCGAGTGCTAGGAATAGAGGGTGTGTTACCATGCCCAGCTGAAAAATGGCTTTTTAAACAATTGCATTAGAATCAATTAAAATGTGTTTTAACAAACTGTGCTCTGATTGAACTTTGGATTTAACATCTGCAAAAAAAGAAAGAAATAGAAAATAGAAGGAAAGAAAGAAAGAAAAAGAAAGAAAGAAAGAAAGAAAGAAGAAAGAAGAAAGAAAGATCACTAATGTTTCCAGGTGACGCCCTTTGGAGCGGGGAGGATGGTGGAGTGACTGAAGTAGAAGAAGGCTGGCTGTCGTTTACAGGACAGCGACGACGGGAGGGTGTCAGAGCAGGGGCCATGGCTCTGACTCCAGCTCTGAAGTAGATTAACAGGAGCAGAACTGAATTCAGGAATCCAGAACATTGCGTTCCCCAGCCGGCCTTTGAGGCTTGGTGCAGGAGACCCAGTGGGCAAGACACCTGCTAAAAATGAGCCCTACCAGCCATTGCTGCCCAAACAGAGGTGGTTTTTCATGTTTTGTTTTTCTCTCATGTCTAATTCTACTGGAAAAACACCCAAAGCCTTGGGTCAGATCACCCCAGGCCAAGCAGCACCTGCAAAGAGAGGGCCGGAAGTCAAGCTAGAGCGGAGGAGGAACCAGCCTGTGCTTAAACCAAGGTCCCCTGAGACGCAGCTGGATTCCCCCAGTAGGCAGAGGGGCATGTGCCCACCAAGGGGCCTCAGAACTACATTCTGGGGAGGGGAGGGTGGAAGGAGTTAGACTCCTGCGAGGATGGGCCCAGGGAATCTATTGAGGACTCTGGGAGGCTGGTAGAAGTCCTGTTAATAAGGGCGGGGCCTAAGTCTGTGTGAACAGGAAGAGCAAACCTCTTCAGAGAAAAGACCTTTGAAGACAGCCAAAACAGTCTCAGGAGTCTCCCTCTCTGGCTGCACCCCCTCTCCTCCTGTCCTTTCTCTTCTCCTCGTGTTCAAAGTCATGTTGCCGCAAAGTCCTTTAAAGGAGGCCACGGTGATAGCGTGGGAAGAATGCTTCATTTGAAGTCAGAGGTCTGTGTGCGACTCATGGCCAATTCTGGTAATTTCTCTGGATTTTGTTTTTAAGCTTAAACCAGACCATGCAAATGAGTATAGAGGTGCTCAATAAAATTTTGTTGTCATTTCAGTCACAGAGGCACACACTGTAATTCCAGGTACTCGAGAAGCTGAGACAGAAGGATTGCAAGCTCAAGCAACTTAGAGAGACCTTATCTCAAAGTGAAAGTTTAAAAATGGCTAAAGATGTAGCTCAGTGTGAAGATCCTGGCTTCAATCCCCTCTACTGAAAAGAAAATTATTGGCATTTAAGAGACACTCAATTATTTGTTGGGTCCAATAAAAGCTTTTGGCTCATGTTCTGTATCCTAATTGTGGAAGTGGTTATGCAAACCTATATATATTCTAGAATTCACAGAATTGCACACCCGCTAACCCCCACAAAAAAATCAATTTTACTATATGACGATTTAAAAATATAAATATGGTTGGTTCAATTCCTGTCTTTTGGATAGGTGTTTTGTTATTTGTTTTATTTTTTTGAGACTGGGTATTTTTGTGCCATCCAGCTGGCCTTCAATTCCTGGGCTCGAGCAACCCTCCTGTTCTACTTTCTTGAGTAGCTAAGATTGTAGGTATGTGTCGCTGCTCTCAGGCCCAGATAGGTTTAATGTTTCTCATTTTGGAGACAAAGCAACTGAAGCCAGGGACACTCATCACTCCCACCTCCACATCACCCAGCCAGTTTGGGAGGCCAGGGACCCACAAAACAGACACAATGACACTCAAAGTGTGAGCTCTTAAAATGAAAAAAACAGCCAGAGAAGACTTTTCCACCATAACTTAGGAAGACTAGTATCTCGTGTGGTATGGAATCTTTTCCTGGGGAGACGTGGACAAATGTTTATTTATCCCAGATAGGGTAGAGAGGACAAGACCAAAGTAACACTGATGCCAGTCCAACTTGGTGAACCAATGAGTTTATTGGGGTTACTTACAGGAGCATGAGCGAGGGGTTACTGACAGGGACATAGGTGACTTAAAAGCAGTTGGCATCATGGAAAGCCCACCCCAGCACAGATGATGGCTCATAGAAATTGCACATTGCCTCTTGGGACTCATCTTTGGGTGGAGGGGGCAGCCTCCTACCCAAAGGATTCTATGTCAACAAGCACTTCAAAATCTTGAGGAAACTCGCAATTCAGAAGGGTTGAACAGTCTTTCTGTAAAGCCAAGGCTTCCCCTAACCCAGGGCAGCCCCAGTCAGGGGAGACCCTATTTAGGGTAGAAGTGAAGACTCCCCCACATTGACTGGTCACCCAGGTCCCTGGTGGAGGTAGGGGACAAAATTAGAGCCACTATGCAAAACAGCAGGAAAGCAAGGGCTCCAGCTCAGTGGAGGCAGATACCAAAACAAGATTGTTCCCTCATGCAGCCCAGATCGGGGAAGGAGCGGGGCCTGGTGGGCTTGGCTAACCCTGGCCCAGAATATAACCTGTTGGACGGGTCAGGGGAGGGGTTACTTGAACTTCCATTTGAAATGCCAGAAGGGATCTGCTAATAAGGGGTGCTTCTCAGCAGCCTGGTGACATACACTTGTTATCTCAGCACTCTGAGAGGCTGAGGCAGAGGGATGGAAAGTTTGAGCCTAGTCTAGGCTGTTTAGTGATTTAGTGAGACTTTGTTTCAAAATAAAAAAGGGCTAGTTCAGTGCAAAGGCCCTGGGTTCAATCCCCAGGACCATCAGGAAAAAAAAAAAGGTGCTTCTCTCACTAGCTCCCACATGCTCCTCCAGATAGATTGGCAGCTCTGTGAGAGAGAAATTCGCATGCCCCAATCTAGACATGAATGGCAGAAAGATGTGTTAGGATGCCCCCAAGGTCAACAGGAAATGGGGCACAGCCTGACTTGGGGTGGGAGGGGTAGGCTTTGCATTGGCAGTTTGATTGCCCTTGACCTCCGGGCTGTGAGTTGTTCCCACTTAATCCTACAGCTGGTAGGTTGGACTCTAATTTATAGGGCCCTAGGGGGCCTCTGATGTGAAGCTAGGAAAGTCTGAAGAGGTCACCTGATTAAGAGCCCTACCATTCCCACCAACCCCCCCCCCCCAAAAAAAAACAAAACAAACAAAACAAACAAACAAACAAAACCCTCCACAAGAAAGTCTCCCTCTTAGGAATCTCTCTTAATGGTCTGGGTCAAATTGAAAAGAGAAGGTCCCAGACTTCGTGGGGTAAAGGGTAAGCTAGGTAAGGGCTGTTGTAGAGGCAAGAAATCCCTTCCCTCGGGGAGTTTCTAGCCAGCTGGAGAACTGAGGACGTGTGAACTGTCTAGGCAGCAGCAGGGTCACACAGCTGCACATGCTGATTTGAACAGGGCTCAGTCAGGGCCCAGCGTGCTTTGGGAAGGTTTCCTATAGTTGAAGGACTTAGATGAGGTGGGGGAGGGAAAAGGCCTTCCAAAGTAGCCAGGACTCAATGACTGTGGTGGTTAAATGAGCATGGGGTGAGGACATCCCTGCCCAGCAGAAGGGCAGGCTAACTCCCCCTTCCAGTTGCTCTAGGCCCAGAAAGGGTCAGGGAATGAAAAGACAGGGCCTCCAGTGATGGGGGAGGGTCGCCAGGGCAGTCACCCCTCACCCCCAGCCTCATGAGCCCGCAGGTGCCATGTTCAGGCGCCACACCTGCCCACAGAGCCACACCTCTCCATGCCACCTGAGATTTCACATGCTTGTATGGGAGTTGTTAGATACATTGTTTATTCCATGGGAGTTTGGGCTCTGGCTCAGTGTCGCCCAAGGATAGAAAAGAGGGGCAAAGTTCTCACTGGCCCTTCTGGGGCCCTTAGGGGCCCTGGGCCTTCCCAGCATCTGCTGGAAACCAGTCTGCTCTGAGTCTATTTGCAGGTTCAAACAAGTCTCTACCTTTAGGTCCCAAATACGGGAACGGATCCTGCATAGCACCCCCACAATGCTGAGTCCAGTCTATCTCCAGAGAAGTCCTCGCTCCAGGTCACTACCCACGTGTCCTTCTGTTTCAGATCCTTTGGCTGGAGCTGGAAGCCAGGCGCCGCAGGGGGAGGCAGCTCAGCTCTGGTGGGCCAGCCTTGGAAGCCGGATGGGGATCCAGGATGGAAGGGATGGGCCAGGAGCCAGGCAGCTCTGAAGCAGTCAGTGAGGCCCTCGAGCAGTGCTAGGGCATGGGGAGCCGGCTCCTCACTCCTGGCCTGGGTGCTCCCCGACAGACCATTTCACCTCCCCTGTCCGCAGAGTCACTATGTCCTCATAGGTGGCTGTCTGGTCAATGTTCAGGCCCTGGAGACACAAGTTACATCTCAGGCCCAAGTCACACCCTAGCCATACCAACAAACGAAGGTCGCTGACCTCCCGGCTTCAACTTCCAGGGCCGCCCCAGTCCTTACCTCGTAGGTGTGATCTTCCTCCATTCCTGCCTTGCTGTCATCCTAGGGAGAAAGGCGGAGATGAGAATCAGTACTAGCGTCCCCAGCCTCTGCTGGGCCAGGCGGGAAGGGCCGGGGCTGGAGCCCAGGCACGGGCGTGGGAGTGGGGGATCTCTAAGAACAACTGAATGAAGTGATTACACAGGTGAGCCGAGGGCAAGCTCCGGGGTGGCACTGGGCCAGGTGGCCATTGCTAGGTCTGGGGAGATGGAGAGTCAGCCCATGTCTGGCCGGCCTTTGTGGCTCCCAGCCCCTGCGGTCACCTTGTCTAGCAGCAGGAAGATGGGCACAATAATGAAGAGGATGATGAGGAGGGTCTGGATCATGATGATGCCATCTTTCAGAGTGTTCCGCCGCTTCAGCTGTGCCAAGGTGCTGAAACCTGGGGGAGGTGGGAGTGGGATTGTGAGGCTGGGACAAGGGCTGTCCTGGTACGCCCCCACCTCCGTGAGCTAGCAGTGGTGGCTGTCTGTGCACCCTGTGGGACCTGTTTCCCAGCAGCTGTCTTGGGTGCTCTGGCGCCATGGCCACCTCTATAGATGGCCATTCACCCCTGGTGGCAGGCTGGGCTGAGGGACAGGCGTGGGCGGCTACGTAAATATCCCATCTACCCAGCACACACCCATGACTCTCAGCTCTGTGCCACAGCCCCAGATGTCATAGCTGCACTCCGGCCGGCAAAAGTAGATCCCGTTGTCCTCAAACTGGATGCCTTCAATGGTGAGGGTGTGCACGGAGCCATTGTGGGTCTGCAGGATGCGGCCCTGTTCTAGGAGCAGTTCCTGGGGCTTCTGATCTGTCTCCTGCTGCCGGAACCAAGTCACGATGTCAGAGCTCTCTGTATGGCACTGAATTTTCACCACGGAGCCCCGTTTCCTGGCCACAAAACGGGGGTGCTGCCAGATCCGGGAACAAGGAATTCCTGCGGGTGCCAAGACTAGGCTCAAAATCCTGCTTGGCACTTTCCTGACTTCCAGCTTTGCCCATAGGGCCCTGCCCTGGGGCGAGGGGGGTGGGGTGGAGGGGCCGGGGTGAGGCAGGCGCTAATCCCAGCTCAGTCTGCCTTGCCTGCCTTTGCTTCTAAGGGTGTGGGAGGTCAGAAGGGAGAGGTGGTGGGGCAGGGTGGGGAGGTGGGAGCCCAGGCCCGTGAGGGGTCACGTGCAAAGCCGCCGGACTCCTCTCTTCCAATCTCTCTGTCCATTTGATCTCTGGTACCTTCTGATTTATTTTTCCATGCCCATTACAATAGTAAACTCAGGCTTTACTCCCAGGCCTGGAAGCGCACAGGACATCCCTACAGTCTGGCCTAGTGTTCTCAGCAATCCTTGGGTTGCCTTGCACCTGCCTGGGATCTCCAAGGGCTCCCCACTGCCCCCAGGGGATAAAGGCTTAATCCTTAGCCTGTAAACTGAGACCCTTCTCCATTATCGTCTCTACTTTCCTGTGGAGACCTGCACCACCTTGGGTTTCTGGACTCCCAGCCTGGGGTGGTCTCCTGGGCCCAATGAGTGGCCCCTGGGAATCCCAGAGTCTGCTCAGAGGGGCTCATTCCCAGATCAAGCCAGGTCCCCCTACTATAGAGACCCTGGCCTGAGGTCCCACTGGAATCCCCTCTGGCTCCCTGGCTCTGACCTCAGGTGTGCCAACTCTTTCTACCCCCACTGCCAGTACTGAAGCACAGTGATCTGATCCTACGAAAATGACAGCTGGCTAGGATGAAGCCTCAAGGGGGGACCCCGAAGAGGCCTGGGATGGGAACTCTGGATGGGGAGACCCAGGCAAACAGAACAAGCTGCAGACCCTGGGCTAGAAGCCAACATTGAACACAGACATAGTTGTCCCCAGAGAGGTGGGCGAGGCGACTGACCTTTAGGATTCGGAGACATGACTCCACTTTTGATTGCTGGCACCCTGTCACCTGTAGGGTGGGAGGAAGTGGGCGGGGCCAAGTCAGGCTTCTCCACCCTGAGTTGGCTGCCCTACCCCTGTGCCATCTGCAGTCCCAAACTACTTCCTCCTTCCAGGACCGCAGCTTCAAGACCCCTCAGCCCCCCTGCTCTTTCACTTAGGAGATAGGATGTGGGTAGGGGCGCCAGACACCTCCTCTTCTCTTAACTCTTGGGGTGGTATGAGTAGGCGTTTAAATGAGACAGGAAGTCACAGCTGGGAGGGTCCTCCCGTCTTCCAGATGAAGACAGCACCATTTCTGGAACACACACCTCCCAGGGTTTGGTTGGAGTGGCCTATCCCCTGCCACTCCCCATGCGGTACCCTCAGGGGCTTGGTGTAGAGGAGGGAACCAAGTGGGTACACTCTGCCTACCTCTTCTTCCTGAACCAGCGGCCCTTCCACCTCACAGCTGCCACCCCGTTTTACCCTTGTGCCCAGCTCAGCCCAACACCCTATAGGCCACAGACCCTGAGCCGATGGCCTGGCTGAGGTACAGATCTGGGCTCTGGGGGGCAGTTAGAGGGAGGCAGAGGCAGGAGAGCATGAGTCTGAGCAAAGCCAGCAGGCCTTGTCAGGGAGCCTACCTGAGAGAAGCAGCACCAGCACCACCAGCCAATTGCCGAACACGGAAGATAGCACCAGTCTGGCCATGGTCCCTGCACTGTGCCCAAGCCTGTGATTGTGTCCGAGGTTCTTGGGGGAAAACGTGCAACTGCCGGGCTGTTGCCTGCCCCTCCCTGCCTCTCCCCTCTCAAGCCCCTTCCTGCCATGCAAATGTGGACCCAGGGGAGGCACCAGCTCTCAGGGGACCCTGGGGGAGGGCGGGCTCTACTCAGCTGGGCCACTAAGGCTTGACAGTGGCCCAGCTTGGGCAGGAGTCCTGGGCAGGGGCTTCTGAGGCAGCCTATTCTTCCATCGCTGTGTCCCCATTCCACTGGTGCTCATCCCTAGGCCTGCCAGTCTTCCTTCTGCAGGCTGCCAGCTCCTGGGAGGGCAGAGCCCTGCAAGTCTTCGTTCCTGGGATCTTAGCTAAACACACATGCATGAATCTGAGTACCAGTCCTATGGATGAATCTTAGTCTGGTTCTTCTGCCTTGGACCACTTTTACCCTGCAGGAAGAGGAGGACTGAGGAAGGCTCCAGGGGTCAGCTGTGGAAGCAGGTCAGGCACCTGCAGGGGCCTAGAGCAGAGCCTCTTCTCTGGCCATATTGAAACTTGACCCTGTGGAGGAAGGAAGCCACAGAGGTTCTTGAGCAAGAAGATGCTAAGTGCTGTAGTCATGTAGGGGAAGACGTGGTCCAGGCCCTGAGGAGGGGCCTCCCGTCCCCCAGTGTGTCAAAGAGCACTGTGGGCTGCCAACGCTAGAGAAACTTAGGTAGAGCTGGCTCAGAGCATACCCAACATTAAGCAATCAGGAGGCTTCACCAGGGAGTCCTGTGGGATTCCGTGGGCACCAGTGTGTTGTCTGCTACTCTAGGAAGTCTTGGGTAGGAGATGGAGCTTAGTGTTGGGGAGCCCTTGGGTTTGATACTAAAAGTGGATGGAAACACAGCATATATGGTTCATCTAAGCTCAGCTTTGCGCCCCTTCCCCGTGACCCCCCTGGGCACGTCCTTGTGCAGGATCTAAACTGCGCAACCACACATGGTAGACTTGCAAACCTCAGCTCCATGGTTGAAACTTCTTGGAGTCTTATGTCTCCTGGCAGCTTCTTTCTCTCATCTCCTCTCATATTCCCATCCCCTGGTCCCTAGGAGAGGCAGAAGCGAAATCCTCGGTATCCTCTGTCTACATCTCACCATTCCCATGATCCTCCATTTCTCAAACAGCCTGTGCATCTGGCAGCTCTGCATAGGCTTAGGGAGGTGCAGACCCTCCTCCCACAGCAGGGTTGGCAGGTAGAGGGTCTATGTGCCCCCACCTCTCTCCTGGGCCTATGCTCACCTGGCAGTGTGAGGAATGAAGCCCAGGACCTGAGCTACGGAAATTGGGGACAGGAGGGTTAAGTTTTCATCTGAGGAACAACGTGTTCCAGGCAGTTCCAGATGTTCTTGCTTCTTTCCAGATGTTCCAAATTAAAAAATATGTATTTCTCCGAAAATGTGTCAGATGTTCAGCTCTCAGAACAAACAGCCCAGGAATAAGAACATTACCTGAGGTCAGTTTGGGAACCACAGGCCCCTGTGGTAGAGGAGGCGGCTGGAGTGAGGCCAGCTCATGGCATGGGACAAAGTCCAGGAGTCTTGCCCATTAGCAAGCTTTATCCCTCTTGAGCTCCTGGTGGCAGAAAGCTTAGTTAGTTTTGAGGTAGTGTTCACTAGAGTTGAGAGGAGGTTATGAAAGGCTGGGGCACACCTGTGTGTGTTGGTGTGTGCTATGTGGGTTGCCTAGATCGTGTGGTGGGGGGCATGGAGATTGGCAGGGAGCAGTTGGTATCCTCTGAACTCCCATGCATCAACATCACCTGTAGGTGGGATGCAGATGTACTCTTTGGACCTCATGCTCATTCATGCTAGGCAGATTGACTCAATTTCAGGAGGGGTGAAGCGGTGGGGCCCCCGCCCCCTGTAGGAGTTATTTGTCACAGTTGCGTCTATGTTGTTCCCTTGTTGGTGATGACAACACCATGCCCTGTCCTGCGTTCATGAAGCTCTTTCTTTCCAAGAACCAGAAATCTCATAGGCCCACCCCCGCCCCTGTCCCTGGCTGTCCTGGGCGCCATGACATATGGCATTGTCCCCTTTCCAGGAAGACAGTGTCAAAACAAGAGACGAGAGGACAGGGGAAGGAACCAGGGGTTCAGGGATTGAGGAAGCAAAAAGGAGGACACCCCAGCCACCCCAAGAAAGATGGAAGAAGAAAGAGTCTCAGGAAAAAAAAAAAAGAGCTCCGGCCTCCCTCCCAGCCTGGGTAGCCTACCAGGTTCAAGTCCTAACCCTAGCATACCAGCCAAAGCCAACCAAGTCACCAGTGGTTCTCCATGAGGCTCTCACCCAGGAGTGTTTGGAACTATGCCAGGAAAATTATGATAGTCACATCAGGTAACCTAGCATTTGTGGACTGGGGACCCCCTGAAGGCCCTTTAATGGGCCCACAAAGCAAGGATTTTCTCCGCCCCGCATGCCAATGACACTCTAGGCATGCAGCCCCCATTCTGAACCTCTCAGAGACCAAGTTTCTAACACACGTAGAATATAATCCTGGTGGCACGCTCTCACAGGCTGTGTGCCCCGAAGGCCACCTTGCATCTGTCCTATTCCAAGAGGTCATGCTTGACAAGCCCATGGGAAGGAAGGGGAGCAGCTCCCACAGCCCGGAGTGGGTGGCGGGTGGTTTAGGGGGACTGTGAAACTGGAGTCTGTGTTGTCTACTTTTCCTGCCAGCATTTTGTTTTTTTTTCTCCTACCAGTCAAGGCTCAGGGAAGGGTGGTCTGGGGCATCCTGCAATCTTCCTGACCTCAGGGCCAGAGATGCCCATGAGAAGTCTGGAGAAAACAGAAGTGAGAAGGAGCTTAGTCCTCAGAGAAGGGGGTCAGCATCCTGGGGGTGCTCAGAGAATCCCGTATAGATGCGTAGAGGAGAGGCTCAACATTACAAAGAGAACTGAGAGGTGGCAAGGGACCCTACAGGAGCAGCTGGGAGGGACAAAGCCCATGAATGTCCCTCACCCTCTATGCCATATAACCCCAGGACCTAGGAAAAGGGGGTGCAGAAACCCTGAAAAGGAGCAAGTGTTTACCAGCTTGGGGGAACTCAGTCAGGGAGTTCAAATCATTACAGAAGATATAATTACATGTAAATTACATGTCACCCTCTGGACTTACAGGCTGAGTTTGCTATGTGAGAATATTCTCTGTTGCACACAAGTCCATGTGACCCTGGGCCAGTCCTGGGGGACAGTGCCTCTGAGAAGAAGGAGGGGCTGGGGACACAGAGCCCGCAGCTGTATGGCTTGGTGCTGCCTATCTGAGGTAGGGTAGGCAGGTGGAAGTGGATGCTCCACATTCAGTGCCAGGCCCGAGTCTCCCCACATCACTCCCATTTGGTAGCAAAGCCTACTGGCCCTTCTTCCTTTCTGTGGCTCTCAGGCCTCATCCATATCTGCTCATGGAGGTACAGAAAAGAGAAGCCCACACAAGCGAGGCGCCAGGGAGGGTTTATTATAAGAACTGTACAAAGAAGCTTATCTGCCGACCTGGCTTCTGGCCGGTTCCCACCTGGACTCAGCGGGAATGGGTTGGTGTCGGTCTGCAGGGGAGAGGGCCGAAGGAAGGAAGAGGCCAGACCCTGCTCATCTGCCTTCCTCTGTGATGGACATGCAGTCCACGGAGCATGTCCACTCCAACAGATTCCTGAGGTTCTGGGGGTCATGCCAGTCCGGGGCCCAGGAAAAGAAGGCAGAGGGACAGGGTGCTGGGCAGGGTGGGGCTGACCTCTGATTTCAGGCACCTTCTGAAGGAAGAGGCAGAGTCACAGCAGGAAGAGATGGAAGGAGTTGAGGCCTCCCTCCCCAGGTGGGAGTCAGGAATCAGAGCTGAGGCCATGGGTGTGATGATATGAAACAGAAGACTTGGAAGAGAGGATTTTATGGGGGAGAGGAAGATAGATATCCAGACTGGAAGGGGAGGGGCAAGAGAAGAAGGCAGATAGGACAAAAGACTCTGGCCCTTAGGCATGTGTGTATGTGAACAGGCACACACACATGCATGCACATATCTTGTTTTGAGGGGTTTGCTGCTTCCTGAGTTTTAATCAAACTGTTCATAAGAAATAATAAGAAAAAGAAGAGGAAATTAGGCCAACAGGAGACTCAAAGCACAAACCTTACCACAAGTCTTGCAGTCACCCACACCCTTGTAGCACATAACAATCACACAAGTAGATCTGCAGAGAAGACATATGAATACACACATGTACACACAAACACACACACACACACCAACTGTTCTCACACAAATCTCAGACACTATAGGTCACATTGACAAACACAGACACAAAGATATCCAGATATGCACGCCTCTGCAGGTACTGCTAAGCGATGCTTCACAAAGGACAAACACAAACGCACATGTAGATATTTACTCAGGCTCACATAAGCACGTGCATACCCACACAGCTACACACAGGTGACAGAATTCAGGAGCCCCTGAGCGGCACTCCCTCGCACCTTCCTCCAAGTCTGGGCTCTGTTCTCTAGCAGCCAGCAGAGCCTGATGCCACCGTGTCCTGATCAGTGGCTTCAAGCAGCAGGAAGTTGGGAAAAAAAATCAAGTGGGTCTTCTCTGCTGAATGCAATGTGGAAACCTCTAATATGAGCTCAACTGTAACATTCTTAGGGTTATTTTGAGGAGGTAGGAAGGAGAAGAAAGGGAAGAGGATGAGATGGGAATGAGGAAAGATGAGGAGGCTGAGGCTGGATAGGGCAACAAGGAGCCATGGTGGTCCAATGGTCTCCACCATCATGGTGACCCATTGTTCTCCACCATCATGGTGACCCAGTAAAGGCGTGAGGAGGGAGAGAGGGAAGGAACAGGATTTTTCTTACTGAGCATCAGGGTCCCTGACCCCACCAGGTCTTGATATGCAGACCAGGTTCAACCCCACAGCGGGCAGGACCCGGCCTGTACTACCTACCCATGCTTCCTAGAAAATGGCAGTTCCCAAATGAAATCCCTCCTTTTGCTCCTCCCCTAAGAGCCAGCCAGGGGAGCTATTCAGAGATCAGGGACAAGGCCCAGGAAAAAATTTCAGGAGTCGCAATTCCAGTTCAATACATCAATATCCAGTGGCCAATTAAGGTTGTGGAGGAATTTCTGGATTAGTAGTCTTCCCCATTTCCAGGGAATTCTTGAACTGGCAGGAGGAAGCTGTACCCTAGAGTCAGGCAGGGAGGGATGGTTGAGCTCTGGGGTCAGGTGTTTGCACTCACTGAGGTTAAGACATCTTTGTATGGCCTGGAGCTGAGGACCTGGGCCACTTCCTGGGAGACTCCAGTAACCTGTAAGACTCTGGTGACAGGAAGCAGCCACCCCCTTCATTGTAGGCCAGCTCTTCCCCAAGTGGCAGAGATTCTGGTGTTCTGACTTCCCCTAGACCAAGAGGAGGGTTGCAAGGCCCACGAGGAAGTAAGCGTAACTGGAAGATGCAGCGATGGAGGCAGGGACTTCAGCCCAGCTTGGGGCCCCGAGTGCACTTCCAATTTCCCATAACCTGGGTGCTAACCCCAGTGTGGCCAAATCCTGTCCCCGACAAGGGTGCCAGACACAGCCCCAGACTCAAAGACCTGTTCCCTCACTCAGCATGCAGGCACCTCAGCAGAGCTTTGGGCCCATGCTGGTGCTCAGCTGGCCACCTCATCATTGTCTACTAGACAAGAGACTCTTTGACTCCTGGGCGCACTGTCTGCCCTGGTGATGGGGAGGGAAGTGGGGCAGTGTCTGAGGGGCTGATGGGTGTGAGCCCCATGGCTAGTTCAGTGTCTCCTTTGGTGCCCTTTTCCTCCTCTTGGCTGTGCACACTGCTCCGTCCATTCTCTGGGCCATACATCTGACTCATGGCATGGGCGATCAGCCCCTCTTTCTCAGGAGCCTCATCCCCACTGCCATCGTGGTTGTGGCGGTACATGTAGGATGCCTGTTTCACAGAGCGCTGTAACAGGTGACGGCGATAGGCCCTCTGAATCTTGATGGCACACACCTCTTCATGCTTCCTCTTCAGGGTGGTGGTGATGGGCTCGTAGGAGACCTTGGAGGGGTTGGCCGCCATGAACTTCTCTTCCATGGTTTGCTTGAGGGCGTCCATTTCCCCAGAGTCACCCAGTACCTCTTTAGTCAGGGCAAAGAGGATGTCCAGGCAGTGAATCTTATCCCCTGGAACCATGGGTAGGTCCAGTGTGATGAGCTTGATCTTGTTGGGCTTAGCAATCTTCAGTGGCTCCTGCAGAGTATCCACAAAATCAGAGAGGCGGCTGTAGTCGATGAACTGTGTGGCATCGGGATCAAACTTCTCCCACGTCTCATAGAACATCTCAAAGTCATCCTCGCCAAGGGGCTCACTGCTCTCCTCCGTGGCCACGTTGAAGTTCTCCAGGATGATGGCAATGTACATGTTGACCACGATGAGGAAGGAGATGATAATGTAGCTACAGAAGAAGCAGATGCCAATGGACGGGTTGCCACAGTCTCCTCTGACACTGGTGCCTGGGTTCTCTAGCGTGGGGTCACAATCGGGGGGCCCGCTATTGAGGATGGGGTTCAGAAGCCCATCCCAGCCAGCAGAGGTGGTGATCTCAAAGAGGCAGATAATACTATTGCCAAAGGTCTCGAAGTTGAACATGTCATCGATGCCTGACTCCTTCTTAACATAGGCAAAGTTGGACATGCCAAAGATGGAGTAGATAAACATGACCAGGAAGAGGAGCAGGCCAATGTTGAAGAGGGCGGGCAGTGACATCATGAGGGCAAAGAGCAGCGTCCGGATGCCCTTGGCCCCACGGATCAGCCGTAGAACGCGCCCAATCCGTGCCAGGCGGATCACACGGAAGAGCGTAGGTGACACAAAGTATTTCTGGATCAGGTCAGATAGTGCAAGGCCTGCAGGGAGGAATGGGGTCTGGATCAGAGAACAGGGATAGGGAGGCTCAGGGTGGGTCCAGCGAGGGTGCACCGCCCCAGAGAGGAGCAAACGGGGCTCAACTCTCCAAGCACAGCCCAGATGACCTGAGCACTCAAGCCTTGCTTTCCCACGGATCATGGAGCTCAGGGGCTACTTTTTTGCCCCAACTGAGCTAGAAGTGGGATATGCCTATCAACTGAAGGTGGGTAAAACCCACTCTCAAGGTTATTTGCTGGTGTGATGGGCGAGAGAGAGTTGGGTGGGGAGAACAGCTGTGTGACTCTGGACATGCCACCTACCGGGGAGCCAGTTTTCTCATTTGTAAAATGGGAGTGATAAAACTACTTGCTTCATTGCATTTCTGTGAACAATAAATCAGCTAATGCCTTTAAGGTGCACAGTGCAGTAAATGCAGATATATGCTCACTAAATGGTGGTTAGTTACCATAGATGCACGTCTATGAGTGTATAGGTAACGGGACTTACGTTTTCCACTCAGGATATGGGCACCCAAGTGTGCATCTGCAGATGAGGTGCATGTGTTTCTCGTGTTTGTGTGAGCACTGGTGACAGGCTGCTTAGAACATGTGAACCTTTGTGCATTAAGAGTGACTAGTGAGTACACACATGCATTTGTGTTTGTATATGTATGTTAGTGTGTCCAGTGAACAAGAAGATATACGTGCATGAAGAATGCCCTTCTGAATGACTCGTGTTATTGTGGCCCTGCCAGCTCACCCACAATGGACAAGATGACAACCACAAAGTCGAAGATATTCCAGCCGATGGTGAAGTAGTAATGACGCAGGGCGAACATCTTGAGCACACACTCTCCTGTGAAGACGATGATGAAGATCATGTTGATGTTGTACAGGATGTCCACCTTGAGTTGACTCTGGTCGTCTGTCTCCACCATCATGGTGACCATGTTGAGGCAGATGAGGATCATGATGGTGATGTCAAACATCTGCTTCGTCACAAAGTCATACACCACTCCCTGGATCTTGTTCTGCAGCATGGGAGCAAGTCAGCACACACAATTGGACATGGGATGGCGAGGGTAGATGGTGACAGGCAGGAAACATAGGATAGTATGAGAGCATGGCAGAGAGAGAGAGAGAGAGAGAGAGAGAGAGGACTGCTGATGAAGTCAGGCATATGAGGGAAGGGCCTGAGACTATGTCATCATTCTGTAGGGTTTGTGGAAATCCTTGCTCACTCTGGGACCCTCCCTCCCTTACGGTCCCCCCGTCACTCCTCACCCTTCTCCCAAAGTCATGGATCATGGAGGAGAGTGTCTGGACATTGTCTCCTCTCCTTTGTCAGGGACCCTGCCCCTGAGGCTACCGAGGGTCCCAGATGAGGAGGTAGATAGATGCTGGAGGGGACGAGACAAGTTGTAAACCAGTGACTGGAATCTCGTGGCAGCTGTTGGGCATGTATATGGTTCCTCTGTGTAGTTTTAAGTTCTTGCCTCACTCAGGGTTGCAGACTGGTAGGCAGAATGCAGACTGAATTTGATACCCAACCCCTAAGGCAGGAGCCTGGTACAGGTCAGAGGAGGAGGGGCCCACAGGGCTGGTACCTGGGGCCTTGGAATTGGCTTCTGGGGCTTCTTGGAGCCAAGCTTCTTCATGGCGTTGTAATATTTCTTCTGTTCCTCTGTCATGAAGATGTCTTTTCCTCCAAATTATAGTGGGATATGGCCCATAAGGTTGGGCTGAGGCCTCTATTCTGCCTCCTGGACCTCCTACATCAGGCACCAACCTCAAAATCGCTCCCACCCTGCTAAAAGTTTCTGGAGGGAACAGGGAGGGGACTAAGGAGGTCAGAGTTGAAGAATGAAGAGGAAGGGGATGGGAACTGAGGAGCATTTAAGGGTCCAGTGAAGGGAGGGGTGGTGGTGAGAGAGTGGAGGAATATGCCGGGCCAATTTCCATCAATGCCTCGCAGGGTCCTTTAATAACCAGTGAGATAGGTTTATCAATACCATAGTGATCAGGAAACTAAGGCCACTGTTTAAGGTCTACTGGTGGGATCTGGACCCTGTTGTCAGGCACACTGCCAGTGACAGTACAGGGCTGGCCAGGCAGCTGGTGACCACAGGAAGGAACTAGTGGATGGAGGAGGAGAGGTGGGAAACTGGGTGGCCTGGGTGAGCTTGGGGAAGGCGGGAGGGATACTTATCTTCTTCTTCTGCTGGTTGAAGTTGTCAATGATGACACCAATGAAGAGGTTGAGTGTGAAGAAGGACCCAAAGATGATGAAGATGACAAAGTAGAGGTACATGTAGAGATTCACCTCATACTGCGGCTGTTCCTCCTGCTGCAGGAGCCATAGGACGAGACAACATGGGTGCATGAGTGGGTTTCTCCCTGCCCTCTAAAGTACTCTGGGCAGGACTAGTGGGGCTCCCCGTGAGACAGTGTGGTGGGGTGGGGATAGCAGAGTTTGCTTCTGCGCAATTCGTCCTGCCTTGCTCACTAGCCACATCTCAGCATCCCAACTTACCTCCCGGGAGTCGACAGCCGCGTACATGATGTCCATCCAACCCTTGAAGGTGGCCTAAGAAAGGCGGTGGAGTGTGAGGGGAGGGGGCTGCCCCTGCCTCCATCATCTGTGAGTTTCCCTCCTCTTCCCAGCATGGCCCTCCCTGGAGGCCACCTGCCAGAACCCCACAGGGCAGGCATCAAATAAAGACCAGAGAGATATGGACACTACCTCAGGGTCCCACAGCATTGGAAGCAAGGTGGGTGGCCCCCTAAGAAGGAGTGACAGTGGGTTCAGGTACAATAAGAGACCAGCAGGCACCTCTATCCCAGTTCCAGGCAGGGGAAGTGGGTGACACTCACCACCTGGAGGAGGGAGAGGTAGCCCAGGCCCACGTTGTCGTAGTTGACCTTGACGTTGAGCCAGCGGACCTGACCTGTGTGCATGAGGCTTTCACAGTCGGACTTGTTGTTGACCACAGAGATGTCAAACCTCTCAGAGGTGGTGGTGTTGATGCAGTAGTAGAACTTTCCAGCAAACAAGTTGACGCCCATGATGCTGAAGATGAGCCAGAAGATGAGGCAGACAAGTAGCACGTTCATGATGGAGGGGATGGCTCCCAGGAGGGCATTCACCACCACCTGTGGGCCAGGGGAGGGTCACTGCCAGAGCCTCTCCCAAGCCTCTGAGAGATGGTTTCTCAGATGCATATCACTCAGAGGTTCCAGCAGAGCTGGGCTGTCAATTAGGAAGCACATCCTGGACGAGGGCCCCTCCAGACCTAGTGGACAGCAGCTGTCTGATGGGGTGGGTGTGGAGGAGGGAGGCGAGGGCTGGGGATGAAGAGCTGCCGGCCTGGGGGTTGGGGAGGGCTCTCTGCTTGGCTGGAGCCACCAGGCCAGAGTTGTGGTGCTGGGCTTCTCTGGAAGCAGACCGGTCATGGGCCACCAGGCAGGAGACAAACACTCTATCCTCGGCCCCCCATAGGAAATTCAGCCCATGTGACTGGGTCCCTGTTCATTGGCTCACACACATACGGAAAAAGCATAGAAAAGATTTCACCTCAGGATCTGTGAAGCAGCGAGACTTCAGGGCTAGAGCCCTGGCCTCTGCTAGTTCTGGTCACACTGACCCCTCAAACCAGTTTGGTCTGGGCTGAATCTGAGAATTGCCTCTTTCTGTGAAGTTATTTCAGACAGTGGGTGGCAGAAGTCTGAGGTACCCAAGGGCTATCAGTATCTGTTGGGCTATCACACAGCTGTGTGACCATGGGCAGTGGGCAGTGTGGAGTCCAAGCCCTGAGATCAGGAGGAAGCCTCAAGGAGAAGCCTGCCCCTGGCCTGCAACCAGCCCATTCACAGGGTCCCATGGAGCTGGTCTTGTTCCTTCCCTTCACTGGGAAAGTCCTACTTGTCTTGCCCAGACCCTGTGTTTACCTGTCACTTCCCCTCTCACAGGCCTGGGGGAATCTTCTCCCAAATGACCTCGAGCTCAAGGGTACGACTCTGAGCACAACCCAGGATCAAGGCAGGGTAGGTTTAGAAGCCAAGGCACAAGCGCCTTCACACTTGCTCATGTTTCAGCCCACTGGGAGCCCCCAATCTGAGGTCAGGGAGGGAGGGACACCCACGAACCCACAGGCCTGCCCTCAGTCCTCTTCTCCCTGCTGCCCCCCTCCTGGGTGCTGCAGCAGCTTCTGATATTCCCAGTGGTGACAGTGAGAAGCTAAGGGAACCCTAGAAGGGCCAAGGGTAGAAGTAGAGCCAGCCAGAGATGAGCTACTCACGACTCCAAGATCCAACCCAGCCCTCAGCATTATGACCTTCCGCCCCTGCCCCTAGTGGTAGCTGGAATTAAGAAAGCACTCTCTCACCCTGTTCTGTGGGTGGCTGCTCCCCCAGCCCCATCCTTCTTCAGGGTGCCTCCCAGTACCCACCCTCATGCCCTCGAATCGGGACAGTGCCCTCAAAGGACGCAGAGCTCGAAGCGTTCGCAGCGACTTGATGGGGCCCAGCTCTGAGTAGCCCATCCAGTTGGCTACCAGGCTGATGATGGAGACCTGCAAAGACAGACAGGTGTCAGCAAGTGCAGGACCCTTGGCCTCTCCCAAGCCAGGAACACAGCCTTTGGGGTCAGGCCCTGCCATGGGAGGGGTCGTCTGAGCTCACAGTTTCTTGGATTCTCTCCCTAGCGGCTGGTCCTATCGGGTGGGTGGTCCTGTCTGCTGGGATCTGCTTTAACACTTCTGGAGCGTGAGCTCTACCGATTAATTGGAGATAACAATAAATGCAAGAACTATATCCATCTCCTTAACAAACTGTGTGCCCATCAAAGAGCATACGAACATCTTCCGCACATGTTAGTAGGCCTTACTCCCCCTCCCTGGGCAGCTGTGTCTGCAGGGCAGGGCTGCCCTGGCGGTCTGACTCTCTGTGTGGCCTGCCTCCCAAGGTTCCCTGAGACCCTCGTCCATGACATCCCTGGAATCTGGCTGAGGGCCACGGCTAGCAGACTCACATCCACGATGAGGAAGTCAAGCCAGCACCAGGCGTTGGTGAAGTACACCTTGAAGCCATACGCCACCCACTTGAGCAGCATCTCTATGATGAAGATATAGGTAAAGACCTTGTCGGCGTACTCCAGGATGGTGCGGATGACTCGCCGCTGCTCGATGTAGATGTCCTCAAAGGCCTAGGGAACATGACCTATGGGTGGCCAGGGGCCAGGAGACTGGGGCAGTGGTCATGTTCCTTACCCTGCCCCCTGCTGGGGCAGTAGTTCCCAGGGATCTGCCATGGAGCCAGACAAGAGCATCTGTGGCTGTCTCCCAAACCCTTTATATCCTGATGGTAGAAGTCTCTTCCTTCTCAATCATCTGCCTGTGAGGCACCTTGAGACGCACAACATACCTTAAATCAGAATTCCCATGGCCCGCCTTTGGCCAGAGGTGCGCACAGTCAGAATTCACAGAACAAGGGGGGAAGGGGCTTAACTGTCACTTTAAAAAAGCTAATGCATTCTAGAAAATATCCTGGGTATAGGTGAGTCCCCTTCAGGACTCTGAAGTTGGGACTATCCAGGCCACATCCTTCCTTGACATGAAAGAGAGGGCGCCCCAGGGGAATGCCTGGGGGTAAGTAAGCCTCTGCCCCTGGCCTGCCGTGGGGTGGCACCTACCAGGGCCCCACTGCTGAGCAGAATCATGAAGACAATGAAGGTCTCAAACCAATTGTGCTCCACAATCTTGAAGCAGGCCCTGCGAAGAGTCCACCACATCTTCCCGCGGCCCTGGGAGATGTCCACGTAGAGGAAGGGGCAGCGCTGCACACAGGCTGGGGACAGGGTCGAACCATGGCATGTGGCTGGCCCTGTCCAGCCGTCACCTCAAGCCCCCCAGACCCAGGGCCCCACCTCCTCCCCACACCTGGCTCTAGCTGGCCTCCCTCCGCAGCCCATGCCACCTGTGTATCAGCTGCTGGCGGGGAGGAACACAGAAGGAAGGGGCTTTGCAAACAGGGGCTCAGGCCTTCAGCTGTCCCTCCTCCCCAGCTTCGCCCCGGCAGGTCACTCAGCTCAGCCTAGGCCCTTTAGCCAAAGATGTCCCTCCAGGGCTGTTTCCTGAGGCCCAAGGCTCAGGGTAAGCTTCACCCAGGGTGAGGCAGAGCAGGCAGCGTTGGTGGGGAGCATCACCAGCTTTTCCCATCCTGGCTTGGTCTGACTCTTTCAGGGACACTGGGCCAGGCTAGACCAGGTGAGGGTGCGGCTGCGGATATTCCCTTACCCTCTGTGAAGCACTCCTCAGGCTGCTCCCCCTCAGGGTCCTCCTCAGCCTCCTCCTCGGGGTCCTCCTCGGGGGGCTTGTAGTCGGCCGTGCTGCAGACGGAGGAGTTCCCATCGTAGAGGGGCTGCGAAGGCTTCTGCAGGAGCCACAGGGGCACGTGACCCCTGGATCCTGAGAGACACCCTTGTCCTCCCACCAGGTGGAGCAGGACAGGAGGCCCGAGGGAAAGGAGACCAGAGAAGAGGAGCAAGTGCACTCATTCATTCATTCACTCATCCACTCAGCTCTGGGTTATTGAACTGCTACGTTCCCCAGGTAAAAGAACCACAGTGAAGAAAGTGGCCTCCGTCCTGCCCTTGCGGCACTTCTGGGAAGGGCGCTGAGGGCCAGAGAAGACAGGGCAGGACCTCCGATTAAGGGAAGAGCTTGGGACAGGAGTTGGGGTGGGGTGGCTTCATGGGGCTCAGCTGGCTGGGGGATCTGGGAGCTGTGGAAAGGCATAAAGGAATCCAGAGGAGAAAAAAGAGGATGGAAAGTACTTCTGGGGGCCCTGGAGTAAGAAAAAGGGTCGGAATAAAGCTGGTTGCCGCAGCCTGAAGGAAACAGGCCTATGGTGCCCCAGAATCTAAGCCTTCCCACCCATTAGGGGCTGTTTGGCTGAAGGATCCAGAAAGGATGGAAAATTTTCCTCAGCCAAGGCCTCTGTCAGGCGCCAAGGGAACCTGATCAGAGTGAGGTGGGGGTGGGGACTGGTGTTCCAGCCTCGCCAGGCCTCCTCCCACCTCCTCCTGGTGCTGTCCCAGGCCAGCTTTCAAGGCCGGGTCTCCACTCTGGAAAGGGACCCTTCCTGGCTAGGGGTAAGACTTCTAATTGGACAGCTTATGGAAGGGAGAGGGGCAGCTCTGAATTCAGAGGGGTGACCGGAACACCAGGGGCGGGTTGTTCTTGTTCCCAGCTGACAGAAAGGGAAACCAAGGCACAGAGTGTTAGGTCAGCCATGATATCCACTGAGCTACTTTCTTCACCTGTGTACCCCAACTCCCATAATTCTTAGAGCTCTGCTTTTTCATGATTAATAAGTCCGTAGACCCCTTCCCAGAAGCTTGGACTTGGTGCCATCTAGCCCCTCCTTCACCGAGTTCTTCATACCGAGGTCTAAGTCTGGTGCCACATTTCCTGGAGTATTTATAGCTCACAGGCATTCGGCCCCCAGTAAGTCATCCTGCTACATATTTGGGGAGAATAAGAAGTCAAGAACTTTCAGGGCAAAGTTTATTAACCAGTGCCCAGCTAGGCCCAGGGTTGGTGGTGTGGGCTGGTGGAGTCCCTGGCTTCCTTCAGGTACTAGTCTTTTCCCTGCCAAAGTGGACGAGGGAGGCTCAGATCAGCAACCCCTGGAGAACAGGCAAGGTCCCGACCTTCATCTTGACCTCTGAAGGTGACCTCCACCTTTGTTCCAGTCACCTTCTTACCCCCTCAGAGAAGGGGCAGAAGGAAGCGGCCTCTTGGCTCAGCAGCAAGGCCCCCTGTAGCCTGAGTAAGTCCGGGTTCTCGCCCCGAGGTTGCTCCTCAGATCCCTCAGCTCCTCAGCTATCCCTGTCCACAGCTCCCACTGACCCCTTGGCTCCTTTGTCCCGAGCCCCTGGCCTGGATCTGGCAGCTTGGAAGGTTGGGACCAGCGCCCATTGGTGTCTAAGTAGAAACATGTTTGTGACAGGCTTGGGTCCAGAGATTTAAGAGAGGTCTCTTGGGTTCCAGTCCCATGGCTGTGGTGCCACAGGTTAAGAGCACGCCGTCCAAGAGCACCACCTGCTGGTCAGAGTGGCCCAGGTAGAGTTTGGCCTGGCAGATGGTAGTGATCATATTAGTAACAAAAGTAACAGTCGCCATTTACAGAGCACTTCCTGTGTGTTTTGTGCACAGCAAGTCATGTGATGCTCATCTCAGTGCCACAGGGTAGTAGTAGGTACCATCATATCTATCTTACAAATGGAGAAACTGAGGGCTGGAGACGATTTGTAACTTGCCCAAGATCACACAAAGACTTGAAGCCAGGTTCCGGGGCCCTGAACGCCTCCAGCCAGGCTCTGGGTGGGCTTACCTTGCCATCCTCAGGCTCTGAGAACGTGTCGGTCTCCTCCTCAGTGGGCATCTCCAGGTCAGACTCCTCGGAGGCAATGGGCACCTGAATGGTCAGGTAGGGGTTGTTGATGAAGTTGAGGTGGTCTAGCTCAGTGCTGGAGGGAGGGCCGTCAGCAAGGCCCACGTGGTTCATGATGTGATTGTCCTTCTTTAAGTCCTTGTCCTCCGGATCAGGGGGCGGCGGCTCCTTCTTCTCATCTTCAGGGGCACTGTCCCCAGCCTCACCGGCCTCTCCAGCCTCCCTGGCTCCCCCAGGCTCCCCGAGACTGAGCATTATCTCCTTGGGGCTCAGGATCTTGGCGTGCAGCAGCCCCAGGAGGAAGGCCTTGGCGAAGCCGACGCCCCACTTGATGCGGCCTATGGCGATTTGCAGATTGTTCATCTCGCCGTCTTCATCTGAGGCCGCTAGGCTGTCCGCGCTGAAGGAGCTCAGCAGGAGCGCCAGGAACAGGTTCAGAACCTGCCAAGCGAGGGCAGAGGAGCCTCAGAAAGCCTCCAGGCCCCTGGGGAGGGGTGCCACCTTCAGCCACCCTGAGGGTCTCCAGTTCACATGTTAGGCATTTAAATAAAAAGCCGTCACCTAATGGAATGCTAGTGCTGCGTCCGCAGACTCAGAAACTGAGGCCGGTGCCTGTGATAAGGCTCAGCTGCCCAAGGTTGGGGCAGGTTCTGAGGAGGCTCCTTGTGTGACAATGAGTCTTTTGGTGGCTCTGTCCCCTACCTCCATCGCCTCCCAGCTTCTAAAACTTATTGGAGCCTTACTTAATCTTTAAGCCTTCTTTTCCTTATCTATTAAATGGGACTTTTAATAGACGCCATATTCTCCTGTGCCCAGCTGCTCCAGAAGGGACTTTGAAACAGCCACCACTGGACCCTTGTTCCCCTCGGGGTTCCACAGCCCACCTGCTTCCGGTTGTCCTGCCCCACCCCTACCAACGAGGACCAGTGCGACCATGGCCGGCCCTCCCTAGGAGCCCGGCCTTCACTTCCTTTTCCAGCAGCTAGACAGACTGTTGATGAGCAAGTGGTCTGAGGGAGACCACAGCCTGGTAGAGACAGACATTTGGTCAGAGAAATGCAATATTGTGGGTTTAGGTGGGAACAGAGAATGGGTTGCACAAGCTTAGAAACCATGACACCTGGCCCTGAGCTCCGGTCACCAGCTATGTGTCCGGGGGCAGGTTGTCTCTGTGCTCTGTGCCCCTTTTTCTCAATGTACAAAATGTAGGTTATGCTATACTCACGCTGTTGTTGTGATTAAATACACATACAGTACATAGCTAGCGGTCAACACAGGCTGGTTGCTGGTACGTGTACAACCTCAGAAAACTGTCCAGGACACAGCTTCAAAGCCAGACCAACACTATAGCTGAGGCAGAGAGAGGTATGATCTGCCGTAGGACAGACAGCACAGCCAGGAGTAGGCTCTAGTCACTGAACATTTGTGGGGAGCACAGTTCACTTAGACTATAATGTGAATGGCACCCCAAAGGTTTATAATATTTGAGCCTTCTTTTCCAGTAGTGGGGTGGGAGACCCCAGGCCCAGTCAGCCAGAGGCATAGCCTGGTTTTTACTTTCCGGGACTAGGGGTAGGGTTATCTCTATGGGTGGGCAGGAAGAAGCAGGGGGCCCCCCTTGTGAATCTGTGCCCTTGACCATCTTCCCTGTGTGCCTCACTCTGGCTCAGTCAGTGTCCTTCAAGGTCTTTTTGTCATTGTCTTAACTATCACGTTAATACAGTATCTTTAAAATGCTATGCTAAAACTTTTGGAGAGAATGTGCCGAGAGATATCTACCTCCCCTGTCCCGCCCTCTCATCCTTCGCCCCCCGACCCACTTTTATTCCTCTCCCTCTCTCAGGGGAGGGGGAGGCATCCAGTTGCCAGAAACATATCTGAGATGGGAATTAGCTGCTCTGTGGGTCAGCAGGGTTTGCGCACGGCTCCTGCCCGGGACAGAAATAGCCTCCTCGGGCAAAGGAGGGGGGTGAAGGAGGGGAGGGGGATGGAGGTCATGTTCCCCTGGGGGCTCTGAGCGGTGGGGTGCCGATGACCTAGCTACTTCCTCTTCCTTGCAGTAATTCAGAGGAAGTCACCAAGTGCCATGGATGTGGGGGGCACAGGTCCCCACCCTACCTGGCTGGGTGCCCTGGTGCCCTCTGGCAGACACCTGCTCCTCCGAAGCCTGAGTGGTAGTGGGAGGGGACAGAGCCCAAGAAGCTGACTGTGCCACCTCCCTGGGCCACTCCACTCTCCACTCCCTCTAAGCCAACTGGGAGAGCCACAGAGTTGGGCTGGAACAGAGGGCCTCTTCGGAGTGGGTGGGTGGGTGGGTGGGTGGGTCTGTGTGTGGACATTCATATGCGTGTGTGTGAGTGTGCGTAAGTCTGTGTGTGCACATTCATGTGTGTGTGTGTGTGAGAGACAGGGTGACAACACACAGAGGCAGCGTGGTGCAGGGCGTGCAGGCTCTAGAGCCAGGCAACACGGGCTCACACTTTGCACTTTCACTGATTTATTTACCTTCCTGAGCCTTTGCTTCTTCATGTATCAAGCTGCCAAAATGCAATATACATGCAAAATACAGCCGCTGTGAGGACCGAGTGTGAATATAATATACAACATGCTCAGGACGCTGGGGAGATGCCGAATAAATGTCAGGCACCGTCAGCGTCATTGCTGCTGGGAAGGTGACAGTCATTGGAATCGTTGCTCTTAGTGACATCATGGTTACTAGAGTCCCAGATCCAGGCTCTAGCCTAGGGACAGTTTCCCAAGAGCTGTGCAGCTCTGGGCAGTGCCTCCCTCCTTCTCAGTGTGGAGACAGAATTCCCTGTCTCACGGCATTGTGGGAGGATTAGGGATAACATACCAGAGACCTTGGGCAGAGCGACCGCCACACGGCAGGACCCCAAGACTGATGCAGGAGCATCATGCCAGTGGTTGGTACCTGTTCTCTACCCAACAGTGTCCCGTTCATTTTTAGGAGCTACCAATATTATTGCAACAATTTTCAACACAAAACTACTTATTTGCAACGTATCTCCTCACCTGGCCTTGCGTACCAAACATTTTGCTAAGTGTTGAGACGTGTGATCAAAAAATATGAATATCGATTTCTTTAAATTATTGACACATTACCATTTATTCCCTCAAAATATCCACCCCTCGGTTCAAAAACACTTATCCCATGGTCCTTGGCGTTCTGGAAGTCCTCTTTCATGTCTTTAGATAGTCTGTGTGGCTGCCTTGATGTCTTAAATTGATCTGTGATCATTTTGACTTTGGGAAAGAGCCAGAAGTCACAGAGGGCCAGATCTAGAGAGTAAGATGGATGAGGACGCACCGTAATGCTTTTATAAGCCTGCCTTTCTGTTGGGTGGCGCTCAGAGCAGCATGCACCATACTTTGGATTACATTTCATAGGACTTCCAGAACTGCTTCAAAACACAGGAAGAACAATAGGGTAAGTATGCTCAAGACAAGGGGGAGTGGTCCGAGGGGAATTGATGGCAATGAGTTCTTTACTGTAATACAGCTGTGAGGTGTAAACATCCACTATCATCCTCGCTATCAATTATCCTCAGCATCCACACCTTGAGCACCCCTGTTTTACAGATAAGAAAACCAAGTCCCAAAGTTTCAGGTTAAATTTCTTTCTCCAGGTTTCTCAGACAACAAGTGATAAAGTAGGACCCAAAATCCTTATTTCTAGAGACAGGAACCCCCGATAGACTCTTTCAGCCACACACAGGCCCTCAAACTTACCCTCATACACTTCTACTCAGAGTCTGTGACTCTCTTCCCTACCCATCCTGCCCCAAAATTTGGCCCAGGCACCTTCCCCGTCTTGTTCCGTTCCCTCAGGTGCCCCCTTTTAGGGACAGCAGGCCTGGGTTCTCCCCTTTAGCTGTCCCACAAGCTTTTCCTCCTGCCGCTGAGGTGACAGCCCCTCCCCCTCACTGCCCCTGCCTCCAGCCGGAGCTCAGCGATATCTGAGAAGCGCTGACCCAGCAGCCCAAGATTCCACAGGCCTTTACAGAATGTGGGGACTTATGTATATCTTCCCCCTCCTGCTGCCCAGGCCAGAGCTGGCCACCCAGGGGGCAGCTGGCCCCAGCAGTGCTGGTCACTAACAGGAGTGACTTTCCCTCCCACCCTAAGGGGGGAGGAGTGAGGGTGGGCAGGATGAGGAGGGATGTCTCCACAGCTCTGGCCACAGAAATGTTACCCAAGGCAACCCTACCTTGCAGCCCTGACTCCTCTGCACAGCCTTACATGCCCAGCCTTAAGCCACAGAAAGGGGCAGGATGGACACAGTTTGTGTCATCTCTGCATAATGTTGGAGCCCCCAGGGTAAGAGGGTGAAAGGAAACTGAGAGGCTAAGGTCTCGGTCTCATCTTACACTGCGTGACCGTGAGGTACCAGCAACATCAATTTTTTTATTTTTCTGTTTCTCTCTCTGTTTCTCTCTCTCTCTCTCTCTCTCTCTCTCTCTCTCTCTCTCTCTCTCTCTCTCTCTCTCTCTCTCTCGCTCTCATTTTTTGAGATAGGGCTTTACTATGTAGCTCAGGCTGGCCTTGAACTTGCAATTCTATTGTCTCAATCCCCCAAGTGCTGGATTCACCATGGTCCCCAGCTCATGAAGTGCCTATTGTTGTCTTCTGGGTGACAGAGATCTCAGCTTGAGTAGAGACCAGTTCGGGCTCAAGGTCAGGGCACATGGGCAGAGAGATGAACTTGTGATGCAGGTCTGTCTTACCCCATATTGTCTTCCTTGTCTCCACATACTATTGATACCTTCCCCAGGGTCTCTGGACACAGCTGGAGCATGTCTGAAATGCAAATTCCTCCACTTTGCTCAGAGCTGCTGAACCAGATTTGCTGACAGAAGGGCCAGGAATGTTTCAGGAAACTCCAGGTGATTCTTAAACAGCTTAAAATTTGAGAATCGCTGAGTGAAACGATATAAAGTTGTCATGGCAGAGGGACGGGAAAGGAAAACACTTACATACCAGGAGTTTTGTACAGTTTGACCTTCTAAGAACCAGGCCCTTCATGATGTCAAGGCGTGAGAGGGACTGGACACGCCTTGAACACTTTTCGGGCCAGGGTGGGGAAGCCACCCCACCAGATTCACTCACCACGAGGTTGCCGATGACCATGACCATGAGGAAGACGGTGAGGCACATGGGCTGGCCGGCCACCTCCATGCAGTCCCACATGGTCTCTATCCACTCCCCGCACAGGATGCGGAAAACAATGAGGAAGGAGTGAAAGAAATCGTGCATGTGCCAGCGGGGCAGGCTGCAGTCCGAGGCGATCTTGCACACGCACTCCTTGTAGCTCTTGCCGAACAGCTGCATGCCCACCACGGCGAAGATGAACACGATGATGGCCAGCACGAGCGTCAGATTGCCCAGGGCCCCCACGGAGTTGCCGATGATCTTGATGAGCATGTTGAGCGTTGGCCACGACTTGGCGAGTTTGAAGACCCGCAGCTGGGGAGGACGAGGGGGAATGAGACTCAGGGATCCCCCATTTGCCACGGCCTGAAGCCCCACCCTCCTGAGTGAGCAGAGGCCTCAGTTGGCCTCTCTGCTAAATGGGGTCATTCATGTTCTACCACCTCCTGCTGTTTATGTGATTTTTAACAAAGTCTTTATCTGTGAAAGAGACAAATTAAGACATTTGCAAAGGGGATTGCATGTCCGAATTTGCCTTAACGTACTCCATCCTCACCTATAAAAATAGGGTGGGGGCAGACGAAACAAGAACTGTAGAGTTGACACATAGCTGTTAGAGATGGGTAGTAGGTGTCATCCTCCGTCTATATTTCTCGGTATGCATGAAAGATCTCATAATAAAGTTAAAATAATTATGTGTATATTCTTTATGGGGTAGGGGAAAGACTGATTCTGAAGTCCCATTTGTGGGGCTAACGAGCTGCTGAGGTACGGAACTCCCTGCTCCACTGCTGCCCAAGGTCATCCAAAGTCAACTCCTGCGATTGTCAGTGTGGAAGTCCCCAGTCCTATGTGATAAGAAGGAAGACTTCCTTTCACCCTGCTTATAGGTACGAAAGGTTTTGAGATACCTACTAGCACACACAAGGTTGCGCGGGGTGGGGGGGGGGGATCATCATTTCCAGTCCTTGGGATTCTTGGGGTTTCTCCTCCCACCTGGTTCTAGCACCCCCTCCTTTGCCCTTCCACCTCAGTGCCTTGCGGGTCTCATACCAGACGGAAGGAGCGAAGCACAGACAGTCCCTGCACATTGGCCAGGCCCAACTCCACCAGGCTGAGAGTGACAATGATACTGTCGAAGATGTTCCAGCCCTGCTGGAAATACTCGTAAGGGTCCATAGCGATCAGCTTCAGCACCATCTCTGCTGTGAAGATGCCTGTGAAGACCTGTGGGTGGGTGGGGCCCTGTCACAGAGCCTCAGGGAGCACAGGGCTGTGGGGGTTTCCCAGCCCTCTCCCTGCTATGGCAGAGGCTTCAGAAACTCAGAAGAGGGAAGGGGTCCTGAGCCCTGAGAGGGACAGGGGTGCTAACCACGATTCCTGTATATGAATGTGAGTGACAGGTGCCAGGGCCATGCCATAAGCAGCACAGGTACAACAGGGAGACCATGTCCCATTCATTTCTGGCCTTGTGAAAAGTCACTTAACTTCTTGGGTCCTCAACCTGCCCTTATTGTGACCTTATTGCTATTCCCAGCTCTACAACGTTAGGAGGAATTATCACGCTTGCTCCATAGATGAACAACGGAGGCTCGCAGAGGTCAGCAGCCAGCTCTCAGTCAGGCCACCCAGTGCTCAGGGCGATGGGTCAGGCTCTTGCGTCTGCGCTCTCAACCTCTTTACTGGGTCCCAGGACCCAGCAAATCTCGGCAGACTCAGGTTCTAGGCAAAGAGCCGAAAGGGACAAAATCTGCTAGAACCCCAGAGTTGCTTCCTGGATTTTAGAACAGGAATCTGAGGGCTTGCAGAGCCCCTGAAAGTTCTCTGGGTGTGGCCCTGTCCTGCCAGGCACCAGCTGCCCTGGGTCCACAGCCAGTCTGGGCACATGCTGAGCCCCTCCCGGGAGCTGTCTTTGGCCATAGCAGGTGCCCAGACAGCAGCAGTGCGGGCAGGGTGGGCAGGTGGGGGCGCAGGGGCCTGCCCATCACTCACACTTGGCAGCTGTGCCATGACTCTAGAACATGTCCTTGTTCCTCAGGCCCAGCCTGGCTGTGGCTGTCTTGGGCATCTCCATGGGACAGATGTACCTGCCTCAAGGGTCTGGGAGTCTAGGGCCTGATTCTCGTGTCGTCTCCCAGCTTGGTCCTGCCACAGCCCCTGCATCTTACTCTCCCTCTGCTTGCCTCTCCTTTGGGGTGGGGGAAGCACCTCGCCCCTTTGCCTTCCTGGAAAAATTCGCAAAGGGTACTGGGAAGGGTGGGGTAGGGATGGAGGAGGCAGCGGTTTTTCCTTTGTCAGGCTCCACTGGGGCTGGCAGTGAGGTGATAATGCTCCTAATGGGCAGGGATAAGCGGGCGGATCAGGGCATGTCAACAATGGCGGAGCAGCAAAGGCTGGACAGGGGGGCAGCCTGGCCGAGTTGCAGAAGGGCAGGTACTATTCCCTAGGGCCTCCAGGCTGAGCTGAGGCCTCTTGGGCCTGGGTAGCTGAGATTATGTGCCCTCACTGCCAAGTCTCTTTGTCCCTTTCAGACCTGTGACAACCTATGAAAGTGGAAAAATCTGCCATGCAGGACCCACTCCCGTCCCTACATCCTCAATCCTCTAACCCCTCTTCCGGGCTGGCCTGGATCCCTGATGCCCGGGATTCCTGATCCGGAGAATCCTAGCATCTTACTCTACCCATTCTCCCTGCTCTTGAATGCTCTGGAACCCCAACTCCACATCTCACAGATCACCCCTTGGGCTTCTCTTGTACAGCTCACAACCCCCAGATGCTGGGAAAACCCACAGGCTCTCCAGTAATGTCCTACCTTGGCACATAGCCCAGACAGCCCTACTGGGTCCTGCCATGCCCTCCCCTCCGTCCTCTCCCTGCCCCCCTACCAGGTTGCCCACGGAGAGCACATTGTCGAAGTGCTCAGTCATGGGGTAGTGCTCCATGGCCATGAAGAGGGTGTTGAGCACGATGCAGATGGTGATGCCCAGGTCCACGAAGGGGTCCATCACAATCAGGTGTATGATTCCTTTGAATTTCACCCACGGCGCGCAGCAGTTCCATATGAGTACTGTGTGCGCACACTTGTACCACCATGGTGGGCACTTCTGGTGGGCCTCTTCCAGCTCTGTGGTGAGTGGAGTAGGGACAGGTACTCAATGAAGATTCTGCTCCATTGTCGTTTCTCTACCCAGCTCTTTGGGTTCTCCTTCCACATGCAACCTCTCAGACTCCACCACTCAACGCTGCAACCGCTTGCAATGCTGTTATGGTTTAACCATGTAGTGTGCCCCAAAGACTCAGATATTAAGGGTTTGATCCCCAATGTAGTATTGTTCAGACATGAGGCCTAAAGAGGTGACTGAATCTTGAGGGTGCTAACCTTGTGAATGGATTGACCCACTGATAAGGTCATTAGAAGAATGGATTGTTAGAAGGTGGAGCCTAGTCACAGGAAATAAATTACTGGGGGTGTGCCTGTAAAGGACATATTTGACCTCTGGCACCTTTCTCTCTGACCCTCGCTAGCTCTCTGCCTCCTGGCTATCATGAGGTAAGCAGCGTTTCTTCACTATGTCCTTCCTCCATGACTCTGCCTCTCCTCAGGCATACAGCAGTGGAAGCAGCCAACCATGGACTGAATCCTCTGAAACCAAGAGCCAAAATAAATCTTGCCTTGTGATGACACATTTGTCTAATCCCAGCACTGGAAAAGCTGAGGCAGGAGGATTGCAAGTTTGAGGCTGACCTGGACTACATAGGGAGAACCTGTGTCAAAAAATAATCATCAACAACAAAACAAAACAACAAATCTTTCCTCTTTTAATTTTTTTATGTCAAATAATTTGTGCCAGTGACAAAAAGCTAATACAGCTACTAAAGGTTCTGCCACTCTCGCTGTAATCTCCCCTGTGAATGCCAACCCACAGGGCAGTCCTCAGAGCTCCACTACTTAGAGTCATGCATGTCTATGTTCTAAACTTTACAAGTCCACCCTCTCAGGGCCTTCTCCAAGCCCCTCCTCTCAAGAAGTCACTCCCAGGGCCCTCCCCTATAAATTCTACCCACATGTCCTACTTCAAAGCCTTGCTTCTGGAAATCTGGCCCTTCAAAACCCCACTTAGCAGGGAGCCTTGACCTAAGCCCTGCCTCAGTGCTCTACTTCAGGACCTACTCACTTGGCACACCCCACTAAGCCTTGCCTCTTGGTGAGTTCTGGCTCTCTAGAACCTCTGCCTGGCTCCCAGGGCTGTGATTCTGACAGGGGAGATACCTCAGTCTTTGAATGGAGAGGAGAAATCTCACTGTAGGGAGTCAGATCCCAGACCCACCTACTTCTCAGGAACTAACACCCCATCCCTCTCCCGCCCGGCTGTCCCTTCCCAATGTGAATGTCGCCAGCCTCTAAAAGCTGTCTCCAGCCAGACTTTTCTTTACTTCCAGAGTGGTTTATTGGAAACACCCTCTGTTCTTGTCACCGCAAAGCTATGGGGCTCTGTAAGAACGATTGGACGTAGCTGTACCTCCAATTGGCCCTGGAGACCAATGGGAGGGGCTTCATCTAAGTCTGATCTCATTGTCTTATCACTAGAAAGTTATGAGACAAAAACTAATAGTGCCACATCCATTTTTTTCAGATAAAGAAAAGGGACTGGAGTGGGTGGCAGCCCCATGAAAATTAAGGCAATGATCCCAACCCTGCTCAGGAATTAGTTTCTCAAAGACTGCCAAGATTCTAGTCTGGCAATGCTCTCCTCCCCCACCAACTCAACCTCATGTTGCTATAGGCTCCTCAGTGTCAGAGACCTGAAACTTCTCATACAGGTCCTAGCAATGGGCCCAGGTGAAGGACCATTATTCCCTAGGGCATACTCTGGCGGGGCACGTTGTGCAATGTCAGGTGAGATAATGTCCTGTAGGAATTTGCAAAGTCCTGAAGGACCCCTGACTCTTGCCTTCTGCGCAAGGCCAGCTGTCCCAGGGAGGCCAGATCTCTTTTCTGAGTCAGAGTTCCTTTCCTCTCCCATTTTCTCTCTTCTTCCTGCTTTCCATTGCTTATTCTTCCTTCCCTCCCTTCTTCCCTCTTATCACTCATCCATACACGTATCTGTCTCTTCATTCAGTAAGCTTTCGTCTTGTCCAACCACCTACCCACCTGTTTTCTAGCTACCCTCACTTTGTTACTACATCTTTATCCTCCTTCTAGGTCTTTGGGGTGGTACAAGAACTGAGAGGAATTTGTGACTCTATCTGGGCAATTTGACTTGCGACTTTCAACTTTCACCCAGAGAACACTGGAAGAGCAGGCTCTCCAGTTTCCGGAACATTAGGCCTTCCTGATTAGTATTATTAGCCTGTCCTTCCCCGTTGCCTTGGCACCCTCCAAGGTCCTCCCGGAAACCCCCCAGTTCCTGCAGGCGCCTGGTTTTGCAGCCAGAACTGAGCCAGGTTAAGGCAGGACTATATTTATCAGAGCTCATTTCTTCAATGCCAATATTAAGTTACTGCCCTTCTGAAGTTGGGTCCAGTTAGGTCCTAACCTGCCCCTGAGGAGGCGAGTTGCCTGGTGGACAGGGTATGCAGAATAGGAAGGCATGGATTGCCGGGCACTCACCCTCCATAGCATCCGAGATGGCGCTGTCAGCACTGCAGCTCGGCCTCGGAGGTCCCTTCTCCCCAGATGTGTCCAGGCTGCCATTGCAATCTTTGCTGTGAGCTGGGTCCCCATCTGCTTCCCCACCTTCCAGAGCCTGGGCAGCCTTGGCCTGTAGGTTGGTGGGCATGAGATTCAGCTCTGAGTCAGTGGGGTAGAATCCTTGCCTAAGAGCCCCCCGCCAAGTCCTGTAGGGTGACAGTGCCCTTCTTGGCTAGTGTCAAATTGAGTACAGATGGAGAAGAGGCCAACTTTGGTGCAAGTAGAGATGACAGCGTAGGGACCAAGTGACTGAGGGACCTCAACCCTGAAGACCTTCAACTCTTTGATGCCAGGACTGGTCCTACACTTCATGAGATTAACCAATGGGCAGCTCCTCCCTGCAGCTGCATGGGGACCTTCACCTTCCTCATCAGGGACTCAGAAAGATGCATGAAGCTGTGGGTCTTTGAGTTGGAGAAAACTTCAGGTTTTATTATTCCTGATTCTTTTTACTGATGGAGTATGGAGGCACAAAGCATACACATACTCTTTCTACTGCCTGGATGGCATCCATTCCACCAAAGGTCCCAGTCCATTGTCTTCCACTTCCCCAACCCGTGTCCTTCCCTCTTCCTCATTTTGCCCAACAGAATGCTAGAGAGGCAAATCAGGCCCAGGGCAGGGAGACCCCTGGGTTCTTGGCCCGAGTCCCTGGGTCCATACCTTCTCCAGCTCCTCCTGTTGCTTTTTGAACTTCTCAAGCATCTGCTGAAACTCCTCCTCTTTCTCTTGGTCCTCAGCCAGGGTGGCCTCATTCTGCTCGGCATATGCCATGGCCACCACTGCCAGGATCAGATTGATGAGGTAGAAGGAACCCAGGAAAATGATGACCACAAAGAAGATCATGTAGGTCTTGCCAGCTGCTCGAAGGGTCTGGAGGTAGGGTGAGAAGGAACAGAGAGGTCCCACGGCATTGACTGATTCCTCTACACTCTCATACCAGCCAGGTAAGCAGAGAGGATCCCTCTTGGATCCTGCAGGGACTTGAGGGCTTTTTAGACAAGCTAAGCCATTCTGGGAACTTCAAATCATATAAATGGGACCTAGAAACTCCTAGGGTCCTGGATGAAAGGACTCTGAGGACCCCATCCAGGCATTTGGAGATTTACGACAGAAAATGATGAACATGAGCTTCAGGGCCAAGTTGAATCGTAGCTTGCCATAAAGCCTGATACTCAGTAAGCAGTCAGCGAACAATAGCTGTTACTACCGTTGTTGTTATCATTAACATCACCCATGCCATCATCAATGGCTGTACCTCACCAGGGTGTTATGGTTCAGATCTGGAATGTCCCCAAAAATCCTCATATATTTGGATACTGTGACATAGCTACGGAGCTACATGCTGTTAAGAGGTGGGGGCTGGTTGGAACGGGCAGGACACTGGGGCTTGACCCAGAAGAGGTGGATTACTCAGGAGGGACCGGGAAGGGTACAGCCAGCTCCACTCCTCCTTGCTCCTTTAGCTTCCTGTCGTACATGCCGTGACCACTCCCACTTGGCTCACCTTTGCCATATGCTTCTACCATTGCCAGCCACCCAAGAATGGACTGAGGCCTCCTGAAACTGTGAGCTAAAATGAATCTTGCCTCCCTTATGTTGTGGATGAGGGGTATTCTGTCCCAGCAATGAAAAAGTAATAAAGATGAGAGATCAGAAGGTACCATTGTTCAACTCAAGCTGCCTGCCCTGCAAAATGCAGGCATCAAATACAGACATCTGTCAGCATTCACAGGGATGGGTTCAAGAGTCCCTGATATACTTAAATCTCTAAATGCTCAAGTCCTTTATATCGAGTAGCATTTACATCTAAGCCAGGCACATTTTCCCTGTACTTCATCATTCTTAGATTACTTTTATCTAATGCAATACAAGCGCTATGTAAATAGTTGCTATATTATTTAGAGAAGAACGTTCTCAAAAATTCTATACATGTTCAGTACTGACACAATTTTTTTTCTTCTCAAATATTTTCAACCCTTGGTTGGTTGACTTTGTAGAAATTGAATTTATGGATACAAAGGAAAGATTGATTGCAATTGTGTTCAGGCACAGTTGAGTTTTTTGTATGTTTTTCTGAAGTTGAGTCTCCAAGCTGACCTGCTGATTTTGGTGAGGCCTGGAGGTTGCTGGGCCTGGGAACCTGTCTCAGACAGTAACCCACAAGGTAAAAGTAGGAAAATAAGGTAGGCTGGGGCTCAGCTTTGGGAAAGCAGCAGTGTCAGAGGGCCCCAAGAGACTGTAGGAGCACTGAGGGGCTTCTGCAGAGGAGATGGCCCATCTAGGGGCTTGGTCACTCTGGGGTAGGCCCCCTGAGGCCCTGAGGAAACAATGGGGACAGAGGAGAGTGACTGAAGAACATAAGGTCAGGGTGAGGTGGCTATACCAGCTGAAAGAGGTTCTCCCAGTAGTCCTGTGTCATGAGGCGAAATAGAGCCAAAAAGGCCCAGCTGAAGGTGTCATAGCTGGTGTAGCCATAGTTGGGGTTGCGCCCGGCCTTCATGCACTGGTAACCTTCGGGACACTGCCTGGGGATAGGATGGGAGATTGGATTTAGGGATGGAGGAGGGCTCCCACTGGGGAGCGGATGTGGAACCCAGGGGAAAAATATCCCTCAATCCTGCCTGAATCCCCCAAACAGGAAGGCTTCCCATTCATACCCATGAGTTTTCCTTACCCTGCCACACCCCCCAGCTAACGAACACCCCCACTCCACCTCCCACCCAAAGTATCACTCACCCAGCGTCACTGCTGTTCCCACAGAGCAGGGCATCATTGGAACCCTCCAGGAAATAGTAGTTCCCTTTGGGAGTCAGAGGCCACAGAGAAGGCACGTCACCCACGTGAACAGACCGAGAGGACATACACCCACCACGCACCTGTAGGCATTCCTGTGTGCACCACACATACCAGATGGACACTCCCTGGGGGCCCCTCCCCCTTCTTTAAGGGTAACCCCAAGTTCTAAGGTGGATAAGCCTAGCTCCTAGCAGTGTTGGTTCAGTGATCTCCGTGGTTATGGTTAGGATTCAGTGGCGGCCCAGGGAGAGGAGAAAGCGCACTTATGTGTGTAGGGGTTACCACGTACCCACACAGGATCCTGGCTGAGGGGTGAGTGGGGCCTATAGAGTCCAGGGGCCAAGGGAAGAAAGGTACATTTTTCAAGTTGCAAGAAGACCCTGTGTGGACTAAGAGTGGCTACTGTGTGTGTGTGTGTGTGTGTGTGTGTGTGTGTGTGTGTGTGTGTGTCTGTTGTGTGAGCCATTGCCTGACCTATAGAATTAAGCAAAAGCATACGAAGAAGTTTTAATAAATACTTCTAGGTTAACACTCTCACAGTGTGTCCTACAGAACACTAACCCCCAACCCATGCTTTTAGAAAGGGAGTTCAAGCCAGGAGTAGTGGTGCATGCCTGTAATCCCAGCACTCAGGAGGCTGAGACAGGAGGATTGCAGTGAGTCCAAGGCCAGCCTGGGCTCCATAGTGAGTTCAGGAAGAGCCTGGGTTGCAGAGTGAGACCCTGTCTCCAAAAATAATAATAAAAAGTAAAAAAAAAAAAAAAAATGGGAAGTTCAATAATGTTTGGAAAATGTTACACCAAGAAGAATAGGATGTATATGTGGGTATGCCTGGCTGTGGACCTTCCAGAGTGTGATGAAAGATAAAGGGGGCACAGGTTTGGAAATGGGGAAATGGGGAGCTATAGACTATTGCTTTGTATAAAGAGAGATTCAGAATTTTTTAATCAATTTGTCATTTATTAACACAGTAACTGTTTTTTTTTTTGGGGGGGGGGGTGGTTGGCATCTAGTTGCCCAAGCTAGCCTTGACCTTGCTATCATCCTACCTTACCCTCTCTGGTTACTAGGATTACAGGCGTGTACCACTGCATCCAGCCATGCTAACCATTTGAAGAAGGCGTCATCATCTCAGTTTTTATAAGCAAAGATTTGAGGCCACAGAGTAACACATCAGAGGCTGCACAGGCTGGCAAGTGATGGGTTTAACCTTGGGTCCCTGACAGGCTCTTTTAGAAGTGGAGGTGGCGGCAGCGCTGGGGCTGGGAGAGGCCTGGCTCTGCCTGGCCACCTTTGTTCTTACCTTCGTCATTGATGTAGGAATCCCAGTCAAAGGTGTAGTTGCTGGCCCAGTTCTCCTGGACGCTCCACGTGTCGTTGCCATCCCACGTGTCATTGCTGTACCACGTGTCATTGCCAGACCACGTGGTGTTGGTGTCATTGAACGGCGGGGGCCAGCGCACACACTTCTGCCGCAGGTTCCCCATGAAGAGCTGCAGCCCCACCAGGGCAAAGACACTCAGGCAGAAGACGGTGAGGATCATCACGTCTGACAGCTTCTTCACCGACTGGATCAGGGCCCCCACGATCGTCTTCAGCCCTGACCGTGGAGGTAGGAGCATTGGCAGGGCGGGCGGCATGGTAGCAGGTTCCCGTCCGGACCCCTGTCCTCAGCCTTTGCACACTCCATCTCCAAGGCTTGACTGACTAGCCGATATTACTTCCCCAACTTCTTCCCAAATTAACCCCATGCTTCTCCGAGTATATCTTCAATGTGGAGCCTTGGAAATGCCGTGGAATCTCGGCCACCAAGCGAATGAACTTTAAACTCAATGGGCTATTGCCTGACCTATAGAACTATGCAAAAGCATACAAAAGGATTTAAACAAATGCTTCTAGCTGAGCACTCCTGAAGTGTGTGCTATAGAGCCTACTCTGCTAACCCATGGTCTTTAAAAAAGGAGGTTGGGGAAGACGGTGCCCTGTAGTTTGGTCTTAGGAAGCTATTCAGTACACAGTCCTATCAAAGGCTCTGAGAAGTCCGACAGAGATGAACACAAACTATTTCTTTTACTTCTTTGAGGCAGAGCTACATTCTTTCTCATAATGCCTAGTAATACTTGAGGATCGGCAGGATTTGCCCTGAGAAGCTCTAACCCTGACACACCACTTTAATCTCGTCTCTTTGGACAGACAAAGGCATAAACGATTTTGACAGATTTCCGGGGACAGATTCCCATCTGTAGTAGTCGCAGGTCCTTCTTTGGGCCTTATCATAGCATCTCTCCCTCCATTTCCTTTTCTTATCCTGATATGTGGATCAAATTTTCAGCAGTCTCCTTTGAGAACCCTTCTGAGCCCTGAGGCTGCTGAAGGCCAGCACAGAGGACAGGGCTGTGACCTCAGCTCAGTGGCTGGTGTGCAGTGGGGTCTTCAGTGAGCACACCCCATCTTAGGTGTCCCCTTCATCCTATCCACAAAAGGACACTGGGCTAGAAAGGGCTGAGGTGCTTTCAGCATCAGGATTTAGCAGCTTCCTTTCTCCAGAGCTTGTTCTCTGTCCCTCAGGTTATCTGTCCATGCATGAATTATCTCATTTCTCCACGTACTTTGGGCATGTGTGAGAAGTGGTGGTGCTAGGCATGAAACCCAGAGCTTCATACACGCTAGGCAAGTGCCCTGCCCCTGAACATACCCCTCAGCCCTCTGCACACTCTTGTGAGGGCCTAGATAAACCAGTGTCTCTATATGTCATGATCCTTGATGCATTTAAAATTGTCCCACATTTCCTTCTGGTGTGGGGGAGGAGGGGATCTTCTCTGAGTTCCAGGGCGGGGACTTCCTTTCATTGAGTCTCTTTGAATTTTGGCCTCTCAGGCAAAATCCTCTGCTCTGCCTCTACTGCTTAGTTTGTTTAATATACACTTACATATTACAGCACATGGTTAGGGCACTGTTCTGAACATCTCATAGATACTACAACGTCTAATCCTCATAGCAGCTCAACAAGTGGCACTGTTCTCACAGACAAGGAAACTGAAGCACAGACAGGTTAAGCCACTTGCCTAAGGTCAATGTTAGGAAAGGGTAGAGGGGGAGAATCAAACTCAGGCCATCTGGATCCAAAATCTATGCTCTTACCCACCTTGCTATCCTGCCTTTCAAATGCCCAGCCTCCCATGGAGGACCCTTCTGCTGTCTGGCCATGTGGGCCCTTCTGTGTCCAGGCTGTGGTGTACACCCTACACAAACACAAGCCCGGGAATGTTGTGACCCTGGGTCAGGTACCTGGAACTTGAGTGTCAAGTTCTAGCCATGGGCATGGTGGAAGGCCAAGGGTCCCCCCACTTCCCCAGTACCTGGGATGACTGTGATGGTTTTCAGGGCCCGCAGCACTCGGAAGGTCCTCAGAGCTGAGATGTTGCCCAAGTCCACAAACTCTGTCACGTACCTAGTAGTGGTGGAGTTGTGGGAGCTGTGTCAGAGCTGGGGTGGGTGGTAGGGCAGAAATTAGGGCTCTTCCAGGCCCAGAACAAAGATTTTCAAAGGATCCGCATACTGGGGACTACTCTAGGGCACTGGGAGCAGGTCAGACATCACAATGTTTCTCCTGGGGCTCAAGAGTTGGGAAAGACAGTGCGGGAGCTTTGTTGCTAGAGGGTGGAGTGACATAGGTAACTCAGTGAGTGAGGGCCTCTGGGAACATGGACCAGCTGCCTCCTGTGGATATGCATGTCATGGGGGGAGGGGACATTGGTAGAGCCTCCAAGCCAGACCCTGGGAATGGCCTCTCATAATTATGCAATTCACAATTGGCCCAACTGCCCAATGACCCTGCTATAGACTCCTCTGGGGTTGGCCTGATTGACTGCCATCTTTGAAACCTGGACTCCTTCCCCCTTCACCCATCCCAACGTCAGGATGCCCTCAGGTTCCTGCTCACGCCATCAAGATGACACTGAAGTCCAACCAGTTCCAGGGGTCCCGGAGGAATGTGAAATCATCAATGCAGAAGCCTCGGGCCAGCATCTTGATGAGGGACTCAAAGGTGTAGATCCCTGTGAAGGTGTACCTGGTGGGGAGAGAGCCAGCCAGGGCCAGCCACGTCACCTGAGCAGGGACATGTGTGCCAATGGTCGACGTTAAGGGAGGGAGGGCCACAGAGATGAAATATGCCACCCAGGGGCTGAAGACTACGGTGAATGTAACAACGTGACTCTCACCCCAAAGGCTTAAAGTGTTGATGAGGGTCACAGTGACAAGACTGTCCTCTTAGAAGACAAGAGCAGTGTCACTAAATGTTCTCAGAGATGCAGACAACTGAGATGGGCTGTGTCCCAGGTCTGGGCCCTTGGGGAGAGAGGTACTTACTCCACGTTCTTGGACCAGGGAGGTGGGTCACTCATGGTCATGAACACACAGTTGGTCAAGATGGTGATCATGATGAACATGCTGAATAGCGTGGAGTGGGTCAAGGACAGTGAGGAAGCTGACGGGAAGGGAAGGGGACCGAGGGTCTCCTGGCCCAGAGCACCCCACTTTGCCCATCCTTAACCTCCCCTCTCCCCCGACGGCAGGATATGAGTGGATGAGCACTTTGATGGCACCACGCCTGACAATGCTGAAGGGACTCAGGATGTATAAGGCAGGCGTGGCAGAGAAGCGGAAGATGGCTTTGCCCTTGTTGAGCACGATGAAGGTCTGAGACAGAGAGGGGGAGAGCACCTGTGAGGCCGAGGGACAGACAGACAACAGACAGACAGAGGGAGGGACCCCGCCCAGGCCCCGACCTTCTTGTCACTGTAATAGGGGTCCAGGTCCTCCAGGGGGATGCCGATGACCTCTGGCGGGGGATCCCCATAGATAAGGGGCAGGTTCTTGCCCGCCTCCAGGTCACTACGCGGCTTCCGTTCAGGCTCCACAATCTCCATCTGTTTGTTTCGCTGCAGCCGTGCCTCTTCCTCCACTGCCCGCTGTTCTATGGCTGCCAGTGACTCCCGGGTGAAGGGGCGCAGGCTACCAGGGCCCAGGGGCAGCACGGGTGCAGATAAATTGGCCATCCTTGCATCCTGGGTTCAGGGACCAGGTAGGTGGCAGGCAGTTGGCCAGCTACAGAGTGCAGCTCGGAGTTGCTGGGTGGCCACCCTGCCCTGGGCCTGCAGTCCACTCCTTACCTCCTCCCCGCCCACGGGCTGGGCCAGGGAGGTAGGTGTGCAGGCCCTGTAGGGAATGGAAGAAGTGCCTGCGAGGCCGGGATGCTGCTGCCACACAGGTACTGGGCACAGAGCATCCCCTCCCCAAACCTGCACTGCACTGTCCCCAACAGTGGGGTGGGCCACCCTGAGGACTGACAGCAGACCAAGAAGATGCTCTTCAGCCTCGAGGACTTCAGGCCAACGGCCCAGCGCCTTCAGCTACCTCCTGGAACTGTGTGGCTCCAGCCTAGAGGGACAGAGAAAGAGCCACAGCTGGCCGTGCGCAGATAGGCTGTAGGTGGATGGGACCAGAGGTGGGGTTCCTGTGCTGTAACTCCTGCACTGAGCTTCTCAGCAATTGCCACACTTGGGGCTTGGCTTTCTGTGTATGACCTTGGCTTATTCCTTCCCTCCTGCCATACTGACTTCTCCCAGCCTTAGCAACCTTCTCCAGCTCCTGACATAACAACTTTCCTGGCCAGGTGACAGTGACCATCCTCATCTCCAGTGGGGACCTGCCTCCCTTAGCCCAGAGCATGCCTGCCTCCTCTCCCAACCTATCGGGCAAACCCTGTTTGTCCTCTTGTGCCCAAACCCCAACCCACACACCAGCTAACAGCCCAGTCCCGGACCCTCCTTCCAGCTGATCTACCCACACTGCGTTCAAGCTCTGCTCACCCCACGGGGGCCTTATGCCAGGACTTGCTACTAGGCATAGGGTCATGGGGGCAATAAACTTTCACTTCAAATTCTTTTGCTGCTGGTGTAGTTTTGGGTTTACGTGGCCCTTCTGCGACCCAGCACCAGGAGCTCTGTCAGCCTAATGGCACCACTGGCAAACAGAGATGTGGGTAGAAGCTGCCGAGGCCTCAGCCAGACTCAAGCAAAAAGATGGCTGTGATGGATCAGTGGTGTCTGCCGGGGGCAGATCAGAAGAACAAGGCCCTTCTGCATGCATTTGCCACCCCTAGCCTGGCGGAAGATGTGTGGGCCTAGAGTCCCTTTCTGATTTGGGGATACATGGTGGTGGGAGAGAGAGGGAAGAAGGAAGGATCTTGGGCCCTGCACAGGGTCCTAACAGCTCCTCCTGTGGCGCTGTGGGATCAAAACCTGGGCAGACAGAAGACCGGGCACAGGAAGAGGTAAGGTGTATGTGAAGGGCCACATTGAGAGAGCTGCAGACATTCACATGGAAGAGAAACATGCATAGAAAAGGTCACAAGGGCAAAAAAGACGGACAATTCCAATGGAGGACAGCTCTCGGGACTGCTTTGGCCGATGCTATCTGCATGAACTGAGTAGGGGGGAAGGGTCACCCCCAGGAGTGCTGTGTTGGCTATCCCACGGGCTGGTCCCTGAGCCTATCATCCTCTCCACACCATTGTGCACACGCCTCCTAAGGTCCTTCAGGACACTGCTAAGTCACTTATTGAAAACGGCACTGGGAGATACCCACACCAGCAGAAAGGCAAAGGGAGGCCACTGCAGTCCAGTCACACACAGTCATTCTAAGGCGCGCACATGTGGACCCTGGGCACCCACCTCAAGACAGGGACTCAGATAGACCTCTAGAGACCCAGAGCCACACTGGGAGCAGCCCTCTCCCAGCAGGTCCAGCCTCTGCAGCAGTGCCCCTGCCCTGACCAGCAAGTGTATTTCTCAGGCTTGGTCAACACATGGGTAGGATGCCAGGGAGAGGCTGGAGCCATTGGGCAGAGCTGGCCACACCCATTCCCAGCTCCTCAGCTGCTCCGTGCCAGCCTCCGGGAGTCGTGTTTCCACTGGGATGACTCTGCTTGTTCCTGCCCACCCTGTCCCTCAGTCCCTCAGCTGCTCACTGACCCCGTCATGTGCGTGGGCATGCATGCACACACACACATACAATGCACACCCAAACTCAACCCCTCACACAGACCCTCACAGCTCTGTCACATACCTGACCACCCGCCTCTGCATCACCAGATCCCTACACTCTCACATCTGCTTGTCACCATGTGACAGTAGAAGCTTTCGAAGGGATCCACTCAGTTCACAGTCCTCTCTTGGAAACAGTTTCCATACCATAATCCTGCTCACACTGTTCCTCACGGGAGCCCAAGGGGACCATAAAACCCAGAGCCATGGTCTGGCTCCATCCAACTTTCAAGGAAACCATTCTCACCTGAGTCACAACACCCCAGGAGACAGCCCCAAATGTCCCACCAGCTCCTACTTTTCTTCTTTCTTGTCACCCCTCCCTCATCCCCTATGCTGGAGATTGAACCCAAGGCTTTGCCCCAGGCTACATACTCAACCCTTTTTATTTTTACTTTAATTTATAAAATTTGTTTGTTTGTTTGTTTGTTGTGGTGCTGAGGATTGAACCCAGGGCCTTTGCACTAAGCTGTACCCCCAACCCTTTTAAATTTTTATTTTGAGACAGGGCCTAGCTAAGTTGCTCAGGCTAAGCTCAAATGTGTGATTTTCCTGCCTCAGCCTCCCAAAGTGGTAGGATTTTAGGCACACGTGATCATGCCTGGCCTAATTTTCATCTTGAGAGTGGATATGGCCATCCTCTGGTCATTCTCACGGTCTCTTCTCTGGGAACTCTCTGCCTCCTGCTGCTGGAAAATATTTTCTAGTACAACATACATGCTAACTTCCTCTCCACCCTCGCTTTCACCAATCCTGACTCCAATTCACGACTGGGTGTTTTGTTACACGAAGGGTAAAATACCTGCATCGTCTCTCTGGGTGAGGCTCACTTTGGAAGCATGGCAGTGACAGATCTGGTCAGTCTCCACGCCCTGCAGATGGCCCTGCTCGGCATGGCCGTCCTCTCTTTCCCAGGGCTGCAGCTGCTTGCGTGCACCCCTCGCCTCCTCTGTTCAAATAACCTCACTCCTGGGCGAGGAGAGTAGCTCAGTGACTAAAGCGCTTGCCCAGTAAGCCCGAGGCTCTGGGTTCAATCCCTTAACAGCACATAAGGAGGCATGGTGGTGCACACCTATAATCTCAGCACTCCGGATGCTGAGGCAGGAGGATTGCCATGTGTTTGAGGCCAGCTTGGGCTCCATAGTGAATTCAGAACCAGCCTCGGTTACATAGTGAGACCTTGTGTCAAGAAAAACAAAACAAAAAAACTCATTCTCTGCTCATATACAATCTACCATCGACATTTCTAAAATTACAAATCTAATCTCATTTCACACACACACACACACACACACACAACTTTACTTAAATGTTTTAATCACCTCCCCCTGCTTAACAGTAAGCCCAAAACTCTTCCAGCTCTTCCAGTGACCCACTTGATGCGATCCCCACCAGTACCTAACCCGCACACCACAGGCCCCACTCGGTAGCCATGCAGAGATGAGCCAAGTGACTTCCTCTTGGCTGGTGGTCTGCCCCACTCCTGAAATGCCTCTTACATCTCCCAGGAGAACTCCAATGCATCGTTCCAGACTCAACCTACTCAAGAATCATCTCCTCCAGGAAGATTTTACTAGACAGCCTGGCTGGAGGATAGAATCCTTCTCTTTTTTGTGCCCCAACATGGCTGGTGCTCAGTAAAAGTATATCCAGGGAACACGTGAGTAAAATTAGACTCACCGTGGCTCTTTTCCCCTTTAAGCTTAGGTTTTTCTGAACCTAAATCAGAGCCAGAATCAGGTACTTCCTCCAGTGTCACTCCATAGAGCTCTCCTTTCCCCGACCGCCTTCCATCCCTCAACCCTGTGCTCTCTTCCCAAATCAGATCCCTTCTGGTTCCACATCTCTCCTCGTCCAGCTTGAGTTCCATGACTCAGGATCCAGCAAGACCCACGATCTAATTTCTCACCCCCAAACACCCCCAAACTGGTCTTTTCTCTTGCTCCATCTCTCTCATCTAGGGGAGCCCCAGCCCGAATCAATCAACTGGGCTTCTTTGGAGTCTCATCCAGGTAGCTGGATGTTGCCTGGGCTCATGCTAAATGTGTGCTCCAAACTCCAGCTTTGCTCCCTCCCAGCCCATAGTGCAGAATTTTCTGATAGCCTCATTGTTCTCCTTCTTTTGAGACCGAACCTTTCAGTCTTCTCTGATTCCCTCAACCCTTCACACTCCCGTTGTGTTCTCAGCTAACAGACGACATTACTTCCTTCTTCACTGAGAAAGTGGAGCGCATCGCTCGTAACCAAGGCTACAGAGCCACCTTCATGGCACCCCTCTCTGTCTTCCCATCAGAAGTCCAGGCCTTCCACTTGGGCTCAGGACCTGACCCCTCCTGCTTCCCCAGGAACTTAGTCTCAAGCGATTCACCCTCTCTACTGATCACTGATGTTTCCCATCTATGAACAAGCATGGTGTCTTCCATCTTAAAAATAGTAGCAGCTACAACAAAACAACCCTCCCAGCCACACATCTTCCTCCGCTTGTTGCCCTATTTTTCTGTCTCTGTTCATAGAAAAACTTCTTGGAAAGTGTCTACACCAGCTGTCTCTACTTCTCCACCTTTCGTTCATTCCTCGACCCATTCCAATCTGGCTTCCCTTTACCCCACTCAACTGAGACATCTTTTGTCAAGTCATTAATACCTTCCCTGCTGCCAAGCCCAGCACATACATTTCTGTCTTCACCTTTCTTAACCCCTCGGAAGCATTCAACCCAGTTGGCCACAGCTCCCTTCTGGAACATTCTATTTCCTCAGCCTCCATAAAATCACACTCACTGTTTTTCTTCTACCTGCCTAGCTGTTTCGTATCAATTTCCTTTACCCATCCTTTTCTCTACCCATCCTTAGAGTTTCTCAGGACTCCCTGTTCACAGAGGAGCATCATGCCCATAACTGTAAGTAATGTCCATAGGAACAAGATGAATGTTTCCTTTGAATTCCACACTGGTATTCCACGGCCTTGTGGAAGGCTTTGTGAGGATAGCCGAGAGACGCCCAACCAGAATGAAACAATTGTGCCCTCCCAAGTTCCACTCACTCTCTTTCTCAAACCAGAAAATAGCACCCCCCTCATGTGCTCAAGTCTAAACCCAAGATGTCTCCCTAAATTCTCCTTCTCCCCCACTCTCTATGTCCAGTCTGTCCAAAGTCCTATCAGAGGCCTCTCCAAAATGCACCTAAAACCCACATTCTTCCAGCTCCCCTGGCCCACACCACAAGAATGGCTTTCACTAGCCAGTTCCCCTGCTGCTTGTTTTTGCCACTCCCTCTCCAAGGCAGACCCATAAAGTCGCCATTAATCTTTTTAAAACAAATTAAAAAATGAGTCATGATGTTTCTCTCATTAAAATTCTCCAATAACTTCCCATGACACAGCCTGAGCTTCCTGTTGCAGCCTCCAGGCTCTGGTAATCTAGTCCCTGCTTACCTCTCTGCCTTTACTTCGCGGTATCTCCCCCAGGTCCCTCAGTTGGTCTCCTCTCTGCACCTTGAACACTGGGCTCCTTCCTCCCTTTGGGCTTTACCCTCTTCCTCTGGAGTTCTCCTCCCGCTACCTTTCACACGGCAATTCCTTCTTATCCTCCTGATCTAAGCTCAAATGTCCCCTACTTCCAGAGACTTTCTTTCTCCTTTAATCTCTACTATGATCCACTGTATTTTTCTTTGATATCCTGTGTCATATTTTATAATAACTTGTTTGCCTAATTTTTCTCTTCCATAGATTAAAATGCCAACACCTGCATCTGTCTGAATCACCACGGCTGGTCTCAGCACCAGGCACACAGTGGGCACACAATAAATGTTTGTGGAGTAAGTGAATGAAAGGATGAGGCCTTGGATAGAGACCTTTCCAGAGACTCTAAGGATTCGTCCTGTTCCATTTGCCCATCCATCCATGCATCTGTTTATCTGTCCATCCATCTATCCCTCCATCCTATGTGTATGCCAGAAGCTAAGCTAGCTATGAACGTGAGCAATTAGGCATCCTGCCCAGCACGGCCTGGCAGTCTGGTGGAAGGTGGATGTGGGTAAATAGGACTGTGACTACGAGGAGGAGATGCCTGGCCTGGAGGGAGGAGTTGGTGGTGGATCCAGGTTCAGGTAGATGAGTGGTTCTGTGGGCCGGATGTGTAAGTTAGGAAGACGGAGAGAGGACATCCCAGGGAGAGGGTATAGCCAGAGCAAAGGCAGGTGGCAGAAAACAAGGGGTTCTCACGCATGAACCCCAGAAGCTGTTTGGAGGATGAAGGAACGTGGAGTGGTGATAGGGGCCAGTGCTTGACACCAGGCCTGGGATCTGGACATCGTCTCACAGCCTTGGAGAGCCCCTTGCAGGGCTCAGGGGCTTGAGTGGGGCTGTGACTGGCCGGCACGGGTGTTCCGTCTGCCCACCCTTTCCATGGGCCTAGAACAGATGAAACAAGTTATGTTGTTTCCAGTAGGCACCAGTGGAAGTGTGCTAGGACATCCGGGGTATGTGGACAGGGACTTTCTGGCAGGGACAAAACATGGACCGTGCTCCATAAGATGGGGAAGGCAATGTGCTGGCAGAGCTCCAGGGGGCTCCTTGGGCCGCAGTGAGGAGTGACCGTGGCCAAGATGACAGCTTCCACTCTTCTGCCACCTGACTCTGCCCAGCCTGGTCCCTGAGATGTGGCAGTGAGGAGTCTGGGGGCTCTAGGCAGCCTCTTCCCAGAGCACTTGAGTCTATTACAGTTACAAGAACCCGAGAGCAATGAACCCGACACCTTTACTTTGCTACAGGGAACGGAAGCCTGAGAAGGAAGAGCAAATCCCCACTCCAGACCACATATTTATTCTTTCAACAAACACTTTCTGAGCATCTGCTATGTGCTGGGCTCTGGTTTGAGTGCCAGAGTGGACCCCAGTGGTGGCAAAGTCCCTGTCCTCACTCAGCTTGCATTCCAGAGGGAGAAGGCAGACAGTAAATTAGGAAGCAAATAAGATAATTTTAGAGAGTGATAAACGAGAAGCTGAGCCAAGACTAAACTCCAGCTCCTCTGGAGCCAAGCCGGGAGCCAACTAGCAAGTGAAAAGTCCCACTGGAACTTCCTTCCAGAGGGAAGTTTGGGCGGAAGTGTTGGGCAAAGCCAGGCTGTTCTGGGGGCCTAGAGATGGTGAGCACACAGGGATGGGAGTTGGGGGTGAAGGGTTGGGAGCGGCCAGCCAGGCAGAGGCCAGCTGTCCACAGGCACTGAGCCCAGGGGGAGGACGCTGGAGGGCGAGGCAGCTCTTTCTGGAGCAAGTCCAGCCCGGCATTGTCTCTCCGTGTGGTGCAGCCAGAGTCTGACCACAGAGGCCTTCTCTCCCTGGTCTGGATATCTCCTGTGTCCACTCATTCCAAGAGGTTATTGCTTCTTCATCAGTCCAGTCAACAGGGACTTGCCCTCACCTGGGCCTTTCCCCAGAAACTAAAATCTAAATAGACCTTCCTGTCCTAAAGATTGTATAACTCATTTTTCTCTTTTCAACCCATATGGACATCAACAAAACATTAGCAAATTAAACGCAACGATGTATTAAAAACATTGTACACCATAGCTAAAAGGGGTTGTCTCGGGCATGCAAAGCAGCTCTTCACTTACCAGTTAATGTATCCATCATATCAACCTGCTAAAAAATGATTATCACATGATATCAATAGGTGCAAAAATTATGAAAAAAATTAAAAGCTATTCATGATAGGCTCTCAAACTGGGAATTGAGAGAAACTCCCCTGAGTGGAAAAAGAAAATTAATAAAAGCCTTACAGTAAACATTGACTTAATTGGTGAGAAGCTAGAAACTAGATTCTAAGATCAGAAATAAGATGCAAATATACTCTCTCATATAACTGTTTTTCAACATTTCAATGAAAGTCCTAGCTGATGCAATAAGGCAAGAAAAGGAAATAAAAGATATACTGATTCAGAAGGAAGAGCTAAAACCATTTTTGTTTGTGGATGCCATGATTATCTAGATAGGAAGTCAGAAGTGACAAAAATAACCAAAATGATTACAGCAAAGTTGTAGGATACAGGGTTAATGTAAACTTGGGTATAGGACTTTATCTTAGGTTTTCTTTGTCTTTGCAAACTTCACTTTCAGTCTTTTGTGAAGGCCTATTGAACCTTGATTTTTCCCTCAGCTCAAGTCCATCCTCCACTACTGGCTACCTGTGATCCTGATAGCCCCAAATTATTGTCTAAGCAAAGCTCAGGATATATCCCCCCCCCCCACAACTGACCACCACACTCTTCCAGATCTTCCCCTTCTGGAAAATGGATGCTTCCTTTTAAGTATCTTTAAATACCCAGAAACTCACCCAGGGGCTAGAGGAATGGCTCAGCAGTCAAAGCACTTGCCCAGCAAGCACTAAGTCAAGTGCTAAGTACCTGAGTTTGATTCTCCAGTACCACACAAGCTGGGCATGGTGGCACACACCTATACTTCCAGAACTTGGGAATCTGAGGCAGGAGAATTGCCATGAGTCCAAGGCCAGCCTGGACTCCATAGTGAGTTCAGGACCAGCCTGGGCTACAGAGCGAGACCCTGTCTAAAAAAGAAAGAAAGAAAGAAAGAAAGAAAGAAAGAAAGAAAGAAAGAAAGAAAGAAAATAAAAGAAAGAAGAAAGAAACTCACACTACACAAGCCTGAAATTCTCCAAGTCGTCTTAACCATGTCTTTACCTGCCAATGCAGGATATAAAAGCCACTGTGAGGTGCTTTTCTGTGACCTGCCCCTTACAGCTTTCCTTGCTCCTCTAGGGCACGTCCTTGCAGAAGTACAGACGCCTGATAGCTTGCTGACCTTGCTCAGGACCCAGTTACCATCCTTCTTGCCAAACAAGTGTGAACTTTGTCTCCAGCAAAACTGCCGGTCACCTACCAGCAGTGTCTGGTTATTTGTTCCTTCTGTAGCAAAATTACCCAGAGCCAGATGAAGACCCTCCCTCCCCCATTAAGCCTCATGTGAATTGGGACTCAGACTCAGAACTTCCTAGAAGACTGAAACAGACTGAACTTTTCTGTCCTGGCCAAAGACACTGGGCATCCAGGTGGACTACTTCCCAAGTTCCTGTGTTCCCACTGTGGCTCAGCTCCAAGAGTGAAAAACGATCCCCACGTCCCTAGCTGTAAGCCTGAAGTCATGGCTTCTTAGCTGGAGCAAGCTGGAGTGGGGACAGGAAGTGGGTGGCTGTGCTACCTCTCTGCCAGCACGTAGAGCCGGGAGGGGAAGGAAAGTAAAGTGGCCTGACGCATTGCAGAGGAAATTTGTCCCAAGGGGCCTTGGAGGAACCAGAAGCCTGGAGCAGAAACCTCTGGACATTGAAGGGCCCCACGGATTCCAGAAATCAACTGAGGTCATGGCAGGTGTCCTGAACAAGGAGACGGGCTGATGTTGATTTCATTTCTGTGTGAGGCACACTGGGCCAGAAACCCCTCTTCTTTTCAGATGCCTGATTAAACCAACTTGATAATTTGTTCTACTCAACAGGTAAGAATGACAGTAGTGGCCATGTTTGTTTTGAACTTACTGTAGGCCAAAGGTCACTTCCTGTTTAAGACCTATGGGCAGCTCTTCCTTCCACACTCAGTCCTGTTCCCTGCCAGTCTCCAAGGGCCCTCTTAGAGCACTGGGTGGTTTCCCCCAACTTCCTGCCTCTTCTCCTGAGCCCGACCCTCTATCCAGAGTGCTCCTGGTTGCCTCAGGGGTCCATGAGGTGGGAACCTACAAGCAAGCTGTATTTGAATTTTGTGTGCTGTGCTCCTTTCCTACTAATCTCCTTCCAGCTCATCTAAGTCCAGGGAGGTTTTCTCCTCAAGGGAAAGGCCTTGGAGCAGGTGTTGCTTCGAAGTAAGAGCATGTACTCAAGATGTGGAATTCTAGGGTCAATCAGCTTGGAAAAGTGGAAGCATTGGTTCCTCTCATCCCCAAATCTCAGTATATTCACCTGCACTTCTGACAAGCACAGGCCCGTCCGGAGGCAGCCTAAAGATTTCTTGATGAAAAGTGATCGTGGATACATTCCTTTTGTGCTCATTGTGTATCAGGTCCTGGTCCAACTGCATCATTTTCGTCGTTGCAGCTAACAAGGCATACAGCTAGGATTCGACTGCAGCTCCTGAAGCCAAATCCACATGCCCGCTACTACAAACGTGGCCTCCCTGCACCTGTTAGGGAACTAGACTGGGCATGGCTGTCTTCCCCTAGTGCAAGTGGTCTCCTGGGCTGGCCTGGCCCTGGCTCATCTGCCTTCTTTAAAGGGCAGGCTGTGGGACCCGCTAGGCCTCTTGGGGTGCTCAGCCTCCTGGGGCTTTGGGTTGGGAGCAGTGGTATGGGGAACCCAGGACAATAGCTTGGTAAAGAACTTTCCTTGAGACTTATTTTTTTAAATGACACCCATCAGCTGTCACATGCTCCCCTGCACCCACTATGGCTCACTCATTCTCTCTTTCACTTTCATCTAGTTGTGTCCCAGTAGCTCAAGAGGATGAGGAGCCTGATTAGTTCCACCTAGGCCTGGAGCTCCAGCCTCTGTTTGCCCAGAACTTTCTAAGGAGCTCCAAGCGCCATGACCTGGAAACCACAGACGCCCTGCTTCTCATACTAATGCGCACACACAGGCCCCCTGGAGAGGCCTGCCCCAGACAGACCCTCCCTGCGCACACAGATGCCTCCCCTCACCCTCCCCATCTTCTCATGGTCTCACCTTGGGAATGTCCTGCCTGTTTTCCTTCTCTGTCTAATCTGGCTGACTGCCCATCCCAGGACCAAGAGAATGCCAGGGCCCACCTGGCTCCCTATCCCCTCCATCAGCCCCTGTCGCCCAGGGAGGGTAGACAGAGAGTCCTTCTTGCTGAGACCCGGGAGCTGGGGTCCCAGCTTTCCAGCTACACCTCCAACAGTTCCCTCCACTTTGACAGCTATCCCTTAACCTCAGGCAGATGGCGTGGCTGCTCACTTGAGAACTTGGACCTGCCCAGATGCTGCTCTAAGGAGGTTTTCTTTAATGCTACCCCCTCCCGATTTTATATATATATATATATGCAACACATGATGTTTACTTTGAATTTGAGTGTTTTGTGTGCATATATATCACGTCAAAATTACAATCCCTCCCTTTTCCCCTCTTTGACCCTCCCACAGCTCCCTCTAGGAGGTTTTATCCCCCTCCTTTTGGAGATACTTCTCCAAAATTATCTGACCAAGAACTTGCAAACTTCAGAAAGGTGGGGTGGAATGGCAAGCACCTGCAATCCCAGCACCCTGGGAGGCTGAGGCAGGAGGATCCTGAGTTTGAGCCTAGCCTGGGTTGTCTCAAAATAAAAAATAAAAAAGGACTGGCTGGGGATGTAGCTTAGTGCAAAGGTCCTAGGTTTAATCACCAGTAACACACATACAAGCCACCCATGTGCACACACACACACACACACACACACACACACGAAAGACAAGAGTCGAGGGCAGATCTTACTAAGGAATGAGCTGGAAAGGCTGTCTGCCTCGCTGCAGGCCCTGAAGCTCCCACGGCAACCTCTGCAGACGTCAGGCTACAGGACTGAGGCTTTGCAGACCAATCTATAAGAAACTTTCACCCCAGGGAGATCATGCAAAAAAGAAAATGCACCCCCAACCTCCCCCTCCAGTTCTGAGGAAAGTTCAGAAGTGCATGAGACCTTCTCACCCTTATAATGAGACAATATCCCTCAGGCCACAGCCTGGGAGCAGCCATGGTGCCGTCAGGAGACACTCATGCTCAGCGGGCTGCGTGCCAGGCGCTACTCTGGGCACCTCAACGCCCATGAGCTCATTTAATCTTCACCATGATCCTGCCGTAACCAAACCAGACAGATGAGGAAACAAAGGCAGGGAGAATGTAAGCGGCCTGCCAGATAGTCCTTATATAGTGACAGGTGGGCAGCCTGGCCCCTAGGGCTCTCAAAAGAGACCCCGGAGGGCTCCGAGCTACGACTGTGCTGTCACCCCAGCATAAAGTGAATCCTGACCTTCTAGCACCTGGAGTGGGTGAGGGCACCTGGCTTCACAAGTCAATTCAAAATGGAGCAGGGCGCTGTGACTCTTGGGGCTTCTGCCTTTCCTCTGTGCTGGGGCTCCCGGCACGAGGCACGAGGCACAGAGAGGACAGGCTCCCCTGACTGCTGCCCTGCTGCCTTTTGGCTCTTGGAGCCCCTCACTCCCCTTGCCACTCCCCACCCCCCACCACATGACCTGTTGACAGAAAACGGCAGGGAATAAAAATAGCCATTGCTGACGTGGCAGAATGGGGCCGGCATACACCAAAGGCCGGGCAGGGTGGAGGAGGTAAAGGAACTAGGGTTCCCCCAGACCCAGTTAGCACCTTTGGATGGAGTCACAGGGAAATTTGGCCTGTTCCTGCCCCTGTGGGGCTGAGATCTCCCCTGGAGTCACCAGAACTGCCTGGACCCCTAGAGACCCCGTGGCACTCCCGGGCTCCTGGGTTTCATCAGTAGGCTCGGCTCACCCCAGCCCGGCTCTAGGGTTACGTCCCTTCCCCTGGCTGCTATGGACAAAGACCTAACTACTCACTAGCCGTGTGCCCCAGGTAAGTGCCAGGCCCCAGTGCCCCCTGCAAGGGGGATCGAGAAACTGGCAGCTTGTACAACCAGGAAAGCATGGGTTGCCACCTCCTCCATCCTCTCTCCTCTCCACATTCACTCTCTGAGGCCTCAAGGCCATATTTTTCAGCTGGAAAGGCACCCCACTTCTCTGTGGGTTCGGTTCCTCCCCTCCTCCAGATGACATCTCCTCCTGGAGCCTTTTCTGAATCTCTACTCCCCTGCGATCCCCACCACTCCTTGTGGTGATCCACACCTTTGTTCTGATGGCCAAAGTTGCCCCAGAGGCAAGGACCTCATCAGACCACCACGCGTCTGACCAGGAGATCTGTGTCTCTGGCAACTGACTCAGGGATTCCCTGGGCTTGGCCTGAGGGTAAGGCAGAGGCCTTGGCAAGAGAAGCCAGCTGTGTAGGCCTCACATCTAGCCAGACTTGAGCTGCAGAGGAGACCTGGATTCTGAGCCCCAGCGCCAGTCAGGGTTTCAGCCACAGAGAGCAAGCAGCAGCATCAGATTGGGCCAAGGGCTGCCGAGGAGGGACCCTCACGACCTGTCCTAACTCTCTAGAATCCCAGTGCGGTCTCTTGAGGGATGTATGAGTTGGAAGTGGGGTAGGCTGCTAAGGAACCCTGAGAGGAGGACCCTGGGCCTGTGTCCCCCACGTCTGGGAGCGGTGCAAACCTTTAGGCATGGCTTGCCTTTGCCTGGAACCCGGCCTCAGCTACAGGTTCCAAAGGCCTATGGGAAATTTAGGTCACTACCTTACCCAGCACAGGTGATACGGCTCCAGTCTTAGCGCCATGATCCCAGCAGCCCACAACTTGGCCACACAAGGTAAAGCTGCCGACCACAGGGGACCGAGGGGTGAACGTGGGGGGTCCTAGGGGAGCCAGCCCTCCTTGCCTCTATTGCCATGCCATACACCTATTTCAGCCTCTGTCACTGCTGCAGTCGCCTTGACCCAGCTCAGACCCGAGGGTACAACAACAGTCTGTCACAGACGAGTGACAGCGACCCTAACTTTGAACTTTAGCCCACCCTAGAGGTTCAGCCCCTTCCTCCCCATCCAGAAGGGCCGCCATCCCCATCCTGGTTCATCAGTGGGGCTGAATTAAATGCCCTCAAAGCTCTTTCTGCCTCTAACCTGCCTGGGCTCTGCCAGGTAATTTCTTTCTGCGCAGTCTGTTGTTACCAGAAGGGTGGGCAGAGGGAAGCATATCCCCAGGAGTGCTCAGCTGGAGGGCCACCTTCCCCACAGGGGGACACCCTCAGCACTCAGGCTAGCCTAGCCCCAGCATGGGGAGAGGTGGCTGGACACAGGGACTCCCGGAGGGATGGAGTGGGGAGGGTCTTGAGTCTCTGCTCACGCAGCCTTCTGCAGACACCCCTGGTAGTCCCAACTCCTGCGGGGACCTCTAGACTGGGCTTTGTTAATCTTTTAAACAAGTAGTCCCTCCAGTAAGCAATGACCCTTGTGCTATTCAGCCCTGTGAACCTCCAAACTGTGCCACCCAACTCTTCTCAGACAGCAGCCCCTTCTGCACCTGCCACCATCCTCCTCCCCTCCTGCGGTCCTGAGTGCCTGGCTCTGCCAGTAGGGAGGGAAGAGGAGCTGTGGTCTGCTGGGCACTGATCCTCTGACCCCACACATGAGCACTTCATGTCCTCCTGGTCAACAGAATCTCCTTAGTGCTATAGTCCCATCTTCTTCCCTTAAAGCTAGGCTCTCTGGCTCCAGGTCCCCACATTCCCCTCCTGGATGCGGGGTCACTCTTCTGATCCCTGCCCCTTCTTCAGGCTCAGTTTCTTGTGGGAGGGCCTGAGTAGGGTGGGACACTGGGCAGAGCCTGTGCGGGCGGCCCAACCTGGGATGTGTCGCATCTAGCAGGTTCCTGTTTCAGCACAGCGCAAAGGCCACCACCTCCCACATCCACACCCAGCCTCCTGCCGCTGTCCCCCTCCCTGCCTCAATCGAGCGGCTGTGACAGGCCCAGCGAGTCGCTGCTTTGGCTTGCCCCGTCCTGAAGAAATTGCAGCCTTGTCCCGCTGTCCCTTGGGTCACCCTGTGCCTGTCCAGAGCCAAGCTTTAGCCACAGGCCATTTGCGGCCAGATTGAGGACCCTTGCTGAGGGCAAGGACAACCAGTCAGGCAGGGACAGAAAGAACAAGTAACAGGACAGAGAGAAAGGAAAGTTGGTAACAGAGAAACGGCCAAGGCACAGAATTTCAGCAGGACAGCCAGACGCAGGCAGCAGAGCCCGGCATAAGCAGGAGGTCAGCAGAGCCAGAGCAAAGTGGTGACCTCCTCAGAGCCAGGCTGGGGCTGGGGCCAGGGTGGCCTGCACCTAGGGGTGCCCCCCCCCCCGGGGTACTCTCTGGGCTGGTGCGGAGGGGCGCAGTACTCACTGTTGGAAGGGAGCGGAGTGGTGGCTGACAAGCCCGGAGCCTCGTGCCCACCTCAGGCTGGGGCTGGAACTCTGGGGGACTTGGCTGGGGGGGCCGGGCCGGCAGACAGCTGCTGCCGCTGATGTCACAGGGTCATGAGTGAAACCTGAGGACTGGGCCAATCTTCAGGTGGGAGCCTCAGCCACACTGCCCTGGCAGGCAGCTCTGGGCTCAGCCAGGGAGCACCGGGCTATGGGGCTTCACTGACCCAGCGTGACGGGCTGCCACACAGTGGCCTGTTCACACACAGGCACACATGCACACACACACACACACACACACACATGCCCATACCATGGGGCACATGCATGAGCCCTGCACACAGCCCCTCCCCAGACTTGACTAATGTAAACAAGCTTGTCACACTTGAACCCCTTTCGCAGTCATTCCCAGAAGCACCCCAGGGCACAGCTGACTCACACTCACACAATCGCTCTGGAACACACACGCACACATGCCTCCATACACAAACGCCGCACTCTCACATGCTCACCTACACACGTGAAATCCTGCTTCATGCATCCGACTTTGCCTTTGATATTACCCCAACCCACCCAGATGCCTTCAGCTCACGTGTCACCCACACACAGACACACACACAGACACACACAGACTCACATCAGACTCTCGTGTGTGCACGTGGCTCATACGCACATACATACAGCCAGGTGCTTCCAGGAATGTGTTCATGCCCAGATGAACACGAATGGCCCTTGTCACAGACACAAGGCTTTTATTGGAGGTTATATCTGTGTGTGCATACCCTACAACTGTGGTCACGCATTCCCATGTTTTTACACATGTGACTTAACCATGTACTCATCTGTGTCCCTACACAGGCTCCCACTCACATGAACCCAGGGTCACTAGATGTCAAAGGTATGACGATCTGTACACACACTTGTGTATCACACACACCCAGACACACACACACCCGACACATACACACGTGTGCACATTCACATCCAGCTGTTTAGCTAGCCAACACAGCTGTCTCAATGAGCACTTACTCACGCCCTCCCCTCCGCCCTCACCCCACCAGCTAGACATCCATCCCTCCCTCCTAGCTTGGGGAGCAGCGGGGCGGGGAGATGGGCCTGGTTTAGCCCCCTCCCCTCCCCCGCCCTCCACTCTGGAACTGTGGTGACCCCTGGTGGAGCTGCTGTGAAACGCCCCAAGTCCTGGCAAGCTCCCAGGCCTCAGCCCAAGAGCCGGAAGTGTGAATCTGAGAGTCCTGTTCCCTCCCTTCCGCCCCACTCTCCCACAACAGTCTGCTCTGGCTGTCTTAAGCTTAACCCTGCCACCATCTTTTTTCTGATCCTGTTGAGCTGAGCCTGGAACAAAGTGTCCTTTCAAAAGGGCTCAGGGAAGCCCGATGAGCACTGGCCCTCAGCTCCAGGTTTGGGCTCTACCTGCCACACGGCCCAGACTGAGTACAGCCCCAGTTGTCACTGAGCCCCTCCTTGTGGCCGGGCTGGCTGCGGTTCAAGCAGCTCTTCCTGGGCCTGAAACATCCCACAGCTCAGCCCCTGCCCAAAGGGCCACCACAAGGGCATCGGAGAAGTCACTTGACCCCTGAGAGCTTCTGTGGTAGTGTCCTCTGTACATAATACTTTATCCTGCCTCACTCGCTGGCCTTCCCGAAGAGCCTCTGGTTTTACTGCTAATGGGATCCGAGTGTTGTCATCACACTTGCTCTTTGCAAGTCTCTCTCCTCTCTCCTCTCTCTCCTCTGTCAGTCGGAAATGGTTGAGCAAGCCTGAAGCTGCCTGCAGTGAGTCTCCACGTGTGGAAGAAGCTTCTGTGCGGGAGGAGGGAATGAGTACACCAAACAAAGAAGGAGGGGTGCAGGGGGTAGAAGAAAAGATGAAGGAGAAACCTGGAGACACATTTTGGAACACCTGAGCCAGTTACCCAATGACCAGTTTTATCATCGTCCTGTCGCATGAGCCAAAGATTCCCCCTTGTTTTCCGTAAACTAATTTAGGCTGAGTTACAGTCACTCATAAAGAATGCTAAAAAGGAATACTGCAAAGAACCACCTCCCAGAAAATCCCACCCTGAGCCCCAGGAATGCCCCGTCACATCCATCCCTGGCCTGCGTCATTTGGTCAGGTGATTTCTTGAGAGCTTCAGCAGGACTCCCGGTGGTTTGGACCCCCAGTTTTAGGGTTCCTGGGAGGGGAGGGCTCTAGAATCTCATCCCATAGTGCAATTCCAATGGGGTAGGTGTTTGAAACCAGGTCCCTATTCCACCGCATCCTACAGGTGAGATCTACCTGTTTTCAAGGTCCCAAAGTATCTCCAGGTGCCTGTTGGATAAAATCACACACACACACACACACCACAAGGACAGCCATTATTTGTAGAGACAGTATAGTCAGAGCTTCTAAACAAAAAAAGAAAAGAAAAGAAAAAGAATTCTTCGCTCTTGTGTTTCTTTGGCTCCTACTTTTCCATTTATTTTGGCTAGTTACCTACTTCTGCAGAGCAATATTTAGTCCCCTCTCTTCAGCCCTCACCATCCATCTGCCTTCACCTGTGTCTCCATAGGAACTGGGTTCGAGGCAAGGGCCCCTCTCTTGGTTGTTGATGTTCCGTTGATGCTTCCTCACCTGTACCAGAAACAATCATTAAAGTCTCCTCCAGAATTCTTGGAAAAGACCCTTTCTTGTCCATTCCAGTCTGAGGAGGAGATGAAAGTGGACATTTCTCCAGGTCTGTGGTTTTTCACAGCCGCACCATACTTGTCTGGGTGAGTTGCTCCCTTCCTTAACTTCTGTCCAATGATTGGACATTGAGTAATGCTCAATTTTTCACCTTTAAAAATAACACCATGATGAACATGTTTAAGTATAAACCCTTGCCTATGATTAGTTAGTTATAGAAATAGATTTACCAAGGCAACAGGCAAGACAAAGTGTCTTGGGACACTAAATTTTGGTACAAATTGTCACACACACACACACACACACACACACACACACACACACACACACATATCCTAAGGTCCAAAGATGTAAACAAGAATCTCCGTTAAAATATAAAATGAAAATAAGTGGAGAGTCCAATACTTGAAAAGAAATAATTGTAGTCAAGGAAGACTCAGGCAAGCCATTTCCTCCTCTCTGGGGACTGACACAAGCTCTCCGGCAACCGCATGAGCCAACACATGTGTGCTTTCCTCCTCCAAACCACAAGTGCTTCTGTTTCCTTTGGGAAAAAAAAAAAACAACCTCAAATTGAAGTGCACAAAGTAGAAAGCTTCCACCTCAGTATTGTTTTCTAAAATTACAACTTTATGTATCTCTGAACTGAGAGCGCAACTTCAGTAGCTTTTCCTGGGAGCTGTTAATGGAGTTGAGCAACTAGGGGTGATATCTTCAGTAGACCTTGAGGCAAATATTTGGAAGATTTGGAAAAAGAACCCAGGGAACACTGTAAGAAAGTGGAGAAGGGATAGAGAATTGAGAAAAGCCAATAAGGTTCAGGAATGGACTACCCTGGGGGACACGGGGTGCAAGTCTGCGACGTACTCCGACAGTCTGTGTGGAAAGAAGCACTGTGCTGTGGCGTCTCGCAACTCCCATTTTTATCACTGGGATGGGGTAGTCCTAGGACTTCTGGTCTGCCTCACCTGTGGCCAGATAATGCCTTCAGGTGGAGAGCTAGAGGAGTGTAGGAGCTGTCTCCAGGAGATCCCAAGAGGATGAAGAAGGAGGGGCGTGGCCTCTGAGTGCCTCTACAGTTGAATAACTCTCACACACACCACATACATGTGCACGTGCACACACACACACACATGCACATGCATGTACTACCACAGACTGTGGGGGGGGACTGGGGTCTTGCATTTACTTAGTACATATTCTTCTCCTGAGGTGCACCCCAACCCTGTATCTATTTATATGATTTATAAACAAAAAATCTTTTTACGGTGCTATAATTTGGACCTCAAACGAACCCCCAAAGCCTCATGTATTTGGAACTGTGTGTTATTGGGAGGCAGAGCCCCGCTGGATGTTTGGACTTTTATCTGGAGGGATTGTATCCGTTTGTTGAGATTGGGGGTTGCCCAGGGCAGAGCTTTCAGGTGTATGTTACTGACTTGCGGACCAGGAAATGAGGGAGGGTGCCACGGGAAACTGAAAGTAATTTAGGGAAGGAAGAAGAAACACTGCTGCAGCTTCTTCCGGGAAGGCTCGGGCCTGGAGTCTGCAGACTTAACTTTAGCTCCAGCTCATTTGGCTTCTGTCTGCAGCCAGGTGAGTAGCTCTCTGCCATGTACCTCCGCCGTTGCCAGCTGCCCACGAAGGGACTATGTGAGAGACCTGAAATTGTGAGCCAAGTCAATCTTTCCTCCCTTAAATGGCTGGTGTGGGGTATTTTGTCCCAGCAACAAATAAGTAACCGAGATGCCTACTAATTTTTTTTTTCCTCATCTCTCTTGAACATCCATGCCCATCGGTAAGATGCCCTACACCAACACTGTTCACGGCCGATGAGTTTTTCCCATCGGGAAGGTCCCGGGGACCTTTGTTACTTTGAACTTGCTGACGTAAGCAACGAGGGGAGGAATGAGATGAATCTGCCTACCATGTGGCCGAGCACGTGGCCCCATTTCTTTCTTGCTCAAAACCCACCCACAGCGCCATTATCCGCAGGGTGATGCCTACATTCCACAGCTGGGCATTTGAGTCTGACCTGCGAACACAGCCGGACAGTTGGGCTCAGGGTCATTCGAGGCCCTGTACCCGTCAGTGCCTCCGTCTCTGCCCCAGCTGTCGCAGGGCTGGGTGGCCTCTTTTCTCCCTGTCCCAGGGCCACCTTCCTTGGATCATCCATCCCCCACAACTGAGTCCTCCCTTTGTCATCACCTTCTCTGTGTGCCACCTACACCAGGGTCTCGGCACGGTTTGGTATTCTTCTTTTCCCGGTGAGTCTGTTCTCACTTCGCCCACCATCCTGGCCAAGGGAGCACGCTGCGCTGTGTTGCCAGTGTTCAGATGGGCACCTTCTAGCGCAGGCACGTCCCTGTGCAAGGTGTGTTGATGACGAGTCGGGTGATGGTTCTGCCCTGGGGTGAGGGCCGAGGTGGAGGGCGTTCCACTCATCAGGGGCCGGCGGCCAGAGCCCAGATCTCTGCTTGCTGAACGCTGCTGAAATGGCCAGACCACAGGGGCGGCAAAGGCACTGCCCCAGGCCCCTTTTCCTGGTGACGGCAGAAGAGATTGAAGAGGCAGGAGGGAAACAGTCTTTTTGGTTTCAGACTCCAGGACTTGGGAAGGGGAGCGGAACAGAAGTGGGGAGCGGGGGAAGGGCAACCCCAAGGGCGCTAATCCCAGCTTCCTGTCTGGGTTTTCCTTGACTGCTGCTCAGGGACTATCTTAGGATGGCCACAGCTGCCGAAATAGATCTCCCCCCTCACCTGTTCCCAAGCGAGGAGACCTTGCTAACTTCCTGTCAGAAGAATATGTGTTTTGGTAACTTTTCCAGGATAGGGAACAGGAGCAGGGGCTGCCACCTCCCCTATCTCGGAGGGGCAGTGGCTCAGCCTGGCCAGGGATCAGGGCACAAACAAGATAAGGAACTGCCCACGCATTTTTTTTTGGCCTGAGCCCCAGCCTTTTCCGTGAATTTAGCCAAGTGTTTCTCTCCTGGTCTTTAGAAACCATGCCTGCCCTCTCTGGAGGAGCCATACTCCTTGTGCTAGCAGTCCGGCCTGCCAGTACTGGGTGAGCGAGGTTGACAGGTCCGGGAGGGTAGGAGTTGGGCGAGGAATGGACGCAGGCCGATGGGAGGTGGCCCTTAGGGGGAGAGGGGTGCCGTCGGCAGACGGTGCAGGCCCCTGCAGGACGCCAAGGGCCTGAGGCAACAGTAGGGCTGGAAGTGGCGGCTGGGCTGTCGCCGGGCACCGGGCCTGGGCGGGCCGCGCATGCTTGGGAAAGCCTTCCTGGATGGCGTCGCGTTGCCATGGTACCAGACCCGCCGGTGGCGGCCATGGCCTCGGGGGCTGGAGACAGCTGGGGTCGCGCCCCGCCACAGAGTGCAGCCCCGACGGTGAGGACGCGCCTGGGAGCAGAGCCTGCCTTTCGGGGGGACTCGGGGGGCGGGGCTGGGGGGCCGCTCGTGGAGGGGCTGGACTTGGAGGTGGGGAGAGGGGACCGACCCTGAGCCCAGAGGCAGAGACTCAGCAGGTAAGGGGGCCTTGGGGGGCCGAGGGGCGAGAAGAGCTCCGCCCTGCGGGAGGCAACTCATCCCCAAGGGATGCTGGGGCTCGCGACGTGCCGCCCCCTTCCCCACCCGGCCTGAGCCCACTTCCCGTCCCAACCACGTCCCCAGCCCTCGGTGACCGTCCTGCAGCCCCTCCCGTGGGTCGTCCAGCCCTCGCCCCCACAGTCCAGCGGAGTGAAGGAAGGTGAGGCTCGGGTCACCCCTCCGGAACGTCCGCTCTCTGCGCCCCGGGGGCTGCCGCGGGAACGAGGTCCTGGGGCGGCGGGCCGCTGACCCCGCCCTCCTAGGCCTGCTGGAGCTGCTGATGTTGCAGAACGCGCAGATGCACCAGCTGCTGCTGAGCCGCCTGGTGGCGGGGTCGCTGAGCCCCGACTCCCTGTGCCCGCAGGTGCGTGGGGGTGACGTCAGCGGGGCCCCACAGGTGGGGATCCAGGTGGAGCTCCCCTGGAGAGAAAGCACTGGGCATAGAGAAGCAGGAGACCAGCCCCCACCTCTTTGGTTGGGTTCTGTTAGGAGCCAGCGCTGGAGTCAGCCTCCACAAGGAGAGGGGTCCCAAAACCCGACCTCCCGGGTCTCGTTCAAGGAGTGCAACCCCCCCAGCCCCGCCCACACCTGCCCTATCCCCAGTCCCTGGAGTTTCGGCCCCAGACCGGCAGGCACCACTGGACTCTGCTGCCTGATACTATTAAGGGCTCCCTTGATACTTGTTGAACGAGAAAAGGAGTAAGTGAGCGACTGTGAATTCAAGTCCCAGTCGGCTCTGACTGGCAGGCAAGGGGTACACAGCACGACCGTGTGCCTGGTGCGGGCTGAGGAAAGGGTCTCTGCACGAGGGGCCGGTGGCCTTAGGACGGGCCTCGGAAAGGCAGGTAGGATTTTGACCTTGGGGAGGGGGGTGAGGGGCGTGCCCACCCTCTCAGCCAGCAGGGGTCATGGGAGCCAGGACTGAGGAACCACATGGGGGGCAGGTGGGGACTCACTACGTCTGAGCTTGTTTCGCCAGCAGTGGGTGCCCCCGGTGAAGGGGCAGAGGGCTCCAAGAAGCTGGATGGGTGTGCAGGGCGGAGCTGGCCATGCAGTCCTGAGGCCCTGCTGTTGCCCCTCACCCCTGGACCTCCGGGGGCCTGAGGATGCTCGCAGCAGTGACTGTGGGCAGCTGGGACCCGATTCCTGGAAGGACACAGGACGACCCAGAAGCTAGGGCAAGGCCAGGGGCAGCTCAATGCACCCTGGGTCCCCGCCTTGGTATCATACCTGGATTCTTCTGGTCCCTGTTTTCCTACCTGTAAAATAAGGAGCGTTTCTAAGGTGGCCTGCCTTCATATAGGACATGCTCGCTAAATGACAGCCATTATGAGGATGCATATCCAGGGGAATTATAGGGGAAGAGAGGAGAAGGGGCAGGAAGAGCCCGCACCTGTGCCGCGCTCTCCCCTCCTCCTCTCGTACAATCCGCAGGTCTACCTGGAGGGCCCACAGGGAGAGTCAGAGGAGGAGGTGGACCCCCAGGAGGAGGCACCCTTGGTGGTTCACCATCACTACCTGCCGTGCCCAGCGCCCCCCTGGATAGTTTCTTCTCTCCTTTCCCCCCCACATGAGCCCTACTTGCAGGGTGCACCCAGGATTCAGCGTCCTGCTTCCGGGAGAAGGGAGATGTAAGTGAAGCTGGAGCTTGGGGTGCTCCCAGGTTCCCTCGTGAGGCTGGGCGGGAAGAGCTGGCCAGGGGCTCTGGGCCTCTGAAGGGATCTTTCTTTTCTCTCTCCCACCTTAGGAGAGCTGTGCCCCCACCCCCGCCCCCCAGTGCCACAGGGACTGTGGGTGTAGACGTGCCCCCAGGTTCAGGTAAGGGGCTGAGTGGGTGGTTGGTGGAGCCCAGGCTTAGGGTGGATCAGAGCGCCAGGAGAACCGTGTGCAGGGAGAGGACAGCTGCTCATCACCACTGCTGCGGGCATCAGCCTGTCCCCTTCCCTCCTGTTCCTTGGGGTCCTCCGAGGCAGGAGGGATGTGAGACAGAGATACTGTCTTCCCAGGATACTATGATGCTGACAGCTTGTCTTGAGGAGGGACGTTTGCACGGGCCTCCCACCTCCCAGCTTCAGTGCGGGGCTTCAGGCAGCCCTCTAGCGTCTGCTGACTCCACATGCAGGCTGGCAGCCCGTCTTCTGCCCCAACCCCAGTCAAGCCCTCTCTTCCCAGTGGATCAGTCCCTCTCCACCCCACCACCATGTTGAACTGGCTTGGAAGAGGAGCCCCCATGTGCCCAACTCTGCTCCACCATCTCCTTGTGGGGTTGAAATGAAGCGGGGGTGCCTGGATGCCAGAGCCCCAGCCCACCTCTGTGCCTCACTCTTCCTCTAGGTGGCAAAGGCTGTGGGGTTGCTTTATGGGTTAGAATGATGCACAAAATAATAAATAAATAAATAAATAAATAAATAAATAAATAAAATATGGATAGAGTGCAGAGGCCAGAGGAAGAGACTGCTGTTGTTTCCCCAGCGCCCTGAAGCCCCTTCTAGTGGGGGAGGACCCCTGAGTGGTTGGGGAGAGGCTGGGCAGGCCGGGGCTTAGAGCTGAGTCAGAGCCTGTGGACCCTTCCCTCAGTCCAGGGAGCTAGCAGGAGGAAGAGTTAGGGCTATGCTGTGCTGCCATCAGGAATGTCCTGAGGACACACGGTCAGCCAGGGGCTGTGGGGGCATGGGCTGACCGTAGCCCTTGAGGGTCCCTGTGAAGGTAAGGACAGGAAGGAGGGTGCAAGAGAGAAGGCCACACCTTTGCCGTCCCCTTCCTGGCAGCTGATTGTTGTCCTGGGATTAGATATGGAGGACGCAGGCTCAAGTCCAGATGTTTGTATTGAGGCTAGAAAAGGAAAGGTCTCGAACCCTATAATGCTGTCATAGTCCTGCAGCCAGGGCTGGATCACAACTCGGAAGAGCCAGGCTGGGTCCCAGCAGCCACCATGGCTGTGGCCACACGGCTCACACAGAGTGTGCCCGGAAGGCCAGGGGAAGCCTCCGCCAGGCAGCCAACACCCCGTAGGTGCCTGTCCTCCTCCGGCTCTGGTGCTGGCTGGTGACAAAGCAGAACAGGATGGACGTCACGAACAAGAACATCAGAACTGACACAACCGTGGCTATGATGACCATCTGGTTGTCCTGCACAGGCTCTGGGAAGGGAGAGAGCAGTGGGGGTCAGGGCCGGGAGAGGGGACACCTACCCATGACCCCCCATCCACATATCTATCCTGCAGTCACCCTGGCTGCTGAGAGTGGCGCATGGTGTGTGCCTCCAGAGAGCCAGGAGCAAGCCCCACCCACAGGTCATGCAACGCTTCAGTCCACCAGTCAAATGTCAGTGAGACTGTGAGGGCAGATGTCACCCTGCTAGCAGTCCCTGAGACCAGCATGTGGTGGCCAGACACTACTTCCTGGTCATCATGGCCGAGACCAAGAATGCACAGTGAGGGGCCAGAGAATGCTGTGGACACTTGGTCACAAAAGATCAGGGCTTGAGGACCTGAGGGGCAGAAAGGACAATCCTCTTATTATAGTAAATAATCAAGGCCAGAGAGGGCAGGTTGTCTCCCTCAAGGCCACACGGCTCGAAAATTAACAAGCAACTAGTTAAATTCTCCTTCCCACTCAGGCTGGGGACTTGGAGAGGGAATCAAGTTTTTTCTTCCCCTGAGGGGCCAGCAGTCCAGAGGGACCCACCCTTCGTTCATGGGGGTCTCATTACCATAAACCTGGAGGACCTGGGGCTCCGAGAAACTGTGAATGATGTTCCCTCCGCGCGACCGCAGGTCCAGCTCAGCCAGGCAGGAAAAATTGAGGGGGCCGTCTTCTCCCTGAGCTGTGCTGTTGAATGTGGCTATGATTTCTTGGGAGGCAGGTGCTGCCCCCACAAAGGTCCAGTTGTGCAGAGTCTCCCGGCCACGGAGCAGAGTGAGGGTAAGGCTCTCGAGGGGTTCCACGGCGCCTACCCTGCACTCAATGGCGAAGGGTGTGCCCACAGCCACCCGCATGGGCTGCAGCTTGAGTCTGACCTGCTTTGGAGGCTCTGTGGAGGGTGAAGGAAGGGACTCTGGTTAGGATGGAGGTGAGTTTCCACAGGCCCTCAGCGAGGACCATGTCCTGACACCGTGATGTTTCCAGTCTCTAGCTGGATTTGTGAGAAGAGTGGACTTGGACCTGGCCTGCTCTAGTGAGCAGAGGACAAAGGAAGCAAGTCCTGTACCTGATGGTAGGTTTATGGACATGATTTGGAGACAAGATGGTCAGATGTCTACAAAGAAAAGGCTAAAACTTGTACAGCCAACTGGGGAGAAATAAAAATGTGGATCTGTCTTTCTCCCCCTCCAGATAAATACGAATTTCAAATATTAAACTATTGGAGAAATGAGAGAGCTTGTTTGAATCAGGCACCTGAGGAACTGAACTGAGAGGTTCCTTCTTAAGAGGTGGAAGCCAGAGTCGGACCTGCCCGGCTTGTTCAGGTTACGGCTACCATGATTTTCTACATTCAGAACAGGGCCTGTGTTGGTGCCCTTGCTACCCTTTTAAACCAGAATGCCATGTTTGGACTCAAATCTACTCCACCCAGGATAATACGCTGGAGCTCAAGATAATAACTTGGCGGTCTTTCTGTTCATTTGGTCTACGGACATAGCCAATGGGGACAGCCACTGTGATCCCCCTGGAGCCAAGATATTGAGAGGATCTGGCCTGTTTACTAGATTTCCAAGGCCCCCAGGCAGGTGGGTATATGTGATGGTCACACGTTTGTCACAGGCCCTCAGGGAAAATAGCACCCAGTGACACCTCGGCCTTCTCATGAAGTAAGAGGGCCACCCGAGAGTGCGCCCAGCTCTTTTGATGTTCCACCACTACTTGGTGTGGATGTGAGTACTTTGGTGGCTGAGCTGGGGAGACATGAGGAACACTGCTAGGAGGTGTCTTTGAGGTCTGTGTCAACCTTGGTGAGTCTGACCTCTTAGAGCAAGGCTTGAAACCTGGGTAGCCTGCTTCTGGGGTGCTGGTGGCTCTAGGAGTCCAATCAAGGGTGTGGTTGAATCCATGCCACTGTCCTGTCCTGCTCCTTGTCACTCCAAGATCCCAAGGAGAAGGGGGCCATGAGAGGAGCTTCAGGTCCCTTTTGATAGACAACAGCTCTGCCCTGGGAGAGAAGCCCCCCAACCCCACATAGCCACTCACGGTACATGCTGATGTAGGCACTCTTTGACTCTGTTTTTCCAGCACAGTGAAAGAAGCAGTGGAGGGTCACATCCTTGGAAATGTTTGAGACCAAGTACTGCTGCCACTGAGGCTGTTCTTGTAGCAAAATTTTAGGCAGAGAAGTCTCCAAACCACCGCGCTCAGGCCGGATGCAGCTAGTGCTGCAATTGATCTTTCCGGATCCTGCGGCCTCGACTGCCAGCCTCTCTGGCCACACGTAGACCTCAAATGCCATTGCAATAGACCCTGGAAGAGCAGAAGCACTGGGCAGGGATGTCCCCGCTGTCCTGCCAGCAGAGCTGTCTGCCCACTGGCCATTGAGATCAAGGCCCTGGGCTCAAGCCGAGAGGCTGGGGATTGTCTCTCTGTTCTGTTTGCCATGTCAGGCCTATGGCCTCATGCCCAGGCCCAGGAGCTGCCTCCTATCCTCTCCCTGCTCCTGGGTGCTCCTTCCTCCACACTTCTGCCTATCAGCTCCATTTCCCATTTCCACCAAGGTCTAGCCGAACGTCCTGTCTTCCATGAAGGAAGAACTGAGCATGGAAGTGAGCTCTGAGCTGTGTCCCTGCGTTACAGCCCTGTGTTTAACTTCTTCCTTGATTTTCTTCTGCCAATGCTGTTCCTGTCCCCTGTGTGTGCCAGGCACTGTGCTCAGCTCTGGGCATGCAGCAGTGAGGAAAACAGTCCAGTGGCAGAGCACAGCTCCAGTGAAGGACACAGGTGACAGCGAGGAACAAGCAGGACTCGCCACCTGTGGGGTGGTGGGAATGTTGGGGGACAATCAACAAAGACCTCACTGGGACAGGGACATCTGAGCAAAGCCATGAGAGGAGGTGGTGAGCCCTGCGGGTATCGGTGGGGAGGGTTCCAGGCACAAAGACCCTCATCTGGGAGTGTCCTTGTGTGTTGGAAGCAACAGGGAGATCTGGGGAGGTGGAGTGCAGGGAGACGAGGGCAGAGAGCCAGTGGGTGACCACTGAAATAGCCCATTGTCCTAATGACCCATATTCACCTTGAGTCTCTCTCAGACAGTTTGGACCGTCCAGAAGGCAGGACCTGTATTTTGCATGGTTCCCTTGGTGTTGAGCACAGAGCCCCACATGTAGCAGATATTCAGGTAGTATCTGACATGTGATAATTGAGCCCTCAGTGCCCGCCTCCACTCCACAATGACAGGAGGGTGCTGGGCACAGCCTGTGGCCTGTGCACCCACCTCACCAGCACACCCCACTCATCCTCAGTGAGTGGCATGTGATGAGGGGCAGGAGAGGGGCCTTGCAGGTGGACGGTGCTGGATTTGAGTCCAGAATTGGCCATGTGCTGGAGAGATGGTTTTGGGCTAGCGTTCTCTTTACCCCTCAGTTTCCTCATCTGTCAAATAGGCTGGTGTCCCTTTCCCAGGAGGTGGCTGGAAGCATTTGGCGGCACCGTGCCTGGGAACACCCAGCCAACTGTCCGGGGCCTTCTCTGTTCCTCTGACCCACTGGAAGCACTTTCATTTCTGCTTTCGGCACAGCCAACAGCCCTCTACTGCTTACAGCTGTCCACAGCCCCTTTTAAAGCAGGCTGGGCACATGTTCTCACCCGCGTCAGGCCCAGCACCCCTTCACCTCTGAGCACCCCCTCCGCTGCCCACCACAATGACATGCTCCAAAGCTCTAGGGCCTATCTGGTCTGGGGTCCAAAAGCCCAGAACATCCACGCACTTCTTGGGACCACAGGGACTCAAAGCCAGGCTACACAACATCCTGTCTTCATGGCAGATTGACCCTTGTATTCAAAATCTCAACAAGAGCAGGGGCAGGAGCTTGAAGCCTCTTGGGAAGCAAGACATCTCCACCCTGGGCCACCCCGTTCTGGGAACCTGGGTGCCACTCACCTGGGCAGCACAGCAGGGCGAGAAGGGCCACAGGCGGGCCCCAGCAGCCAAAAGAAGACATCTCCATGGGTCCACAGTGTCCGAGGGAATGGGGGAGGCTGATGGGGAGAGACAGAGGGACGGCACTGGTCAGGGAGTGGCGGCTGTGACCACGGTCCGAAATCCCCAGCATTCAGTACACTGATGACCGCATTTCCTCTAATTAGCTGGGGTCAGGAAGCCAGGAGCACATGCCAGCTCCCAGTTCCTCTTCCCCTCAACCCGGCAGAGGAAGCCAGGAAGCAGCTGATAAGCAGGAAAACATCATAGTATTTTCTTCCCACCTCTGTGTAGGGAGAGCAGGGTGAGTGACGGGAGCACGTGTGGGCAAGCGTGTGCACATGTGTGAGGACACGGGTGCACATGAGATCCCTGTGCAAAACCAGGGCGGAATGAAGTTTACAAGGCATAGATCTGGGGCATCCCAAATTCCCCAAGATTCCTTCCCAGAGAGATTATCCAAAGTCAGGATGTGCAGTCACTGTAGCAAAAGGGGCAGAGATCTGGGCTTTCATACAATCTGGGTAGAAATTTGAGTTTCTCCTACTATGGCCTAGCATACGTACAGTCTGCATGACTCTTAACATTCAGCTCACTTTCTGAACTAAACCCATTGCACACCCAGCCAAACCACAGGCCCAGGTGAGGCCCAGAGTCTCAGCAAACGCAGCCCATAGCAGTTCCCAGGCCAGGCCCCGGGCAGCAGGGGTCAGCCAGGCTGTAGCTGATGCCTGAACTGTAGCCTCCATTTTGGGCGCCTGCCTGCTGGTGTTCTTCCCCTGTCCAGGGAGAGACCTTGATCAGGAGGGATAGAGTCTGAGAGGTGGTAGCCTGCTTCTAGGGAGGCTCCCTCGCGGGATTAGGGACCCCAGAAGCAGTGTGCAGGTGAGGGGGGACTCGCTGCACAGCCAGCAGCTAGCCTTTCCGTTGCCAGTTCTGCTCCAAAAACTTTGGATTCAGACAGCAAAAAAGCAGATCTCCTTGCTTACTCAGGACCGCCCTTTCCAAAGGGAAACCCTGGGGTGTGTAGGCTCAGCCTAGCTTCATTTCTGGCTGGAGAGGACATAGGTAGATCCAGTAGCTAAAGAGTTAAAACTCTCAGGCTGCAAGAACTGGGCAGCCATAAAACATGGCTCCACCGCTGTTGGCTGGAGTACATGGGACAGGTCCGAGGGCCACCTCTCCTCACGCACAGTCCTCATGCCCTCTCTCTCCCACAGCTAAACCACACCAGACTCTTGTTTGAGCCAGAAGGAGCCTCTGTCAGCAAACCTGAAATCATGCCAGCCTCACGTCAGAGCTGGAAGCGAACCCTGGACCATGTCCCTGGTCCCAGGAACTCCTTAAAGATCCGTGAGAGGGCTGGAGGAATGGCACAGTGTTTAAAGCGCTTGCCTAGCAAGCACAAGGCCCTGGGTTCGATTCCCTGGCACCACATAAAGCTGAGCGTGGGGGAGCATGTCTGTAATCCCAGCACTTGGGAGGCTGAGGCCAATGGATTGCCTTGAGCCCAAGGCCAGCCTGGCCACAGCAGTGAGTTCAGGATCAGCCTGGGCTACAGAGTGAGACCCTTTCTCAAAAAGGAAAAAAAAAAAAAGAATCCCTTCCCCCTGCCTTTGTGATTCCTCCCTTGGAACTTGCTCCCGTTTCTCAGGACAGTGTGTTCTGACCCGAGTAGATACTTTCTTTTCTCACTATGCAAGAATTCATTCATCAGTGCTCTTATCACCTGAGCCACTGGCCCTTCAACACCACCATGACATTTGGCGACTCGTAGGAGGATCGAGGACAGTGGGCACGCCGATCTGACTCGACTCTTGTCTTTCCTTGCAATAGTTGAGTACTGGTAAGTTTTTTGACTGTCTGCACCCCCCGGGCCCAGTGAGGGAGAGCCAGCGGTGGTGCTTGATGCAGGCCGTCACAGCAGGGACAACGGAAAGATCGGTAGGTAGCAGATTCCTGAGACCCTGAGAGGGAAATTCAAGATGGCAGGAGAGTTAAAACTTTCTGGGCAAGTCTCCAGTGCAGCCTACTTATAAACAAAATGACACAAATAAACATCATCAGGAAAGACTACAGGAACACAAGTACAATGCTAAAAAGATTATACCAATACGTGGAAACAGAAAGTAGAGAGTGGTGCCTGGGGCTGCAGAAAGGAAGTGGGAGTTGTGGTCCGATGGGCAGGTCTGGCCTTTACATGGGTGTTGGCGATTGGCTTCTTTGCAAGACAATGTGAATGCGCTTAACAATACTGAACTACCGTTAAGACTGGATAAATAGTATGTTTTTATGTCTTTTTAACAAGACAAAATAAAAATAAAGAAGGCTATAAATATGTATGTTATGAAATGTGAAACAGAGTAGGCAAAACCCCAGAAAAATATAGCCGACTAGATTTAATTTAATAAGAAATGAATTGTGTGGTTCTATAGCTATTAAAAATGTTGAATTAGGAATTTAAGAAAATTGTCCCACAAGGAAAGAGTCACACAGTTTTGTAGAAGTTTAGGCAGATGTAAATCTAACTTTTCTTTTTTCTCTTATTTCCTTTCTCTTCTTGACAGGGCTGCCCTACCACAGAGCTAAATCCCAAGCCCTGTTTTATTTTTTAATTTTGAGACAGGGTCTCGCTAAGTTGTCCAGCTGGCCTTGAGCTTGTGATCCCCCACACCTAACTAAGGTAAGTCTAATTTGACCGAAAGTTCCTGAGAAGGAAAAAAGCAGGAACACACTAACTCCTTCCCTAAGCCACTGTCTCCAGACGCACAGAACAAGCAAGGAACATTAAAAGCCAATATCACTTATGAATATAAATGCAGCGATTATAAGGAAAATATTAGGAAACCTAAGTGGTGTTTATGTTGGGACCACAGGTGTGGCTCTCAGTGCCTCGTCCCAGCTGCCTTTCTCTCACTTCATCTCTACAGATGGCGGATCACTTCATGCAAGTGCAGACAGCTTTCAATTTCCTGTGTCCCTTCGCCTCAAGTATATACTGCTTTTCTCCCTCAGGCTCATCTTTAATACTTCAGGAACCATTTACCAGCCTGCATTTCCAAATCGTACGGGGAAGAGTTAAGGTCCCTGGGATGCAGCCTCACCCAATAGAGGGCCAAGAGCCAATGGATCACATTCCGGGCTCCTCCCACTTCCTGTAATATCCTGTAGGCTTCTGAGAGGTCCTGGTGGAATGACTGCCTTTGCCTTCAGCTACAGCATGGCCTGCTCCTTTAAATAGGCTTCTCCTCTTTTCTGGCCTCCTTTTCCCAATCCTTCACACCCTTTGCTTCCTCGAGTCAGCTGTCAAGCAACCTGCCTGAACCTGGCCTTGCAGAAGACTCCGCTCTGGGAAGAGTCCAAGCTGAAAACTTAGCAGATTTAAAATGCAAAACAAAACATATGATCATCTCCACAGAGCCATAAAAAAAGAAACTCACACACACGTACACGGTGATGACATTCAATACCCTTATGATGGAAGCTCTTAGAAAATAAGTGGGAAACTTCTTTGACGTGATAAGGAAGTCTCACAACAGACTTGCAATGAGCAAATCTTAGAATCTCCTTCAGAATCAGAATCTACCTCTTTTTTAACATTGTACCAAAGGTCCTAGACGGTACAGTAAGACTTCATTCATTTACTAGTTAGAGGTCTAAGGGTTAGAAAAGAGCCCAACTGGGTCTGGAGGGATAAAACAGTGGTTAAAGCACTTGCCTAGCAAGCTCAAGGCCCTGAGTTTGATTCCCCAGCACCACATGAAGCTGGGTGGTACATGCCAGTATTCCAGCGCTCAGCCTGGGCTGTGTAGGGAGCCTGTGAGTCCAAGGCCAGCCTGGGCTACGTAGGGAGCCCAGAACCAGGCTGGGCTACAGAGTGAGACCCTGACTCAAAAAAAAAAAAATCAACAATGATCAGTATGATGTGACTGCGTAATAGAAAAATTTCAGAGACTAATTAGAAAAATGATTCAAAATAAGGTTTTATAGCAAGCTAAGATGATCAGTATTCAAAAATAAGTTGCTTTTGTGTATATTAGAATATACAAAATATAACTAAAAATATACCATTTACAATAGCCAAAAAATAGAAATAAATCTAATAAAAACTAGACCTGAAAGACCTGTAATTAAAAAATGATAAGGGGTTTGGGGGGTGTAGATCAGTGATTACAGCACCTGTCTAGAACACGTGAGCTACTGGGTTCGATCCCCAGCACCACATAAATTAGGAGTGGTGGTGCACCCCTGTAATCCCAGCACTTGGGAGGTTGAGGCAGGAGGATTGCTGTGAGTCCAAGGCTAGCCTGGGCTCCATAGTGAGGTCAGGACTAGCCTGGGCTACAGAGTGAGACCCTGTCTCAAAAAAAATAAAAATAAAAAAGAGCTGGAGGTGTGGCTGGGTTTAATCCTCAGCATGACAATAAATAAATAAATAAATATGCAGAGAAAAAGAAAATTCCTAGCTGTGAAAAAGAAGTCTCGGTGGGAGAGAGCCACAGGTTGGGCACGTGTCTTTTCACCGAGGCAGGTGGATTCTCCCTGGATGCCAGTCGCCCAGAGGCTCTCGGGGAGGAGGGGGCGACCCCTCCCCTACACCCCGGCTCAGCTGTCGGCCACACCCCGCGTGGACTAGCGTCAGTCCGGGAGACAGAGAGGAGGAGAAAGGAAAGACAAACCAGAAAACAAACCACGGAGGTGCGGAAGTGGGACGGGCAGGCGACTAGAACAAACAGGAGCTTCGCAGAGAATCTGCACCCTGAGAAACCCTGAGGAGCCCTGCCCTGCTTCCGTGGGAAAGTGAGTCCAGAAAGGGGAAGGGACTGGTGTTCAGCCCCTGGCGCTGTCCAAACCTCTTTTCACGCACCACTCTTAGCCAGAGGGACAGGAGCAGCCTGGGACTTACCCCTGAGCTTGAGATCGGCCACACCAGCAGGGAACAGGCCAGGCAATGGAGTGCGTCTGTCACAGCCTTGTCACCAGTTCAGCATTTAATTCAGCCGTCTGTTACCCTGCGGACTCCCTCCGGGGTCACGTGTTTCCTGTGTCCTGGCTTTCACCCCAACCTAACAGCTATTGGGGTTCCACTACCCGTTTTTCTTTTTGATTTGCCATTGTGAGAAATATTATAACAAAATCTACCATTTTAGCCATTTAAAAATAAAATACTGTGAATTGAACCCAAGGCCTTTGCACTGGGTTTCACCCCCCGCCCTTTTTAAATTTTTATTAAATCAGGCTGGGCTTGAATTTACCATGCTCCTGCCTCAGCCTCCCAGGATGCTGGGATTACAGGAGGGCACCGCCATCTCCGGCCTCATTTGCAGCCACCTTCAAATGGTCAGCTCTGAAGCGTTAGGCACCTCACCTTGTTCTTCAAGTGGCACTACTACCCATAGAGCGGCTTCATCTCCCCAAATACAGACAGCACAGCGGTTAAAGTGTTTGCCAGCACCAGGCCCTGCATTCGATTCCCCACCACCGCATAAAGCCGGGCATGGTGATGCATGGCTGTTATCCCAGCTCTCAGGAGACTGAGGCAGGGGGATTGCTATGACTTCAAAGCCAGCCTTGCTACAGAGCAAGACTCTGCCTCAAAATAAATTTAAATTTAAATTTAAAAAGAAAAAAAGAAAAAGGAATGCTGTACCTACAAAACAATGACAGCTCTGACATTCGGGACCTCACATGAGTGGGACAACTCAGCCTCTGCCCTGCTGTGATGGGTGTATTTCATTTTGCGCTACATCAAGGTTCAGGTGTGTGGTGGCACAGGTCACACGTGCACCTTGGGGGCAGTGCGTGTTAGTTACGCCCATGTGCGTAGACACCACATGCGTGCTCATCCAGTGGCACTTGCATTGCTGCCATCTGCTGGTAGCGTAAACATGTGGCTATGAACATGCTGTACACACGCAGGCGGGAGACCTTGCTCACAGTTCTGTTGGGTCTGTCCCCTGACGTGAAGTCGCGGCCTCACATATCATTTCATATCTTGAGGAACCACATTCTTGTGTTCTGCTCTCTCATGATGAGCAGTTTCTGTGAATCGGGGCCTTCAGTGGCTGAGGCAGCTTCAGGCCGGGACTCCTGTGGCTCCCCGGCTTCTGTCTGGTTAATGTTTCAGAGCAGCATCTTGCCTGGCTGTGTCCTGGACTCCTTAGAAACCTTCCACCAGCGTGACAGCTGGAAAGATTATGTTAACTTGAGGGGAGGAGGAACCACACCTGGGTTAGGGTTTGGGGACCACACCCAGATTGGGAATTAAGGACCAGCCTAGATTAGAGTGTGAGTGATTTGTGGGCCAGCCAATGAAGGAAGAGCACCCATCAAATGTGGGAGGGCCAACTAGAACTCCAATGGTACAAAAGGCGGGAAGGAAGCTTGTTACAGCTTCTTCCTCTGGGAAAGCGCTCACCTTCACAATTGTCTATGGACACCAACTTGCTACACATCGCAGATCTTCATTGCAGATTCGCTGCAGTCTCGACTTGCACCTGCCTGCCCGTCACCGATCTTCAGTCTCCAGTCTTCACCATTGTTCTTCGAATAACCAAGATGTGCAGCAGACTCTCACCGGCTGTCCTGCAGTCCCAGACGAGAGATCTACTTCACGGCTGAGCAGCCATCTTGGGCTATCTGACCCCCAAATTTGTAAGTCTTCCCAATAGATCCTTTTTGTTATAAAATCTGTAAATTCTGCCTTCTGAAAGAACCAAAAGTAGTACAGTTCCACAGTACCTTCCAATAGTGTCACCCTAGGGATCTTCACAATGTGGACTTTGACAAACACTCAAACCACAGCAATGCCCTAATCTTGACAATTTCTAGAGGAGGTAAGCTTAGACTTGCCCTAGTTTGGAAGGAACCCCTTCTTTTTACACTTTCTTTGGGTTTTCTGTTAGAAGTGCCCTGTCTCCATGGGCTGGAGGGTAGAGAGAGGAGAGCATGGGAAGTTTGTAGAAAGAGATTGTGGATAGGATGTGTGAGGCAGAAGCCCTGTGGGTCCCTCATGTGTAGTCGGGATTAAAGTGCCCCTTTCATACTTCCTTGAGTACCATCTGGGCCAATGGCATTTCTTCGCTGGCATCAGGTCCTATAATCATGAATCCTAGTTGGGTCCATCATATCTGGAACCTGAGTAGGAAGGAGGTGAGAGCTCCCTATGGCTGAATCTGCCCCTGGGGACTGTGTTAGTCAGCTTTCTATTACTGTAACAAATGCATGAGGCAATAAGCTTATAAAGAGAAAAGGTTTATTTTGGCTCACAGTTTTGGAGGCTTTAGTTGGCAGGCAGTTGGCCCTCTTGCTTTGGGACTGTCATGGCACATAATGACAGGAACATATGGAGGAGCACTCCCCTCCTGGCTGGGAAATGAAAGGAAGGGGCAAGAGGAAGCGACAAGAGGAAGAGGTAGGGGGCGAGAGAGATCCTCACAGTCCCGTTTGAGGTCACACTCCTACTGACCTAAAAATCTCTTATGAGGACTCACCTGTTAAAGGTTCTACCATTTTTCAATAGCACCAAGCTGGAAACCCAAGGCTTTAACACCTTTAAGAGACATTCAAATTCCAAACTAGGGCAGGGACCAAAACCGGCTTTTGGTGGAGGGCTTCTTACAACAAAGAAGTGGCTCTCGTTGGGCAGCCCCATGTCCTTAGGGTAGAACCAACGCTATGTTAGACCCTCCTCAGGGGAGCCAGTTCAGTTTTTCAAATAAGTCTTTTTATCATGTCTCAAACACTGCATGTTGCACAGCTGCATACTGCGTCTGTGTGTGTGTGTGTGTGTGTGTGTGTGTGTGTGTGTGTGTGTGTATGGAAGGGTAGATTGGGGGTTTATGTTCTCCTGGAGCAAGCAGGCAACCAGGGGTGATCTGGTTTGGTGCATTCAGGGTAAGCAGGATTCTGCTTGTGGGCAGAGCCCAGGGCCTATCAGGAGAGGACTATGAAGCCAATCACAGCACCCCAACAGTCAGAATGAGCGGGAAAGGCAAGTGGGCTCCTCGAGAGGGAGGGTCCTCCCTTTAGATTACACAGAACTGTTTTCCACAAGAATGCTGAACCTAGACGGGAACCTTCTGTGAAGCGCCCAGGGCCCTCGTTCAGTGGGCAGGGTGCATTTCTTATTTTTTAAATTATAGTACTGGGGATTGAACCCAGGGCCTTTTGCACTGAGCTACATCCATGGCCCTTTCACTTATTGGTATTATAATTTTTCTAATTTTTAAAATAATTTATTATAGTACTGACACCTTGCCATTAATCCCTCTCAGAATACTCTCTCTCACTTTGTATCATTTTGAGTCAGGGTCTCTGTGATCCACTATATTGCCCAGGCTGGGCCCGAACTTGGAATCCTCCTGCCTCAGAGTGCTGTGATCCCAGGTGTGTACCACCACATCTGTCTTTTCTTGATGGCAGGGCCATTTTGGGCATTACAGGGACTAATGGGCCACCTGGAACTGTTAGATTAAAAACTGTACCCCCACTTTAAGTGCTGTGCACACTTTTCTGAAGAGAGCCCTGCTAAAGGGGACCCCCCCCAACAACACACATGTCCTCGGGCATTGTCTGAGCACCTTGCATCATGCATCTATTTATTTCCTTTTCTTCTCTGCTGAGTTTCTTGGCACTCTGCACTTTAAACTGCCCAAATCACACTAAGTGAATCTTCACTGAACTAAAGCCAGGGCCTTGGCTTTAGGAGACACATGTTTTACAGTAAGAGGTCTCGAACTGAAGCATGTACCAGCATCGCTGGGGAGTGTGCTAAACCGGACAACGGGGCCATCCCGAGTTTCTGATTTGGTAGGTCTGGGATGAGGCCTGAGCATATGCATTGCTAACATGGGCCCAGGAAATGCTCCGGCTGCCCAGTCAGGGGCAGCGTGCTGATTTAGGAGATTGTAGAAGTGTTCCAGCTTTAGCAACACCTAGTTATCAATAATTACACACTGAACAGGGCCTAGGAAGGCTGGCGATTCATGGTGGCTGGAGGCTCAGTGGCCCAGAGACTGCCGAACAGGCTGCGGGGCCAGTCTGGCAGAGCAGAGTTACAAGGATAATTTATGGGACATTGATTTAGAGCCTGGCACACAGGAAGGTCTCAACAGAGTCTACGGCTACAGTTACAGCTGCTACAGCTGGTGCCCGGACATGTGCCTGTGTCCTTGTGGGTTGTGCTCAAGGACACCCTGGGACACATATTGATTACTGCACGACCCACACACATAAATGCCAGACTTCAAAATCATTCGCACTATACAAAGGAGGCAGCTGTGTATTTTTTGTGTTAATCCTTGAATGAGAATATTCATGAATGTGCATTATTTAGTCAACTACCAGCTAATGAAAGAATTGAGTTTATGAAGCCGGGCCCCTTGGTCTTCTTCGGTATGGGCCTCAGTCCCATCTCATTGAACCCTGCTACAGAGTGGGAGCAGGATCTGCTGGACAGCCCAGTAGACATGCTGATTAC